>QRDG01000503.1:0-82059 GCA_012064385.1 Puccinellia tenuiflora | reverse complement strand
TGTGTTGTCATGAACCTACTATTTGTTCTCATCTTGTATTGTGATGAACCTATCGTTTGCACTCCAAAATTTATTGTGATGATCCTATCATTTTCTCTCTAGTTTGTATTTTTAATGATATATGTTGATTATATGGCGGATGAATAATTTGACGACGTGACATTTTCTTAAGTTCGATACATTAAATTTTCTAATATTTCTTATTTTGTTTTGTTCGTAAAGCAGTTTAGTGATCTCATATACAGTACACGCAATAATATATGACACAATCACTGTCTCAGGACATTATTGACTTTTTGCCATACAACTCAGAAATTAAGCTGAGACGTCATAAGCTGAAAAGAACTAGACTGCAGTTTCTCTGGAGCTTATTTCCACTGCAGTTTCTCTGGGGCAGCTAAGCTTCAGCCGTTTCTGCACAAGCCTCAGCCGAAAAGAACTGTCCCTTATATAGGTGGACAGCCGGGCCCCTTAGCTTGGCCTCCAAACTGAGTCCCAAGTGGACTCGGGCTTGGGCCTTTCCTAAAGGAAAGGGTGCCTAACTCCTAATCCAACTAGGAGTAGGACTTCCCCCCCTTTTTGTCCTAGCCGCATTGGCCCATGTGGGCCTAGGGTGGTGCGGCACACCCATGTGGTGGCTGCACCCCCTTGATCCATGTGGGCCCCATACAATATGTGGGTCCCACTTCTAGACCCCTCTAGAACATTCCGGAACCTTTCCGGTACCCTACTCAAATATTTCGGAACTTTTCCGATACCTCCGGAAACTACTTTCCCTTATATGAATCTTATTCTCTGGACTCCTCCGAAACACCTCGTGACGTCCGGGATCCTATCCGAGACTTCGAATCACCATTCGTTCATTCCATCATTTAATTCATCGCAAAACCTAATTTCATCGGAGCGTTAAGTGTGTGACCCTACGGGTTCGGGAATACATAGACACGATCATATCAATAATTAATAGCGGGACCAGGATGCTCATATTAATTCCTATGCACTTAACGAAGATCTTTATCGATTGAACCACGATGCAGGAGATTCAATTAATCTCATATACGATTCCCTTTGTTGCACGATATTTTACTTTCCCGAGATTCAATCGTTGACATCCCCATGTCTGGTTTAATCTCGTTACCAGCAAGTTCTCTTTACTCGTCCATAATATAGGATCCCGGTGATTACATCCTAATCACATGTCTGTAGACTTTTGATGCTATATTACCGAGAATGCCTGGAGATATCTTCTCCGTCATATGGAGGGACAAATCCCACTCTTGATTCATATCACCCAACAACCCACAGTCGGAGATACCTGAAAGCCACCTTTATAATCACCTAGTTACGAAGTGACGTTTGATGTCCACAAAGTATTCCTCCGGTGAACAGGAGTGATATAATCTCATGATCTAAGGAAACTATACTTGACATATTAAAAGTGTTGACAACAAACTTATGTGACACGATTAATTGCAACTCTTTATTATTTGGGTCATGTCCATCAAGTCATTCTCCCAATGACGAGACTCCGTCATCAAGTGACTATAACAAGTCCATAGTTAGGAAACTCTAACGATGTCTTGATCAACGAACTAGTCCTGTAGAGGCTCACTAGGGACTCCTGGTGTTTATATTCCACACATGTATTATGTTTCCATTTAATATAATTATAGCATGGATAATAAACTATTATCATACACATGAATATGCTTAATAAACCATTTTATTATTGCCTCTAGGGCATATTCCCAACAGTCTCCCACTTGCACTAGAGTCAATAATCTAGATTACATTTTCCTCGATCCAACACTCATGGAGTCTCACTCATGAAGTCTCAATGCTTGATCATGTTTGCTTGTGGAAGAGGTTTTGTCCGTGCTCTGTACTTATACAGTTCTTTTATGTACTTTGCAAAATTGTAACTGTCACCTAACTTGACATTACTTTATCATCACATGATAAACTTCCTATCATCCCATGATAAATCTCATTATCATATAATGAATATAATATGTTTGGTTATAGAGTGAGATATTTTTATCCCTTTATGCCTACATGACGTATGATCAATCAAAAGGACCTTCACATAGCATGTGCATCCGGAACTCACTCAATCTTGAAACAACATTTCTCAAACCAAAATATTATATCTATTTAATCCTTGACTTAATCATATACTCCTATATGTTGTAGACTTAACAAATCGATAGTGAACCCTTGTCACTTCGATATTTCTGATCATGCTTTCGCTGCGCTTCTCTGATTTTAAGAGATCCCAATTTAGATTGGTTTTATGACTTCAACCAAGTCTACCACTTACTAAATTCTTCTCAACTTCATGAAAATGACTCCTCATTTAACATGTTCTTCCAACTAAGAACTTGGGTCACATATCGTCAAATACAAACACATGGTCTTTATATGTTTTAGACCTATGAACAATTCATAATGAATTCTAACATATCCAACCATCAATTTTGTACTGAGTTCTCAACTCAATGCTTCACCTATTTCTCACAAGCAGATGAACCTTTCCTCTCTTGTTTTATTTTGAACTGCTTCAAAAACTTGTTTAGGTTAAACATCCTGACTTTAATGTTTATCAAACATATCTATCCACCATAGATACATCCATCTCCATGGATATTTGACGTTCAAACTAACTTCAAAAAATTTATGCATTGGTCCATGACAATATTTACAACATTCATGAAATCTCCATTTCACTCAAAACAAGATGTTGTAAACTCCCACTCAAATATACACCATACACATATTGAATTGTGAAACCACTTTGGCTCCCACTCAGAAATATGTTATCTCTATATTTGACCATGATTAACTTGTTCCCACTCAAACATATGTCTCCACATATATTGATCTTGGAAAACAGTTTCTGCTCTAACTTAATATATGTCACCACATATGTTAATTAGATCCCACTCAGTTTCTTATGCACTTTCTCGATATTTTGGACTCCTCCAAAAATCTTAATTAACCATTAATACCGAGAACTCTTTATATGAAATACTAGTACTTCGCTAGCTTTAAGTTTTATTTATTCTCCACAAAACCCCTTTTGAGGAATAAATATGTGAAACATCACTTTCACAAAATCCAGTAACAATTACTTTGTGATTTAAACTTAACACGGAATGACTCTTAGTCACTTTCGTATTTAAAGTTTCTATTTCTTCCTTTTGTAGTTTCGTAGGTATGTCTTGTTTCTCAAACATGACAAGTAAATCATGAATATTATTTTGAACTTGGCAAAATTTCATATTCTTGAATCCTACTTCTCTTTAGACAAGCTAAACCGAAAATCCAACGATAACCATCATTAAATTCTTTATGTGTCAAGTTTCAACCAACATAGCTCTTTACATATGTGCCACTTGATACATAAACATACAAGGTTTTAGCTTTCTCAATTTATTCCAGCAATTCTTTTATCCATGAAACCATTTCACGATAAAACCACTAAAATACTTAACACAACCAACAAATTGGTTTGTCCCTTTTAGTCTCACATTGTGGAATCTCTATTCATAGTCTCATATGAATATACTACAAAAACTCTATTTGCTATAGTTTCTAATTATCCCATAATTACTAAAACCACTGTTTCCCATAACTTATATGCGAAATGCAAATCATTAAATAGATCCTTTATTTAAAACCAGAGTGTTATCAAAATTAAATCTAAATGATATCAATAAAACCTTAAATTCAAATCCCATCTTTATGACCACACAATATCAAATATAATGTGACTACAATACTTTAGGGCGTATCAAAAACACCTTTGAATAAGCTCTAAATATTGTAATTTGTGATAACACTTGTCACAAGTCAGCATACTAAACAATAACTCAAATATATCGTCTCTTTTGATCAAATAGAAAATACTCAATTATCTTGTTAACGTAATATCCTTTACTTCCAAAAATAATATGGTCTTATCATAACTTGAATAAATACATCTATTCACTCATTCATGATGAAGCACATAAAATAATGATGTCTCTTATTCATTAAAAAACACAACCAACACTTGTGTTTATTTCCAGCTACTCATGGCATTTTTAGAAAATGGCATTTTAATCACACTAAGTGATGCGCATCAAAATGCTCCTCAACACTATAGCACAATTAAAACAAATCTCATCATCAAGTATTGGATATTTTAGTATGTTTCATATTTTACAAATGTTTAACTAATCATCGTTTAAATCAAACAAAGGACAATAATCTCATAATCGAAACGTGATCACCAAAAATGATTACTCATGAAAATAGAACAACCACTTGTCTTTAACATGAATGACCGTCTCACAAACCGAGACACACTAATTTAAAGATCACACTTAATTCGATTACAAAACTTATTCAAATCCTCTAATTTAAAGCGATAAATGTAGAAGTGAATGTCGCCAGTATCAACTCCTTGATTGCCACCTTTCCGTGAAAATCCACTCAGTCCCCCATGCACTTCTCAAACGGCAGGCCCTGTTTTCACAAAATAGCACAAGTATCAAATACTTAGCTCACCATAAGTGTAAATGGGTCATTAAACATTTATAACTAGTATATCAAAATATACCTTCTGCATTGTCAACTTTTCTTGCTAGGGGATTCCTTTCGATATGACGAAGTCAAGACACCAGTTCAAGATAAGTGATCGAATCCCTTTTCTTTACATAGTCTCTGACACAATTCTTGAAGTTTGGGGGAAGCGAATGCAACAGCCCATCTATCGCGAATTCTTCACTCATCTCCATATCCCAAGCATCCACAAGAGTGTAATATATCTTATACATTTTCTTCAGATGCTCTTCCAAGCAATCATTCTCTTCCATCTTAGTTGAAAGAAATTCATCTAGACCTTCAAACCTCGCAATTCTTACTTGTGCTATGAACATTTTCTTTAGCTCAGTGAAAGTCTCAATGGCACTCAAGTTCTTGAATTGTTTAGCCAGGTCTGAATTCATGAAGACACTCATCAACCATTTGACTTGAATGTGAGTCTTACTCCGACTGAGCCAAGCCATACGCTTGTTGTAACTTGCAGAAGCTTTGGGTTTCTCATCTAAAGTTTTATGTAACACGTAGAGTTCATCATGGGTTGATAGGACTTCTCTAAGACGTAGGTACCACTCGATGAAATTTTACCCATCAAGACGCAGCTCCTCAGCAACGAACAATTTATCGCAGTCAGCCATGATCTACAAGGATTTTGCAAAGACACTTTCTTAGGACTAATTGTTTATGATAATTTTAGTTCATCTTATTCAAATTACTACATGAACTCCAACTAAACTTAACATCTCTCAGGTTGTTTAGTGACACACAATCCAAATCCACTACACCACAACCGATCATCACGTGAGATGATGTAGCTTCAATGGTGAACAACTCAGTGTTGATCATATCATTCATATGACTCGTGTTTAACCTTTCGGTTCCGTGTTCCCGAGGCCATGTCTGTACATGCTAGGCTCATCAAGACAACCGTAGTATTTCCGCATGTGTAAACTGGCTTACACCCGTTGTATGTGGACGTAGAATCTATCACACCCGATCATCACGTGGTGCTTCGAAACGAAGAACTTTGGCAACGGTGCATACTAGGGGAGAACACTTAATTATCTTGATATTAACATGAGAGATCACCTTATCATGCTACCGTCGCGATCACATCTAAGCATAACAATAAGGTGCATAAAAGGATTAACATCACATGCAATTCAAAATTGTGATATGATATGGCCTTTCTTCTCGTGCCTTTGATCTCCATCTCCAAAGCACCGGCATGATCTCCATCACTGGCATGATCTCCATTATCGTGGTGCCATCACCATGGTTGTCCACCAACTATTGTAACTACAACTAATGCTACTCTTAGCAATAAAGTCAAACAACTACATGGTGATTCAATGACTCGCAGGTCACATAAAATAATAGACAACCATATGGCTCCTGCCGGTTGCCGTACTCGTCGACATGCAAGTCGCGAAATATTACAAACATGATCATTGCATACAATATCACAAATCACACGTCAGCCATATCACATCACAGACCCCTGCAAAAACAAGTTAGACGTCCTCTAATTTGTTTGTGCAATTTTTACGTGGCTTGGGTCAACAAGATAGAACCGTTCTAATCTACGCAAAAACCACAACGATGATATAATAGTTGCTTATTTACTCATCCTTTTGAAAGGCCTTCCATTGAAAAATTGCACCCTCACTAAAGCAAGAGAAATAGACACCCGCCAGCCACTTATGCAATACAAGTTGCATGTCTGTCGTGGAACCAGTCTCTTGTGCGTGGACGAGTAAGGTTGGTCCGGGCCGCTTCAATCTCACAATACCGCAAAGATGCAAAGTGCACGCTAGAAGGTAGCAACATAAAATATCAATGCCCACAACTCCTTGTGTTCTAATCGCACCAACATCTACGAATAGATCTAGGCTCTGATACCACTGAAGGGCTCGCAGCATGGAATTTTTTTTCCTACGCAACAAACGGAATAAACCCCAAGGATCTAGATCTACTATATGAAGATAGCAAAGGTGAGATCCAATCTCTTACCCTTGAAGATCAACAAACGCGTTTTGTCGGTGCAGGGGTTGGCTAGTCGATCCCCGCAACTAGACTCGTCTAGTCGCGGGGAGATGTATTATCCTCGAGATCCAATCCGATGAAGTGTTGCAACGGGCAACACCTCCGCGGTATCCACACATACGGCTCGATGAAGACATCCACTCCTTGATCCCACAAGTGAGGGAGATGTGGCCTTGATGATCTCAGCAACACGACGGTGTGGTGGTGATGATGACGATCTCCGCGAGCAGGGCTTCGCTAAGCCAAGCAAGAGGAGAGGGAGAGGAGGAGGTGGCACAGCCCCTAGGGCTAGGGGGTGCGGCGGCTATGAGGTGGAGGTGGTGGTGGCGCAGCCCTCTGGGGAGAGGGGTGCGGCTAGGGTTTAGGTGGAGAGGGGAGTGCGGCAAGCTTGGGGGGAAGCTTATGGTGTGCCGCACCCCCTCCCCTCTCCGCCTTATATAGGTGGCCGGCCGGCCCCCTTAGCTTGGCCTCCAAGCTGAGTCCCAAGTGGACTCGGGCTTGGGCCTTTCCTAAAGGAAAGGGGGCCTAACTCCTAGTCCAACTAGGAGTAGGACTTCCCCCCCTTTTTGTCCTAGCCGCATTGGCCCATGTGGGCCTAGGGTGGTGCGGCACACCCATGTAGTGGCTGCACCCCCTTGATCCATGTGGTCCCCATACAATATGTGGGTCCCACTTCTAGACCCCTCTAGAATATTCCGGAACCTTTCCGGTACCCTACTCAAATATTCCGGAACTTTTCCGATACCTCCGGAAACTACTTTCCTTATATGAATCTTATTCTCCGGACTCCTCCGGAACTCCTCGTGACGTCCGGGATCCTATCCGAGATTCCGAATCACCATTCGTTCATTCCATCATTTAATTCATCGCAAAACTTATTTTCATCGGAGCGTGAAGTGTGTGACCCTACGGGTTCGGGAATGCATAGACATGATCATATCAATAATTAATAGCGGGAGCGGGATGCTCATATTAATTCCTATGCACTCAACGAAGATCTTTATCAATTGAACCACGATGCCGGAGATTCAATTAATCTCATATACGATTCCCTTTGTCTCATGATATTTTACTTGACCGAGATTCAATTGTTGACATCCCCATGTCTAGTTTAATCTCGTTACCGGCAAGTTCTCTTTACTCGTCCATAATATAGGATCCCGGTGATTACATCCTAATCACATGTCTGCAGACTTTTGATGCTATATTACCGAGAAGGCCTGGAGATATCTTCTCCGTCACATGGAGGGACAAATCCCACTCTTGATTCATATCACCCAACAACCCACCGTCGGAGATACCTGAAAGCCACCTTTATAATCACCCAGTTACGAAGTGACGTTTGATGTCCACAAAGTATTCCTCCGGTGAACGGGAGTGATATAATCTCATGGTCTAAGGAAACTATACTTGACATATTAAAAGTGTTGACAACAAACTTATGTGACACGATTAATTGCAACTCTTTATTATTTGGGTCATGTCCATCAAGTCATTCTCCCAATGACGAGACTCCGTCATCAAGTGACTATAACAAGTCCATAGTTAGGAAACTCTAACCATCTCTTGATCAACGAACTAGTCCTGTAGAGGCTCACTAGGGACTCCTGGTGTTTATATTCCACACATGTATTATGTTTCCATTTAATACAATTATAGCATGGATAATAAACTATTATCATAAACATGAATATGCTTAATAAACCATTTTATTATTGCCTCTAGGGCATATTCCCAACAAGGACATTTAAGCATTAATGATTTCAATCTCCCCCAAGCTTGAGCTATGCTCTCTCCGTCATGTGGCAAAAAATTGTAGATATAATTCCTATCTTGATGAATTTCATGAAGAGGATAAAATTTAGAATAAAAGAGAGACATAAGCTCCTTCCAATCCAACAAATGAGAATTGTCGAGTAGCTTATACCACTCCAATGCTTTCTCCTTAAGTGATAAGGAAAATAATTTCCTCATGATCACCTCTCTTGAAACACCTGCAATCTCAAATAAATCACATAATTCCTTAATATAAAGCAGATGATTACTAGGATGGACAGCTCCATCTCCTGCATAGCGATTAGTCATAACAAGATCAATTATTCCCATCAGTATTTCAAAAGAAATACATTCAGTAGGTGGAGTAACCTTATCCACCATGGGAGTGGTGGAGAGGTCACTCTCAAAAAGCAAATTTAAAGGACAACATTCCATAAGCCAAACTACTAAAAATAAAAACAAGAAACAAAAAGATTTAATCGCAAGATCTAAAGAAGATACCTTCAAGCACTCACCTCCCCGGTAACGGTGCCAGAAAAGAGCTTGATATCTACTACACGCTTCTATTCTTGTAGACTTGTTGGGCCTCCAAGCGCAGAGGTTTGTAGGACAGCAGAAATTTTCCCTTAAGTGAGTAACCCAAGGTTTATCGAACTCAGGGAGGTAGAGGTCAAAGATATCCCTCTCAGGCAACCCTGCAATTAAGATACAAGAAGTCTCTTGTGTCCCCAACACACCTAATACAATTGTCAGTTGTATAGGTGCACTAGTTCGGCGAAGAGGTGGTAAAATGCAAGTGATATGGATGGTAAAAGGTGATTTTGTAATTCTGTAATAAAAATGGCAGCAAGCAAACAAGTGACAAAAGTGACTAAAAACGGTGTATCAATGCTTGGAAACAAGGCCTAGGCTTCATACTTTCACTAGTGACTACTCTCAACATCATTAACATAATTAAACACATGATAGTTCTCACAAAAACACATGCATGGTAGACATTACTCGGAGATCATTCTTTTGTGGATCAAATAGGATGAGAATTGCGTAGGGCTATGAGAAGCACACCTTAAAGTTCGTATTTCACATCTATGGACACTTCATGCTGTCACTATCCGCATCCAAAGATAGTACTAACAAACACCACAACCTATTTCTTCAATAGTCTCTTTCTTCAATAACACAAGCATGAAGAAACCTCATGATCTATTCAATCCAACAATAATAAAGAACGAACTCATGATGAAGATCCCTCTAATCTTGATGCATAGAGTCACACACAGCACCCACACTGTCACCGAGGTACCGTGATCACAATGGTGACTCCGCAAATTATACTAGATAACACCACTTGAGCAACATCATATCCATTACACATAGGGAAACATCATGTATTCAACTATACTAACAAAGCTCATGATCACAATGAAGATCACATCATGGGAGAGAGATATAACCACATAGCTACTTGTATAAGCCTCAACCCCGGTGAGGGACTACTCCCTCCTCATCGTGGGAAGCAGCGGTGTTGATGGAGATGGCCCCGGCGGTCGATCCCCGTCCCGGCAGGGTGCCGGAACAGGACCTTCTGAACCCCCGAAACTTGTCGGCGATGGCGGCGGAGCTCTGTATCGTATTTGGGAAAATCCTTCGGGGTTAGGGTTTTTTCGTCGGGGATGATTTTATAGGCATCGGAGGTGGCCGAGGGGGTGCCCGAGGGGCAGAGGCAGGCTGTGGCCGCGGCCCCCCTGAGACCTGCGGGTGGGACCCACCCCTGGCCTGTGGGTCCCCCCCCTCGGGTTCGCCATTCTAGCTCTGGTCCTTATTTCTTCAATAAAAAATCGTCGTAAATTTTCGTCCAATTCCGAGAATAATTCCAGAAGTAACTTTCCGCAACAAAATCAGCACAAAAACAGGGAATTGGCACTGGGCATCTTGTCAATAGGTTATTCCAACAAAATGCATAAAAATGAGGTAATATGATAGTAAAAACATGTGACAATATCACAAAACTAGCATGGATCAATCAAAAATTATAGATACATTTGACATGTATCAACTTCCACTACGGATGAGGACTCGCTGAAGAAGGCTATGCGTCGCAAGGCGGCGCGCAACTTGGACTCCTTAGGTACGGATGTGAAGTCAAAATCTTTTATTTCTTTTCACCTCTTTCGATTCAGTCTAAGCTTAATAGTGTAGGTTTTAATCTTGGTAGTAATAAGGCTCAAGTAGAGGTTTCTACTAATGTCTTGAGGCACATGGAATTTGACCGTCTAACGGTTATTCCTATAGCTTCGACAGTGTTGACGGCCACCTATTTGGAGGAGGAAGAAGCGAATGCCACATCAGATGGTCAGCTTCTTTCTCATTTCATTGGTGAGGTGTTGGAGGTGGGCTTGGATGAGGACGGGCTTAGTTCATTGTATGAGCTAAAAGCAACCGGCCAGAAGTCTAAATCTACCTCTAACAAGGCATCTCGGAAACGGGCAAAGTTTTCCAAATCCCCAATTGTTTCCAAATGAATGGCATGTTTGCAAATAGCAGAGGTCTTGGTGACTTGGCTAAACATTTGCACTTCGCTGGTTGCATTCGGGATCACAATTTGGATTTCTTAGATATTTCTGAGACGGGCAGGCGGGATTTCTCGCAAGGTCTATTGAACCGGCTTTCAGGCGGAATAGATTTTGCTTGGTATTCACGGCCTCCATGTGGACGCTCCGGGGGCATTTTACTAGGCATCAGGACTGATACTATGGATGTGTTGGCTGTTTCGGATGACAATTTTCACATAAAAATACACATCCGAAATAAAGCAGACATTTCATTTGGAGTCTTGTCGCTGTGTACGGACCTGCCCAGGAGGAGTTTAAATCCGCTTTTCTTTGTGAAATGGTAAACTTGGCAAAAGATAATCCGCATCCGTTCGTCATCGGTGGGGACTTTAACTTGCCGCGTTATCCATTCGAGAAAAGCAGGGGTCGGTTTGACAATCGTTGGCCTCTTTTGTTCAACGCGGTCATTGACAGTTTGGACTTAAGAGAGATATCAATGGTTGGGAGACAGTTCACTTGGGCTAATTCTCTCCCTGAACCCACATACGAGAAATTAGACCGTGTACTGATGGACACTGATTGGGAATCCAAGTTCCCATTGGTATCGGTACGGGCTCTAGAACGTATTGAGGGTTTGTCGGACCATGCTCCTATTCTTTTGACCACAGGGATGGCTAGACCACCGTGTAACCAACGTTTCAAGTTTGAACTTGGATGGTTGCATCGCGAGGGATTCCATGAGATGGTTAAAAGAATTTGGAATAGACCGGTTACTGGCAATTCACCTATCCAGAGATGGAACAACAAGATCCGGTCTGTACGCTCTTATCTTGTTGGTTGGGCTCGCCACACTACTGGTTTACTTAAAAAAGAAAAGATACAGCTATCCTCGATAATTGATGCTCTGGAGGCATTAGCAGAAGTTCGACTATTATCTGCACATGAAATTGAGCTAAAGAGCCAATCTAATGCGGAGATAGCAAAACTTTTGCGTGAGGAGGAGTTAAAATGGTATCAACGTTCCAAAGCTCAATTCATCCTCGAAGGGGATTCGAATACTCGCTATTTCCATAGTATTGCCAATGGCAGACACAGGAAAAAACGTATTCATTCCCTAGTACAGGAGGAGGGAACGATTGAGGGCCAGGAACAACTCAAGTTGTATATTACTAATTATTATAAGGGTCTGTTCGGAGCACCAGAGGAAGGGAAGTTCACTTTGGATGAGTCTAGGACGACCGACATACCCCAGGTGTCTGTTGACGAAAATGGCCTACTCACCAACCCCTACTCGGAGGATGAAGTGAGAAAGGCGGTTTTCCAAATGGAACACAATAAATCCCCTGGACCTAATGGTTTCCTAGCGGAGTTCTATCAGAATTTTTGGGAGGTAATCGAGTCTGATCTGCTTCAATTGTTCGCCTACCTCCATGTTGGACAGTTGGAGCTATTTCGACTCAACTGTGGTGAAATAATTCTTTTACCTAAGGTTAATGAGGCAGAGAGGATACAACAATTTAGACCTATATGCCTCCGTAATGTTAGTTTTAAAATATCCACTAAAGTTGCCACGATTCGACTGAACAGTGTGGCGGATCATGTGGTTCGGCCGTCTCAGACTGCTTTCATGCAAGGTCACAACATCCTAGATGGGGTGGCAATCTTACATGAAACAGTCCACGAACTGCATAGGAAAAGGCTGAATGGGGTAATTTTGAAAAAGCTTATGGTAAAGTTAAATGGTCTTTCCTTCAGCAGACTCTCAGAATGAAAGGATTTTCTGATGAGTGGTGTGCGCTGATCGACATCTTTGTTTCGGGTGGAAGTGCTGCCATTAAAGTCAATGATGACACTGGTAAATACTTTCAAACAAAAAAAGGCCTTAGACAAGGTGACCCTTTATCGCCGATACTATTTAATATAGTGGCTGATAGGTTGGCCATCTTGATCAAACGCGCTAAGTCTGAGGGCCATATTGAAGGAGTGATTCCACATCTAGTTGATGGTGGCTTATCGATTCTTCAATATGCCGACGACACAATTCTTTTTATGGAACATGACATCGAAAAAGCTCGTAACCTAAAGTTAATCTTGTCAGCACTCGAGCAATTATCGGGTCTTAAAATAAATTTCCATAAAAGTGAATTGTTTTGTTTTGGTGAGGCCCAGGAAAACGCCTCCTTGTATGTCGAGCTATTCGGTTGTACGCAAGGTCAATTTCCCATCAACTATTTGGGTATTCCGATCCATTTTCGGAGACTCACTAATGCTGAATGGAAGGTGGTGGAGGAAAGATTTCAAATCCGGTTAAATAGCTGGAAAGGCAAACTCCTATCCCTGGGGGGAAGATTGGTTCTCATTAATTTAGTACTAACAAACATGGTACTATACATGATTTCCTTCTTCCAACTACCCAAAGTTGTCTTAAAACGATTGGATTATTTCCGATCAGGATTCTTTAGGCAAGGAGATAGTGAAAAGAAAAGGTATCGACTTACCAAATGGAGTGTGGTTTGCCGGCCAAAAGACCAAGGTGGGCTCGGTGTTCATTATCTTGAGGTCAAGAATAGAGCCTTGCTTGGCAAGTGGCGATTCAAGCTTCTTTCTGAAGATGGAGTTTGGCAAACCCTCCTAAGGAGAAAGTATGTGGGCGATAAAGCGGTATCTCAGGTTCTTTGGAAACCGGGTGATTCTCACTTCTGGGCAGGCCTTATGGCTACGAAGAAGTTCTTTTTCCCATTTGGATCTTTCTCAATCAGGAATGGATCGGAAATTAGGTTCTGGGAGGATAAATGGCTTGGCCAATCCACTCTCCGAGAACAATATCCGGCTCTGTACAATATTGTGCGATACAAAGGCAATACGCTCGCTAAGGTGATGGGTTCTTCCCCTCCAAATGTATCGTTCACAAGAACGCTTTTAGGGCCTAGACAAGCATCTTGGAATGCCTTGCTTCTCCGGTTGGATTCTGTCCATCTGCCAGAAGGCCCTAATAATCTTTGATGGAATCCCACTAAGAATGGTATTTTCTCGGTTGATTCTACATATAGAGCTTTAATTCAACCTGTAGTCCCAGTCGATACTAATAAGAAAATTTGGAAGATGAAGGTCCCGCTAAAAACGAAGGTGTTTGCGTGGTATCTTCGTCGAGGTGTAATTCTTAAAAAAGATAACCTTGCCAAACGCAATTGGCACAGGAGTAAGAAGTGTGTTTTCTGTAGTCATGATGAGACCATTAAACACTTATTCTTCCAGTGCGAGTTTGCTAGATCTATATGGTCAGCCATCCAGATAGGTTCTACCTTATTTCCCCCGCGTAGCGTTGCAAATATTTTTGGCAATTGGCTAAACGGGGTCGATCCTAGGTTTAAATTACTTATTAGGGTGGGAGCGATTGCCGTTATTTGGTCGCTCTGGCTATGTAGAAATGACAAGGTTTTTAACGACAAAAATTCTTCTGTTATGCAGGTTATCTACCGATGCACAGCTACGCTCCGACTATGGTCGGCCCTGCAGCGTGTGGAGCACCGAGAGCTGTTTTTGGAGGTGTCATCGCGTTTGGAGGATGTGGCGAGGGAGTTATTCTCCCAGCATGGATGGTCACATAACCTACGGATCGACCATCCACCACCATAGGCGTCATTACAATTTCTCATTATGATATGTAATTCGCCTTTTTCATTTTCGCTTGCTACGGAACTTTGGAACTTGTTGGGGCTGTGTGCATCCTAGTTATGCAGAGGCCGGGTGTAATGCTTAATACTCTTAAGTAATAAAATCCCTTTATCGAAAAATATATTTGCAACAGAGCACGGCTGGTATATATTAGATGCAATCTATATTACAGACCATGTTGCTCGAGCAATACACTTGAAAAATAAATGCTTAATTGTTTCATCATGGTGACAAAAAACACATTTTTTATAACCATGCTAATTCCCCTTTGCTAGGTTATCTTTATTCAAGATGATGCCCCGTTTCAGATATCAAAGAAACATAATGATTTTTATTGGGACTTTCATTTTCCAAATTTGCCCATTATTGATTGGTGCGTCCATTTGGACTAACGCCTAGTACATCCACTTCACCGAAAATATACCATTGGAATGTAAATTCCATCGAAAAATATCACGTCCAGGCGTTAGTGATATCATATTAATTGACCCCATCAGCCCATTCCATGATGTCGGCACAGTGGAAACCAGGGTACCATGGGCCGGCCTGCCAGGGCCCACAACATTCTTCAGAAGATTTCGCTAAGAACCAGGCTCTCCAAGCCTGGCGAGCCTCGTGAGGGACCTCTCCTCCTCGCCGAGGGTTTTTCCCTCGGCAAGGGACCTCTCCTCGAGAGGGCATCTCGGATGCCACCTGCAAATTCTGCTAAGGACCAAGCCAAAGGGCTCGGCGAGGCCTTCGGCCTCGCGAGGGTTCCTTCCTCTCGAAGCTAGCTCTGCCTCCGCGGTAGAGCGCACATGGGCTCTGCACCCTCCGCAGAGTGACAACCGCGCCAGCGCGTGGTGACGGTAGCGCCGCAGTTGCCGTTCTTATGTATAAAGCAGTCAACAACGCTGCACCAAGCAAAGGAGCTCCAAGAATTGCCACTTTGGTGATAAGGGGACCGTCTGCAGCTACACTCCAAGGGCGACGTCACCGTGGGACACATCCCACCTCAGCGGCGCCAGCCCACCGTCCTGGTGGACGGTGGCTTTTCCAGCTTTGGTGACACCGCCCCCTGCCATGGACCGCGTCCATGGACTTCACCTTTATTGTGCACCTGTCCTCCTCCTTCGTCGCCATGTGGTAACCCTTCCCGCCAAGATATTTGGGGGAAGAGGTCCGAGACACCTATAAAAGGAGGGGGAGCACGCTCGGGCAAAGGGTTCGACTCTTGGTGCGAGATCTCTGGTTTTTAGGGTTAGCCATTGTTAGCCACCTCGAGCTCGCCAAGCTCTCTCTGTACTAAGACCTCTCCAAGCAAGTGCAATACACCAGAAGCAGGACGTAGGGGTTTTACCTCACCTAGAGGGCCCTGAACCTGGGTAATACCGTGCGTTCATCTCTGCAGTGCTGTCCCACAGTGAGCTCGATGAGCATCGTCGCCGAGGCACGTTGAGGGTTGTTTCATTCCGTGTTCAGCCCCTTACTCGATCCTTGTGAGACACACCCAGTTCCTGGGACAGTTCTCCAACATTTGGCGCGCCAGGTAGGGGGCTGAGACGCATCTTCAACCTCGACACAGCCATGGCCGGCATCTCTCGCGCCGAACGTCTCGCTCGCCGGACGGCCAGCGCCACCACCGCTCCCGCTGGCAACCCGCGCGGCCGCCCGCGCGGAAGTGCTGCTCCGGAGTGCCACGTCGAGCCCGAGCCCCGCATCGAGCACCCGGAGGACGACGACAACGACCACGCTGAGGACGACCTCGGCGAAGAGGAGACCTCCTCCCTGCACCCGTCGCGGGACCGTGCTGCCTCCTCGCTGGGCCGCCCTGCGCCCAGCCCGGCGACTGCGCTTCTCATGGCGCAGGAGCTGCTGCAGTACCGTCCCACGCCGGTGGCTCAAGAAGCCTGGCTCAACCGCCTCTCTGAGCTCTTTGGCGCCGCTCGCGTCCCCGCTCCTGCACCGTCTCGTTCGCTGGTCCTCTCTGCACGCGCAGGGGACGTGGCGCACGGCGCGCCGCCTACACCTCCTCGTCATCCTGCGCCCGCGCCCGCTCCAGCTCCACTAGTTCCACCGCAACCCGCCCCAGTCGGGGCTCCTCCTCGCGACAACCGCGCTGCGTCGCACGTGTCGTCGCTGCATGACTGCCAAATCGTGCAGCGAGCCCCGGAGGACGCACGCGTGAGCATCGAGCGCCACCAGGATCGCCACAACCGCGCCGTCCATGACGTCGCCACCGCGGGGCGCCACCTCCGCGCCACCCTCGCCAACAGCCCGGTCACCTACGGCACGACGGCCGCGTTCACTCGCAGCCTCCGTCGCGTCGTCTGGCCGGTCAAGTTCAGGCCGGATCTTCCTCCGCGCTATGACGGCAAGAACAACCCCCTGGAGTTCCTGCAGCTCTACGCTTTGGCCATCCAGGCCGCAGGGGGCGACGACAAAGTCATGGCGAACTGGTTCCCCATGGCCCTCAAGGACTCCGCTTCCTCGTGGCTCACGAACCTCCCCGCCGAGTCCATCAACACCTGGGAGGACCTCTGCCGGTGCTTCGTCGCCAACTTCAAGGGCACGTACGAGCGCGGCCTCACGTACAACGACCTCCGCGGCATACGCCAGAAGCCTGGCGAGACCCTCCGCAAGTACATCCAGCGCTTCAGCCAGGTGCGCAACAAGATCCCCAACGCCACCGACGCGCAGGTCATTTTGTCCTTCCAGGCTGGAGTAACGGATGTGCGGATGCTCGAGAAGCTCGGCATCCACGACAACATCACCACCGTCGTCAAGCTTTTCGACTTGGCGGAAAAGTGCGCCAAGGCTGAGGAGGGCCGCCTGTTCGTCAAGAACGAGCCAGGGAACCCTGTCGAGGGATCCAAGAAGAGGAAATCCAGCGAGAAGCTTCAAGCGCCTCAAGGCCAGCGGGAAGCACTGGATCGATGAGCTCCCCTCGGGGGCTGAGCCCCTCTCGGGAGCGTCGCGCCACCCCTCGCCGGGGCCCTGGCTTTCGCGAGGCCGATCCCCTCACGAGGCTCGGGGGCTCGCGCCGCCAACGTCTAGGCTCCGGCCTTCTCCCGAGGCTCCGCCCTTCGCGAGGCCGATCCCCTCGCGAGGCCCCGGTCCTCGCTGGAGACACCCCGTGCAGCCACGGTAAAAACGTCTAGGCTCCGGCCTTCTCCCGAGGCTCCGGCCTTCGCGAGGCCGATCCCCTCGCGAGGCCCCGGTCCTCGCTGGAGACACCCCGTGCAGCCACGGTAAAAACGTCTAGGCTCCGGCCTTCTCCCGAGGCTCCGGCCTTCGCGAGGCCGATCCCCTCGCGAGGCCCCGGTCCTCGCTGGAGACACCCCGTGCAACCACGGTAAAAACGTCTAGGCTCCGGCCTTCTCCCGAGGCTCCGGCCTTCGCGAGGCCGATCCCCTCGCGAGGCCCTGGTCCTCGCTGGAGACACCCCGTGTAGCCACGGTAAAAACGTCAAGGCTTCCTCTCCATGACAGCCACCCCGTGCAGCCACGGTAAAAATGTCGTGGCCATGGTCACATCCTCCACGAGGAAAAACTTCGGGCTCCCCTCTCTACTATATGTTGCCGCGGGCCGTTCGAGAAGACTCCCAAGCCACCACGCCTCAGCAAGGTGACTTCTTCAAGCACCATGCCTTGGCGAGGTGGATCCCCATGCCCAGCCATGGTGGACCGCAGGCTCTTGAAGCCACCCCCGCATAGGGGCCCCCTCTCTGAGCTCTCTCTACATGCGTCGCCTCGGGCCGCGAGAGTCTCAGCCACTCCATGTGGAACCCCATGCCTAGACATGGCGGATATTGTATTTCTGGCCACGCCAGTGTAATGAACCTCTATTTCAGGTCACTTTGAACCTTTGCGCTCCGCGCCAGCATATGTCGTTGATTTGGTAAGCAGTTATGTTATTACTTTTCATCCTTTCTCGTATGATCCCTCCTGTGTATCTCGCGAGCGGGGGCTGGACAAGGTGCCTGTGCCTCGGGAGCATCCCAGCAGCGCCTCAAACCCAAGGAGTCTGAGCTCTGAACTCACGGGTCACCTCTCATGCATGTCAACTCCCAAGGAGCTCTGAACTCATGGACCGGCTCCCGTGTATGTCAACTCACCAAGGACCTTGGTGCCTGTTCTCCTCGCGAGACACACATGAAGGAACCTACGAGGACGCATGAAGTTATCTAGCCATGTATTGCTTGTGGGTATGCCTATCTGTCCAAACGCAGGAAAGCAGGTTCAAAACAAGCCTCAGGAAACCTCGAGAGGAAAACGCCTCATCAGGGAGCCAACACCCTCTCCAAGGCGAAAAACGCCTCACGAAGCTAAGTCCAGACACTTGGTTAAAATTTCCTTTCGCTGGTTTTTGTCCCTCAAGCCTTTTTTCTCTCTCCTATGCCTCATGGGCTGCTTGCGCATTAAAGGGGAGCCCCGAGCATCGCGACTCGGGAGCTCTTACCTCTCGAGGCCTCACGCACCCCCCGGCCTAGTGGAGCCCTGACTCTCACATACCGAAGCGGCGGTGGTGTAGCGCTAAGAGAGGGTCCTAAGACGTAGAGCGAAAAAGACATGAAAGGAAAGATAAAAGCCTCCCGAGGGGTGTTCACCAAGCACGTTCAAATAAAGCTTAAACAAGTCTTTACAAAAGTTTACAAGCAAAATGCTAAGGTAATGTGTGCCTCTTGCACATCCAGCCACAGGAAAAGCTTAGGCCGTCGGGCCTCCTGAGGTGCCCGCACCGTCCGCGGCGGCATCCACCTCCTCCTCCGGGGCGTCCTCTTCGCCGTCGTCTTCGCCTTCCTCAACCTCGACTTGGTCGAATAGCTTGGCGTACTCCTCGGCGGCCTTCCGCGTCCTGTCGCTCAGCACGACGCGGCTGCTGAGGTCGACCGGCGCCGTCACGGCCTCGAGGTCGAGCGAGGGCTGGAGCCTCGCGAGGTTGGCGAAGATGCGGCAGGTGGCGAGGACGAGGAGATCGCGGCTGTCCTCCACGACGCGCTCGTTGAAGTCCTTCGCGGTCTCTTCAAGCTTTGCGAGGAACTGCTCAAAGAAGAACGTGTACGCGGCCTCGTCATCGCTCGCCCCTGCGGCAAGGGAGGGGACCTCGGTCCCCAGACGACCCCCAACGGCGCGCGCACGGAGCACCAGGTCTTGGAGCATGCGCTGGCGCTGGCGCAACATGGTTCGGCCAATCTCCGCGTTGCTCCGTGCCTCCTCCACAAGGTTCACGACCGGCCCCACCTGCTGGTGGAGCTCGCTCAGGTCCTTCTCCAGGTCGGCGACTCTCCCTTCCGCACGAGCCTGGGCCTCCCTGGCGCTCTGAAGGCGGGAGGCCATCCGCTTCTCCTCCTTCTCAAGTTCCTTGATGCGGCTTTGGAGCTCGTCGCGCTTCGTCTTGAAGCGCTCCTCCTACTTCGTGGCCTTCTCGTCATAGCTCTTGGCGAGGTCCTGGCGGATGACTTTGACCTTGTCGTCGGCCTCCTCCTTTAGTTTTTTCTCCTTCTCCGCGAGGCTGGCGTTGGCCTTCGCGTGGCGCTCGGCGTAGGTGGCTTCGTCCTTGGCCACCCGGCCCTCGCGAGCCTTCAGCTGCTCCTCGCGGGTGGCCTGGTCCGCCTCAAGCTGCTGGACCTGCTCCTCGCGCTGGCGCATTTCCTCCTCGCGGGGGGAGAGCACTCCCTCGCGTCGCGTGAGCTCTGCCTCGCGCTGAGTCAGCTGCACCTCGCGAGCGTCCAGCCTCTCGCGGAGCTCCTTCAAGCTGCTCTCCACAGTTTTGGAGTGCGTGATGAAGTTTTGCTCCAGGGCCGCAACCTCCTGTCGCTTGGACGCAGTTTCCGCCTCGAGCGCCTCCCGAGTGGCGTCCAGCTGCTCCATGGTCTCCGCCGCCTCCCGCTTCACACTGTCGCGGGTCTCTTCGGCGAAGCGCATGGCCTCTTGGCGTGCCGCCAGGGCCGCCGCGTCCTGCCGGCGGCAGCTCTCCACGCCCTCGCGGAGGAGGGCCCATCCCTCGTCGAGTCTTGCCCGCTCCTCCCCCCTGGCGAGTTCCTCTTCGGCGAGCTGCGCTTCCAGCTCGTCGAGCGTCCGTCGCGCCTGGCTGAGGACGACGCCGCGGCGAACCGCGTGGCACTGCGGCTCCCGCAGCGCCAAGGTCCCCGCACCCCTGCGGGGTGCAGGGGTCTCGATCCTTAGCGGGGCGCCCGAGGCACCCTGCCTCGGGCTCACATCCGTTTCTGGTGCGGCCTGGGGGCTCGTGTGAGCGCCTCCTTCGCCGCCCGCGTCAGGAGCCCTCTGGGGGCTGGGCGTCCTCTCGCCCCCGGCTCCGGCGTTCGTGGGCTCCGGAGGCGCCTCCACCTCCTGCTCCTCAGGGACGTTTTCCGCCCCTTCCGTGGTGGCCGCGCCTGCCGCGGCCTCGGGCACGTCAGCCCCTCTTGAGGGAGCCTCCTCCTCCGGAGGCGGGTCCACGATGATCTCTTCATCCACCTTGTCGTCCGGCCTCGCCGAGGCTCGTACGGCCTCGGCCGCCGTCTCCTCCTCCGTCGCCTCCTACTGTACGGGAGGAGTGGCGGCCCGAGCTGGCGGCGGCGCCACCTCTTCAACCACCTCCTCCGCGCGGTGCTCACCCGCGGGAGGAGTAGCCACATGCTGCAGCTCGTCAGCCGCAGGCGTCGCCGCAGTGGCACCAACGGTCTCCCCAAGCTTGCAGAGCCGCCGCCTCTTCGGCGCCGCAGGGTTCCTGAAAAGAGAAACAAGCAGAAGATCCTTCAAGGAGGGTTTTCGAAAGCAAAATGCTAAAGGAAAGAAGAAGGACCAGGACTTACACGTCGGCCATCCTCCACACCCTTTTCTTAGCCTTGGGCGGCTGGGGGATGCTCGCTCTGGCCTCCTCTTGGGGCGCTCCTGCCTCCTCGCGACTGCGGCTCTCCTATCGTGGGTGGCCTTGGAGCGGGGCTCGCAGCGTCCTCCCCTACTGCCGCTCTCCCCCTCCTCCTCTGCGGTGCGTCGGGAGGGAGCTACGCGAAAGGCGTCTTCGTCGCCGCTGGAAGAAATCACCTGGAGGTCCACTTCAGGCGGTATGCTCCTTGGGGAGCCGACGGAGCCTCCCGAGGGGTCAGCGCCTCTCGAGGCCTCGTCCTCGCCAGAAGGGTTGGCGCCTCTCGAGGCCTCGTCCTCGCCAGAGTCTTCGACCTCGTCCGGCTCCGGTGACTCGTCCATATACTCCAGCTCCGCCACCCACGGGTTGGTGCGGGGCCCGCGATGTCCTGTGGGCACGATCTCCCATTCGTCGAATACAGGCAGGTGCCTGCGGTGCTCGCGCACGCTCTCTTCAACAAAGCTGAAGAGCTTCCGGGCCTCGTCGCAGGTGGGGGACGGGATGTCCGTCGTGGCGAAGAGGATCCCCATGACCTGGTACAGCACCTCCGGTGTGAAGTTGTCCGAGCACAGGTGCATCCTGTCCTCCCTACCTGTGTACTGCCACACCGGCTCTGAATGCCACTGGAGGGGGGCGATTCGGCGCCTCGTGAAGTCCTTTGCCACCATCTGGCTGGTGAGTCCGGCGTCGCGGAGACTCTGTATGCACTCGTACACCGCGTCAAGCTTCGGTCCCTCGAAGCCTGCGCTCGCCCAACGCGCCCACTTCCTCGAGGGCGCCACGGGCACCTCCAGAAGAGGGTTGCTCCCCTTGGTGTCGACGAAGAACCACCGTTGACGGAAGTCCTCCACCTTCTTCGTCACCTTGGTGATGGCGTTCTCACCGCTCCATGCGATGGGGATGTAGTTCCTGCTCCTGGCGTCGGCGATGCGGAAGGAGACGCATCCAATCCGCTCGTTCTGCGCGGTGGACCGGAGGGAGTAGAAGCTGCGGAAGAGCGCCACCGAGGGACGGATGCCAATGTAGGCCTCACAGAGGTAGGCGAAGATGGAGAGGATGAGGATGGAGTTGGGATGAAGATGAAGGAGTTGGATCTGGTACACCTCCAAAATCCCCAGGAGGAAGTCGGAGAAAGGAGGAACAAGACCGGCGTAGAGAGTTTGAAGGAAGATGGGGTAGTACCCCTCGGGAAGCTTGCTGTCGGCCGGTCTCATTTCGGTGGCGCCATGCTCGTTGGTGCTCGAGGCCGCCAGGTGGCGCACCTTTGCAATCGCCGCCGAGTGGATGCGGGACTTCGGCAGCGCCCCCTCGAGTCAGTACCCCGCGCTGCCGCCGCAGACTTGCCGGCCTGCATCGTGGCCTTGCCCTTCTGGTCAATGGTTAATTTCTTGGGCGCCATGGTCGCAGGAGAAGGAGATCTTGGAGGCGGAGCGCTCTGGGAAGAAGGAGATGTTTGGGGGAAGTGTGCGGAGGAGTTATGGGAGAAGTGATGGGCGCTGTCTGCGCGTGCAGGCTTTATTGGCCAAAAACCAAGGACATGGCGGGCCCCACCGGGTCGTCCGTTGAAGACGAGGAGATCGTGGCCTCGGGCGCAACCGCTGCGCCCCACGTGTCACGGCCCAAGCAGGCATCGTTGGACCCTCGACGCTTCGCCTCCATCCGTGGGCTTCGGCATGCCCATCACGGGCCCAGGGGCTACTGTCGGCACAGTGGAAACCAGGGTACCACGGGTCGGCCTGCCAGGGCCCACAACATTCTTCAGAAGATTTCGCTAAGGACCAGGCTCTCCAAGCCTGGCGAGCCTCGCGAGGGGTTTTTTCCCTCGCGAGGGACCTCTCCTCCTCGCCGAGGGTTTTTCCCTCGGCAAGGGACCTCTCCTCGAGAGGGCATCTCGGATGCCACCTGCAAATTCTGCTAAGGACCAAGCCGAAGGGCTCGGCGAGGCCTTCGGCCTCGCGAGGGTTCCTTCCTCTCGAAGCTAGCTCTGCCTCCGCGGCAGAGCGCATATGGGCTCTGCACCCTCCGCAGAGTGACGATCGCGCCAGCGCGTGGTGACGACAGCGCCGCAGTTGCCGTTCTTATGTATAAAGCAGTCAACAACGCTGCACCAAGCAAAGGTGCTCCAAGAATTGCCACTTTGGTGATAAGGGGACCGTCTGCAGCTACACTCCAAGGGCGACGTCACCGTGGGACACATCCCACCTCAGCGGCGCCAGCCCACCGTCCTGGTGGATGGTGGCTTTTCCAGCTTTGGTGACACCGCCCCCTGCCATGGACCGCGTCCATGGACTTCACCTTTATTGTGCACCTGTCCTCCTCCTTCGTCGCCATGTGGTAACCCTTCCCGCCAAGATATTTGGGGGAAGAGGTCCGAGACACCTATAAAAGGAGGGGGAGCACGCTCGGGCAAAGGGTTCGACTCTTGGTGCGAGATCTCTGGTTTTTAGGGTTAGCCATTGTTAGCCACCTCGAGCTCGCCAAGCTCTCCCTGTACTAAGACCTCTCCAAGCAAGTGCAATACACCAGAAGCAGGACGTAGGGGTTTTACCTCACCTAGAGGGCCCTGAACCTAGGTAATACTGTGCGTTCATCTCTGCAGTGCTGTCCCACAGCGAGCTCGACGAGCATCATCGCCGAGGCACGTTGAGGGTTGTTTCATTCCGTGTTCAGCCCCTTACTCGATCCTTGTGAGACACACCCAGTTCCTGGGACAGTTCTCCGACACATGATACCAACCTGTTCCCAATTAAATCACGCCTAAAAGAAACGTTTGGGGATGAGACTGCAACACCTCCTTAAGTCTGACATATTTATGCCGGACGACACCATAAATTCTAGGATATTGAACTTTCGAGGCGCATTGCACAACCAGCTATCCTCCCATAAGCATACTTGAGACCCATCCCTAATGGTGAAAGTCCCAAATCAAAAGAAGGACTGCTACACTTCCATTAGACCAGCCCAAAAGTGGGAATCTCCCGGTTTCCAATATAGCTGAGATATTTATACCTCTTATAAACGAAAACCCCACTAACATGCATTTATTATTTTCTATCTCAACATGCAACCTACCCACCTCATCTATCCTCTTAGCCAATCAATTATCCATGTCATCTTTAGTAATATTTATTAATAAAGACATGCAAACTCCACATCATCCATCTTTTTAATCATTTATTTGTCCATGCTAATAATTTTTAATACACATATTTCGTGTCAAATAAATTTAGTATCTCGACTATGACAAATTAAATTTTGCATGTTCTTTTAGACAAATTATTGTATCATACTTTTCATATCCTTTTATTTACGCAATATAGTTCTAAAGGGATTCCCGCTGCAACGCGCGGGGTATACTTCTAGTAGCTTTGGATCCAATGTATTTATTTCGCAACAATTTCTGTCACATCCCATCCTTAGTAAGGAGTTTAAATAACCATTTACTGAGTAAAGCAGTGTTCTTTGCCTCTAAATCATGGCTCCCTAAGCCTCTTTGATCTTTTGGATGACATAATATGTTATATTATGCCAAATGGTATTTTTTGTTGATCACGCTAGACCTTTAATAATCAATCCTCTGTAAAACACCTTTAGGTTCCAAAAAAAGGAAAGCATATATGTGATCATATTTGTTAAAACTGAGTTAACTAGGTGAAGCATCAGCAAGTTGGTTGGGTCAAAGCGAGTCTCTAAGCCCAACATTTGTTGTATCATTTCAGATCACTAAAAATTGTCAAACGCAGCAGCGCCCAGTTCAATGCAGGCCAGCCGGATGGCCGAGCACTGCCGCCTTCATGCATCTCAGTACCAGCAGTTTGGCATTGTGGTGTTCCATTGTTTATGGGATAAGAGTTTAATTCTAGCAGGAGGACTAGATCTATAGATGAGGCTAGGTAAGATTTAGTTGTAGCAGGAAGGAGGAGTAGATCTTTAGATGAGGTTGGGTAAGATTTCAGGGAGGAGGAGTAGATTTATGGATGTGCCTATGATCAGGGGCGGATACACGCCTCGAGCAACTATGGTCATGAACGCTGGCTGTGATGATGTCAACTCCAAACTAGTCATCACTACTGCTACTGTTCGTCGTTGTTGCTAGACAAGTGGCCTGGGGTGTGATGGTTGTGAAGGAAAGGAGTGTTGAGATATATATTGTATAGATATAGGTCCTCGTGTTTCTCAGGGTTGTATCTATAAATCTGTCTATATATATGAGAGCAGCCGGCCCCAATTGGGCCTGTGCATTGTTTCATTATCTTCTACATGGTATCAGAGGCCCTTCCGGTCTCCTGACCTAGCCGCCTCCTGCCCTAGCCGCCGCCTCCAAGGCGCCGCCGGCCACCTCTCCCCTGCCGCCGCCTCCTCCACAGGCGCTGCCGGCCCTCCTCCTCTCCTCTGCCGCCGCCTCTCCTCCAGGCGTCGCCGGCCACCACACCCACCACCACTTCCGCCCCAACAGCCACCATGTCTGACTTCCGATCTCCCGACTCCAGGAATCCCTTCAGCGACTCCGGGAGCAGCAGCAACAACCCCTTCGCCGGCCCCTCCGTTGCCGTCATCCGCGACGTCCCCATCCAAGAGCGCGTGCCGGTGAAGCTCTCTCACACCGCTGCCAATTTCTTCCCGTGGAAGACGTACTTCGGCCTCCTCTTCCGCGAGTACGATCTCCTAGACCATGTCGACGGCACTATCGACCTCCTTGCCATGCCGCACGACCCCGACTGGTTGGCCATCGATGCGACCATCATCCGCTGGTTCTACCAGACGGTCTCCTCCGAGATCTTCCGCACGGTCGTCCGCGACGGCGACTCCGCGCACACCGTCTGGAGCAAGATCACCGGGCTCTTCACCGACAATAAAATTCAGCGCGTCACTTTCCTCCAACAGGAGTTCTTCGGCACCCACCAAGAAGGCCACTCCCTCGACGACTACGTCCTCAAGCTCAAGACCCTCTCCGACGAGCTCCGCGACTTGGAGTTCCCGATCGATGACAAGATCATGCTCTCCACGCTCTCGGCTGGCCTTGGCGAAGACTTGAGCAACGCCGCCTCCAACCTCGCGCTCCTCACCAAGCCCTCCTTCGAGCAGGCCGTGGCCTACTTGCGCCTCGAGGAGCGTCGGCTCAAGCAACTCCGGGCTCGGGCGGCCCACACCGCCCTTGTCGCCGGCGTCTCCAAGGGCGGGTCTGCCCCCGCCGAACCTACTCCGATTGCCGCGCCGCGCCCCCCGGGTCCGCCCTCGGGCTTCTACTCGCCCCCGCCGCTCGCGCCTATCCCGCCTCCCGGCGGTCACGGCAACGGTGGCGGTGGCAACGGTGGCGGTGGACGCCGCGGTCGTCGTCGTCGCGGTGTCGGCAACAGCGGTGGCAACAACAACGCTCCCGCCCCCAGCCTCGGCAGCCCGCCCCCATCCCGCCATGGATCGCCGGCCATAACCCCTGGACAGGGGTCGTCCACGCCTACACCATGCCCGTGCCGCGTGCTCCCTACCCGGGCACCTCGATGCCGCGCCCGGCTCCGCACCAGGCGCTCTACGCCGCGGCCCCCCAGCCCGCGGCCCACGGGTACGCCGCGCCCGGGTACGCGGCGTCCTACGCCGCGCCCTACGCGTCACAGTGGGACCCGGCCCTGCTGACTGCCCTTCAGTCCGTCCCCTCCGCGGGCGCCTACGGTGGCGGCGGCGATTGGTTCATGGACACGGGCGCCTCCGCGCATATGGCAGCCCACCCCGGTAACCTCTCTACTTCCAGTCCCGCCTCCACTCCCTCTCGCATCATCGTCGGCAACGGTCATGCGCTTCCTATCACGCATACCGGCTCCGCCCCTTTTCCCTCCACCTCCACTCCTCTCTCGTTAAATAACGTTCTTATTTCTCCTGACTTGATTCACAACCTTGTTTCCGTTCGTTCTCTTACTCGTGATAATCATGTTTCTGTGGAATTTGACGAGTTTGGCTTTTCTGTTAAGGATGGTCGTACCCGGATGCTACTCCACCGCAGTGACAGCCCCGGCGAGCTGTACCCCGTTTCGCCATCCTCCACCGGCAGCCGCCCGCTCGCTCTCTCCGCCGCTGTCGATCTTTGGCACGCCCGCCTCGGTCATCCTAGCTCCACCGCCCTGCGTCAAATTCTACAAAGCTTGATTTTACTTGTAATAAAACGGATGCTCATTCTTGTGAAGCATGTCGTCTAGGCAAACTATGTTCGTCTTCCGTTCAGTTCCTCCTCCAGTGTTGCGTCTTTTCCTTTCGAACTTATTCATAGTGATGTTTGGACCTCGCCGATCCCGAGTAATTCTGGTTATACATATTATCTCGTGATTATGGATGATTACTCGCACTTTGTCTGGATGTTTCCTCTCCGCCGAAAATCCGACGTAGCCTCCACTCTCCTCGCCTTTTTCGCGTACGTCTCCACCCAATTCGGCCGCCCCATCCACGCCCTACAAACTGACAACGGCAAAGAGTTCGACAACATCACCATTCGCACACTTCTCGCCTCTCACGGTGCCATCTTTCGCCTCACGTGTCCATACACATCTCAGCAGAACGGTCGCGCCGAACGCATTCTTCGCACTCTCAATGACTGCGTGCGCACCCTTCTGTTTCACGCCTACATGCCCCCACGGTTCTGGCCGGATGCCCTTGCCATGGCGACCCTCCTCGTCAACATCCGCCCCTGCCGCGTGCGTTGGCACTACTCGCCGCACCACCTCCTCTTTGGTGTGCCGCCCGCCTACGACGATCTCCGCGTCTTCGGCTGCCGTTGCTACCCCAGCACCGCCGCTACCGCCGCGCACAAGCTTGCGCCGCGCTCTCTCCCTTGCGTGTTTCTCGGCTATCCCGCCAACACCAAGGGGTACCGCTGCTACGACCCGGTCTCGCATCGCGTGTTCACTTCCCGGCACGTTTACTTTGACGAGTTGGTGTTCCCCTTTCAGCAGGTACCTTCGGCGACAACCTCGGCGCCCGCCGGCCCCCTAGCCGTCGGCCCCGCACGCCGACGTCCGATCGCGGTGGCCCCATCTGCGTCGGCCCCGCCTGGTCCCTCGGCGCCCTCGTCGCCCGCGACGCCCTCGTCGCCCCCGGCGCCCCCGTCGCCCCCTGCGGCCTCGTCGCCCGCGGCGGCCCCGGCGCCCCCGTCGCCCCCTGCGCCATCGTCGCCCGCGGCGCCCCCGGCGCCCTCGTCGCCCGCGACGCCCTCGTCGCCCCCGGCGCCCCCGTCGCCCCCTGCGGCCTCGTCCGCCGCTGCGACGACACCGTCGGCCAGCCCGGCCACTTCCTCGCCCGCTTCTTCGCCCGCCTCGCCTCCCGTCGCCGCGGCTCCTCCACCCATGCTCACCCGAGCACGTGCGGGTATACGGCGGCCGTCTACGCGTTACCCCGCCGACCAGTATGTTTGCTGGGCCAGCGGCAACAGTGTCCTGCCGCATGACGGCGGGGTGCCTTCGTCAAGCGCGGAGGAGGCGCCCTCACCGCCGCCGAGCGCGCCGTCCACTTCCGCTCTCTCGCCGGTGCCCACCTCGGCTCGCGCCGCTCTGCGCGACCCGCACTGGAGCGCCGCCATGCAGGAGGAGTACGACGCGCTGCAGCGCAATCGGACCTGGGAGCTGGTTCCCCGGCCCCCTCGCGCTAACGTCATCACCGGCAATTGGGTCTTCAAGCACAAGCTCGGCTCCGACGGCACCCTCGAGCGCTACAAGGCGCGCTGGGTCGTGCGCGGTTTCCGTCAACGTGCTGGTGTCAACTTCACGGACACGTTCGCCCCGGTCGTCAAACCGGGCACGATCCGCACGGTGTTGCACCTCGCCGCCTCTCGTGCGTGGCCGGTGCATCAGATGGACGTCTCCAACGCCTTCCTCCATGGCCATCTGTCTGAGCAGGTGTACTGCCAGCAGCCCATCGGCTTCGTCGACCCCGAGCGCCCCGACGACGTGTGCTTGCTTTCTCGGTCCTTGTATGGACTGAAGCAGGCGCCCCGCGCCTGGTACCAGCGCATCGCCGCGTTTCTGCATCAGCTCGGCTTCCGCTCTACGCGGTCCGATGCGTCGCTGTTCGTCTACCAGATCGGCAACGACATGGCCTATCTGCTGCTGTACGTCGACGACATCATTTTGACGGCCTCCACCGCTGGTCTTCTTCGACAGCTCACCGACAGTCTTCGCACTGAGTTTGCGTTGAAGGACCTCGGCCCGCTCCACTACTTCCTTGGCATCGAGGTTGTCCGGCGTGCGGACGGGTTCTTCCTTCATCAGCGGAAGTATGCTCACGAGCTTCTCGAGCGTGCCGGATGCTTAACTGCAACCCTGCGCCTACTCCTGTCGACACGAAGGCCAAGCTCTCGGCTAGTGATGGGTCGCTGGCCTCCGACGCCCCGTTCTACCGCTCCATCGTCGGCGCTCTTCAGTACTTGACGTTGACACGTCCGGAGCTTCAGTATGCTGTGCAACAGGTGTGCTTGCATATGCATGCTCCTCGGGATGCCCATTGGGCCGCGGTCAAGCGGATACTCCGCTACATCTGTGGTACCATGGGCTACGGCCTTTCGTTGCATGCTTCGCCCTCGACACCGACCGACATCGTTGCCTACTCGGATGCGGACTGGGCGGGCTGCCCGGACACGCGGCGCTCCACCAAGCAGTTACTGCGTCTATCTCGGCTCATCGCTCGTCTCTTGGTCCTCCAAGAGGCAGCCCACCGTGTCACGCTCCAGCGCTGAGGCCGAGTACCGCGCCGTGGCTAACGCCGTGGCTGAGTGCACTTGGCTTCGTCAGCTTCTCTCCGAGCTCTCTTGTCCCGTTGACAAGGCTACGGTGGTCTTCTGCGACAACGTCTCGGCTGTCTACCTCTCCGCCAACCCCGTTCATCATCGACGCACCAAGCACATCGAGCTGGACATCCACTTTGTCCGTGAGCAAGTTGCCCTCGGTCACGTTCGAGTACTTCACGTACCGACGTCTCAGCAGTTTGCCGATATCATGACGAAGGGATTGCCGTCCACGACTTTTCCTGAGTTTCGCTCCAGTCTATGTGTCGGTGCCGACCCTTCGACTGCGGGGGGGTGTTGAGATATATATTGTATAGATATAGGTCCCCGTGTTTCTCAGGGTTGTATCTGTAAATCTGTCTATATATATGAGAGCAGCCGGCCCCAATTGGGCCTGTGCATTGTTTCATTATCTTCTACAAGGAGGATATGCAAAGGAGAAGCTTGAGTGGTGATCAAACAAAAGTAAAGCATACGGTCTTTGCCTTGTAACAATAGTTTCTAGGAATGGAAATTAACCCTCCGATGTGTGGTGCCTGATTTCGAGTGGCCATGGACGGTTTAAATTTAGGTATGTTGGATTCATTGTTTAGTTAGGATCATAAGGGCTAGTACAACGCGGGCGCTAAGCTTGAAGCGCTGGGGAAAAAATACCAGCCTTTTTGGCAGTTAGCACTAAGTTACTGGCTCTTTTTTAGGCAGAGACGCGAAGTGAAGAGTCCGACGCTTGGAAAAGGCATGTAAAATACGGAGTCCTAGCGCTTGACGTCTCGGCATGCAGGATTTGACTTTTTGAAGCGTCTGTTTAAGCGCTTTGCAATGTAAATGCCCTAAGGGGGCAATTGCCCCATCCCCCAGGGTAAGGATGTAAAATTTTATTTAACATAATTTTTAACATGAATATGCAAGTTAAAACTGTCCAAAATAGTTAAAATCAATAAACTTGAATAATTGTGTATTTAACCAACTAAATATCGTCAACATTCACTCTACCTGGATTAAATCACAAATTAATCATATATTTTTAAGTTAGACTGAACTCTCCTTATAAATTTTGGGATAACAGGAATTCGTGTCAATGAGCTCGATTGGTTTCTCGCACATGGAACATTCTCTATTTGAAGTAAAAAACATCAGGATGAGAACATCTAAAATAAGAATGCAAAAATTAGATTTGATCTTATGATAACACATTGCTTTGGTACATTGATATAATACAGTCATTGGTTCGACATCACGTCCAATATTTGGTTCCAAGAAATGAAACGCTTTGACATTTTGTCATTTTTTTCGTCTGATAGGTTTTGTTAAATGCAAGACAAGTTTTTAAAAAAATCCTACAAAATAATCATGACAAGAGAAGTTCTGAAACAACAATGAAGATCATTTTAGCGAGGGTTAAAATCAATGGTAATATAGTATATAGCAAGATAGAAAGTGTTTGATTTGCCCCATTTTATTATAATTTGATCAAAACCTAAAATTATGATGTCATTTTCTGCGCAAATTGACATCTTCTAACAGATGCTTCAATCATCATTTTCCCAATTGAGCAAACATGTCCTCACATCATTAACCAAAGATATTGACTGAACTAACAGAACTAAAAATTTAGATAAGTAAAATATACAACTTTTTAGTATCATAAAACATAATGCATCACATATGTGAAGTTGGTTTCGGCCATCGTGAAATCTGGTCAAAATACTCACAAACTGTACTTAACTACCCCATCTAGGATATTATTTAGAGTCGGGTTTTGTTAGATTGAGAATTAGCTATTGCAAAGAGAAATAGTTGATTTCCAAGACTTGGTCTAGTCCCTCTTTTTGGTTCGAAATTGGTTTTGTGCATTGTTGATTAAACCCCATATAATTATCTCTACGAAATCCATTTTTACGACTAATTAAATTGTTCGGAAAAAATGCGTACAAATCAAGATAGGGTGGCGGCCCTGCCTTGTCCTAGTGGAAGCTCCGCCCCTACTAATGCCGGTCCCTAATCGAGCGATGCCTCTATACATGGGTAAGTAGTGGCCTGATGACAAACCTAATCGAGCAATGTGTCGGATGGTGCTCTGGCTTCAACGAGTTGCGATCGGGTGGGGTGGCACCCCTCCCCCCCTACCTGCTCGTGGAGGTCTTTGTCGTCCATGGAGGTGTCGTGGCGTCCCATTTATCTTAACGGTGGCCGGCTCGATCTGACCCGTCGGTTGCTGTCGGCGGTGAGGTCGAGGATGCACGACTATCGGTGAAAACCGAGCGAACTTCAGCAATGGCGGACGATGTTAGTCTACGTGCCTTACCATGATGAAGGCATTGTCATTGCAGCTCTCGTCTCCTGGCTCCTAGATCTAGGTCTTTCAGCTAGGAAGATGGAGACGCTCAACGACATTATCCCTGTGAAGGGCATCGTCTTGGAGTAGACGTTGTAGGGGCCAAAATGTAGAGCGGTGTAACATCTACTGCATGTCTGCATCGACGATGACGGCTTCTGACGACATGACGCTATAGGGTTCTGACGACGGACGCGTAATGACTCAATATTTTTCCCGTGTTTATCGGTAAAACGTTGTCCGTCGCCCGCAATCCCGCATGATCACAGAAGAGTGAAATACACTGGCGGTACCCGTACTTTAGGTCAAAGCACAATACGGTACCCGTACTCAACAATACGCTCAATACGGTCACTCAACTTGACTTGTGGTGATTATACGGTCACTGGTTCATCGTATAGCTTCGTATTTTGTCAACGTGGCACTCTGTTGACTGGTCAATTAGTCAACATGATGTGGGTCCCACATGTCAGGTTAATAAAAAAATAAAAAAATCCAAAATTCCCCATCTGCGATGTCGCCTGCTCCGGCTCCGCCGCCGGAATCTCCGGATGACCACGCCGCCGTCGTCGATGTCGAGGAGGTGGTAGACGAAGGAGACGAAGACGGTGGCGGGTTCACCTTCCCGGCCCTGCCGTTCACGGCGGACGGGTGCACCGTGCCCGTGTACCCGATCTTCGGCCGGCCCCCGTCCCCGCCGGCGCCGGAGACGGCCACCGTGCGACTCCCACTGGGGCGGCTCCTGCTGGAGGAGCGCGAATTCCGCGCGAGGTAGAGGGACGAAGAGGGCGGCGAGCTGGAGGGCGTGGCGCCGGAGAGCTACTGCCTCTGGGCGCCCGGCGGCGATGCGGAATTCGCGGCTCCGGCTCCGCCCGCCGGAATAGCGGCTCCACGGTGACGCGGGCGCACGGTGGCGCGGTGACGCGGATGCACGGTGGCGCGGCGACGTGGAGCGCGGCGAACGCGGTGACGCGGGCGCACGGTGGCGCGGCGACGCGGTCGCGGGCGCGGAGCTCGGCGAACGCAGCGACGCGGGCGTGGAGCTCGGCGGGCACGCGGTGGCGCGAAGAACTCCTACAGGGGAGGCGGGACGACGATGGGCGGAGACGGCGGGAGCCGGGGCGACGGGCGCGGCCGGGGCAGGCGGCGGTCGCCGGAGGAGGTGCGCGCGGCCGAGGAGGAGACCGGCGGGCGCGGGGCGAGCTGCTGGAGTGCGGCGGCGAGGCGACATCGGCCGGCAGCGGTGCGGTCTGGCGGCGCGACAAGGACGGGGCAGGGAGACTATCTCTCGGGGAATTTTGGATTTTTTTTATTTTTTTATTAACCTGACATGTGGGACCCAGTCAACAGAGTGCCACGTTGACAAAATACGAAGCTATACGATGAACCAGTGACCATATAATCACCACAAGTCAAGTTGAGTGACCGTATTGAGCGTATTGTTGAGTACAGATAACGTATTGTGTTTTGACCTAAAGTACGGGTACCGCCAGTGTATTTAACTCATCACAGAAACGCAGTCGTCAGTTACAGAAAATAAACGCGATCGTAATATGACGATCCACAACTCCGAGCCGTACCATCATCGCCGCCGCCGTCCCGCCGCGCGAGCAGGCCGTCGCCCTCCTGCCTCCGCGAGCCCCTCCACTCCGCCGCCCCTTCCACGGAGACCGCTTCCACGTCGCTGCCCCTCACGCCACGCGAGCAAGCCGCCGCACCTTCCGCCGCGACAGCCTGCCCGCCGCCCCACGCAAGCGGCGCGCGAGCACGCCCTGAGAGCTGCGGCCGCCGTCGTGACTTCCCCTCCACCCGCCAGCCAAACGGATCTCGACTTTCTTCAGGTTCGATGTCGTCCTCTCCTAAGTTCAGTTCATGGTCTTTCGGTTCGCACTTTTTCTATAAGCCTTCAGTTCATAGCATGCCTGCAGGCCATCATGGTCTTCCGTTCATGGCCTGCACGGTCTTCAGTTCATCATCTGCATGGTCCTCACTCCTAAGTTCATCACCTGCACGTCTTTAAACTGCAGATTGTAAACAGGTGCAGAGTTTTGCAATCAATTTTAAGAAGAAAACAAAGTAGTTATAAGGCCATGATAAACCGACAAGGTGGTAAAACAATTCTCTCAAAGTTCGCTATTCTCTGTACACTCCAAGTTACGATAGAATCTTTAGTTACATGATAACGGTCACCAATCCTACCATCAGCTGCTGCTCCTAAGTTGGGCAACACAAGTTTATCCAGGACGGGTCAAGGGATTCAGCTAATGTCTGAGCTTTGCCACAATGAGTACTATCATGTTTTATTGTGGCTATACAGACAAACGAAGTTGCATATTATGCACCAAATTGATGCTTACTTTCCTTTTTCTGCTGATGTATCATATCTGCACTTAATTAAAATGCATATAACCACATTGTTTCTATATTTTTGTTACATTCTGTGCCTAGCATGTCAGAAGTATACTACAGTGTTGACCATATATTTGAATGTGTGTTTTGCGGCCTGCCTCTGATTCGGTTTTGGGGAGGGATCAACCAATACCATTTAAGTGATTGGGCTTGAAAGATGTTAACATATGCATCGGAATTTTTCTTTTGTGCCGGGTTCAAGTGGCTGCAAATATGGTTTCTACTGTGCTGCCATGTAAACAGTATGATGGTTCGCTAAAGAAAAGTAACTAATTCGATTGCTCTCATCTTTGTGAGTTGAGCAACACTGTATTGGTTAATGAGTTGAACAACATTGTATTAAATGATGTCGCTCTGTTACTACTGTCAAACAAAATTATATTCGCCATAGTCGATGTGGCTCCTCACCGCACCCCATCCCAGCCTGATGGTCATGCGGTGGAGCATATGGCATGTATTTGATATGCAGGGGTGATGCAGGAATGGATGAAGTTTACTGAACATTAAAGTTGAAGCTATAATGTATGGTATGTCTTTGCATATATTGTTTTCTAATGTTTTCGTTTCTCTTCTTTTCAAGATGCTTCTTTTAGTTACCGGAGAGTACGTACAATGATCTTCTAACATCTCAGCTTGATAAACAAGGAATTCAATTTGGTATGTTGTGTTTATCGAGTAGATGTTTGTTATTAGTTGGATAAAATACACCACTTGTTGTTGATCCAGTACCCAATATATTTGTAAGATTTCTGCAAGTATATGGTATTTTGGATGGCAATTATGTGATGCGAAGTCTGAAACTTGTTTTGTGCTAATGTAGTACTACGTGTCACATTTGGTACAAACCAAAGAGGAGAACAAAATATAATTTTTCTTCTGCTACAGAATATCATCGTAGCAAATAACTATCAATAATCATATGATGTTTAGCCATCATCTTGTAGACATCATCATCATAAACCATAACTGAGCACCAGTTTTTGCGAATCACTGAATACAGTATCTGTTAGCTATGTTTTTCCTTGAAACATTGTCAAATTAACTTGACATATCAAGAGGTAGTGTATTCAACTAAGAAAACTATTGTGGCTATGCTATCCTTTTTTTAGATCATGAGTAGTTCTTGTATATGATCATGGTCCACTTCCGAGGATCTTTCCTTAAGAGATTTCTGAAATACAAAAACAACAAAAAAACAGGAACACTGGGCATCTTGTCAATTGGTTAGTTCAATAAGATGCCCTAAAATGATATTAAAAAAATGGTTGAAACATATAACAATGATACAAAACAAGCATGAAACATTAAAAAATTATACGTATGAAATGACACCGACACCTCACCCTCCACAAGCGATGGAGGTGGAGTGGCCCGAACCAGAGTGGCTTCTGCAAGAGATGCATGCCGACATCGAGGCGTCCTTGGCACCGCCACCTCCACAAGCAATGGAGGAGGCGGGGGAGTGTCCCGAACACGAGTGACCACCGCATGACATGCAGTTCGCCATCGAGGCGCCCTTAACACCGCTAGAGTCGAGGTTCCCTAACTGTTGCTACGACAACTGCTGCCGATCACCCGTACCTACACCGGCAAGAACCTGCCAGAACTGTCAGTGCTCGACCTGCTGCCTTTTTAGTGTTTAATTTCTATGAATTATGTACCGTTTGAATCTAGTTTGAATGAAATTTACCTTATTTCAAGTTTAAATATTGTTTTAAAATTTTCCTATTAGCGCTGCGAGTGGAGAACGACAGTGCCAACAGCCGGATGTTCGTCCGTACGACGCTAATAGAGCCCTTCCGAGTGCCCATTCAGACACTTTATTGGCCCCGTGAATGGAGATGTTCTAAGATATTCCATATGTTTTACTAATATCTATGATCTTAAATGGTTCCTATTTCCATATCAGTACTAAACTGATAAACTGACCATTTCAGTTTGTAGTGGCGTAGTCGTCCCCTTCATAGATGGAGGGGAGCACAACTTTGGCAGGTACTACGCACAACACCCTGGATAGAAGTTGTCAACACCCCGGATAGTAATTTTCATATTCAGTTATTGGCATCTACTCCCTCCGTTCACAATATAAGATGTTTTAGATGTTTCACATGTTGTCTAGATTCGGACTAAAAGAATGGAAAGTGGGTGAACACATACACTAAAACATGTCTAGATACATGTGGTACAAATGTGAATGTGGAAAAAGTCTAAAACATCTTATATTATGGAACGGAGGGAGTACTTCTCATATATGTTAACACTATCATCATTAAATTTGTATTTCCGGATATTGTTTTTTAAATGAGCTGAGGTATACGTGGAAGGCAGAAAGAGGGGCACATACTATGGGTGGTGAGTATGTACTGCACGGAGTTAACAAGTTAAAGATAAGGGCATGTTCATCCACGTCACTCTATCAAATAGGAGGAAAAAATGATGTTGTATACTTTGTAAAGCATGTTTTGGGTAGTATTATTTTTCATAGCCGCACACATCGAGGATCCAACACAAGTGAGTGTGGCCGCATAAATTGTGAGGGCCAAAGATACGCGAGCCTTATTCTTGATAGTATGCGATAGATGGTAGGTTTTTCCAATGCGGTTGGTATGGTCGATTATCCCCATGTTAATGTCCACTATGTTTTATTAACATGTTTGGCAAACTTATTATTGTCTTCTTGACAAGAAAAGATGAAGACACGTGCAATGCTCGTGCCCAATTAATAGTTGCTATAGATCCAACCAAAGATCGGTAAAAAGAAAATTAAAGATTAGAACTAATAATTGATAAAAATAAAACATAAAAATACTAATGAAGATTATACACCATGTTTTCCCTCTACATGCATTTTTTTCGGTACACATAAAGACTCCACCATGCCGCCACGGAGGGACCTGCCGCATCAGCCGCCACCATCACGATCCGCGCGCCCAACATATGAACACCGCCCTATGAACTCATTAGGTCACCGTCTACAACCATGATGGGAATGTCTTCATCAACATCCGGTTGGACGAGGGAAGCCCACTACATCACGACCTTCATGGACTTCTAGCCTCACAAGGATGTTGATTAAATTGACATGTCAGCGCATGTATTCATAAATTATCGACCTGGTAAGGGTAGGATTAGGCGAGTCAATCCATTTAGGGGCAAAAGTTCAGCCCAAAAGATCGGGACATGAGCCGGACGCTAAAAAAAGGTTACAGAACAGAAATTTTAACGGTTAATGGTGTCACAAGGAGAAACATGAGATTGATATCTTTAAAATCCACCCCGCCCTCCTTGCGCCAGGTAGAAAAGCAACACGCCGGCACTGGCACCCCGTTTGGTTTTAATTTGTCTGACGGCGGGCAAGGGGGAAGAGGGAGAGGGGGTCGGGGGCTGGGAGCTAGGGTTCGCCTCGAGGTCGCTGCGGGGACAACCAAGGAGCGAAGCGTTTTTCCATCAAAACCACATGAGTTTGTTGTGAACAATATCTGAACGAATTTCTTCCTAGGATTTACACGGAAACAGTTTGGCATGCTAAAATTGTTTTGATTGCATTGGCCAACACCGTCCTCCACTTTGCATAAATTGCCCGTCCCACCGAGCCTCCGGGTTCAATCTTCTCCGAGGAAGCCATAGATAGCCACGCTCAATCTGCTGGTCTTTCTTTCTCCCCACCCCTTGCTTCGTCATGTCTTTTAGGAAACCCAGCCCTTTCTTTTGCTTCTCGTGTTGCATCTTAGCTTTAGAGGTTCTATGTCATTGCTGTCATTGTTCATCATGGATGTGTCTTCTTGTGATGACATTGAAACAGTTTTCCTGTGTTTTGCTGAGAAGTCTTACCAATGTTTGCCTTTCTCCCGGTGTCATAGATTTTCTTTTCTCATACATTTAAGTTAGAATGACCAACATCCTCTTTGGTTGCAGTATATGCAGGGTTCTCCATCGAATAATGTTTGCTTGGTGTGCTGCGCTTCAATATCTTGTTAGCCATAATTTGTTCTATTTTAGCTTTCTTTTGTTCGGGTTGTTTTTTTGTACATATTTGCCTTAAACTAAACTTCCCTAAAACATGATGAAGCAACTAATTTAACTGACAATTGATATTATTTATACTAAAATTTTATACTTCAGTATGAATCATTTCATCAACCTATAGTATTTTTAGTACATACTGTATGTTTTTGTTAGCATAATTAACCACTCAATGTTTTTGCTAAATATGATGATGCGAGCTTTCTTTAATTTAATTTTAAAGACATTACCCTTTAAAAAAAGTTAAACCATGATTATGCAAACCCGCATGCCTCCACCACACTTGTGCGCTTGTACGCGAGTGTATATGTGTGGGTGCGTATGCGTTTGTGTGTCATAAACATCTTAGTAGATTAGTTTGTACACTTAGTAGAACTATAACGTATAAACATTAGTTTGTGTTTGCATATATTTGAACATATTGGCAGTCTCTTAAGTGTCGTCTAAAAAATATCTTGAAAGAGCTTTCCAGTGTATGATTCTATATAACAAAAATATTATAAGTATATAGAGTGTTGTAGAGAAGTTTTCGTCAAGTTATTGGTATTTATGATTTACATGGTTCTTTTGTGGAGTGTCTCGCATGTTCGGATGCAAGAAATAGCCAGCTTGCAACATTTGCAAAAAAAAAAACTCTAACTCAAGTACAAGCTAAACCCACTGATTCTCCCTTATGGAAGGGAATAATGTGAGGCAAAGAGTATTTTTGTCAAACTAAAGAAGTTTGTGCTACCTGCTCGACGTTGGGCGACCAAGTGAAGGCTCCGGATTTAGATGATGTGCGTAGGTGTGTGAGGTCAGGGCACACGACCCTGATCAGATCCACCCCCTTCACCAAGCTTGTAAATGTAGCGACAGTTGTCGTCAAGAAGGTGGTCTCCGGTTGTTGTCAAGAAGGTGGTCTCCGGTTGATCGATGTTTTTCTTTGTAAAGCTTTGTTAAATTTTGTATTAACTAGCACATCGGCCCTCGCAAATGTGAGGGCATCATCCTCAATGTTAGGAATTAATTTTTTATCCTTTACTTACATTTCTCCTGTTTTAGACCCTTCATTGCAGTATACATAGCTTTTCAATGTACACATATTCCTAAGTTTATCTTTCACATTTATTTCTATATGATTATGCTGCGAAGAAATAATAAAAATACAATTGTTCAACGAAACATCTAATGTTATTTTTTTCTCAATACCTATTGAAAAGTTATGTGTCGCGAGGTTACCAATAAAAATAACCAACAGTTTACATGCCGTTAGATCAATTATTGTGTGTCATTTTGTAGCATGTTCCCCATCAAAAGATAATTTAGAGTTGCCATAAGAAACTTCCTTGCATTGACAATTGGACCATCTTCTATAGCGAAAATGCTCGCAATGTAGTTGGCGGACCTGCCTTATTTTGTATATAACCAAATGAAATTTCGGTTGGTTGAGTTTGACCACATTTCTCTATGTTTTTTGTTTTTATTTTACCATGGACGCTCACATTTCGGGTGAAATACTATGTGTTTAATCTTAGTGTAGTAGATGATAAGTAGACCCTTAAAGAAAACGATAGGCCTCATGTTATATTTTTATGTAATTTTTCCCTATCTCTCTATTTCCTAAGGCATATATTCATCCTCAAATTCATAGAACATAGCATACCTTTACATGTACCAAGGGATCTTATGTCCTTTGGGTTGGCTCCTAAATCTCAAATGTCATGTAAAACAATTAGTTCCCAAGTTGATAATGAGACTAAATTAATTTGTAAATCTTCTAAATATGTACAACAAATGAAGGGGGTTGTTGTTCTACTAACTTTTTTTATGAAACCTTTGCTCCCATGTGCCAAAACGAATTTTTGATCCAGGGGGTGATGCTTTTAGCGAGATGTTTTTTTTTTGTATTTCTTTCACAACCCACGATAAATGTATGTTTTGCGTGTAACTTGACGTGCGCACATAGAATGTCGAGATTTTCACGCCAATTTTCTGTTCTGAATTTTTGACAATGTAAAAACTGTTTTTTTTTGTGACGAAAGCGTATGCTCCCTTGTGTCAAAATGAATTTCCGATCTATATATTATTTAATCTTCTATCCCATATGTAAATGTTCCTATATATGCTAGTTGTTAGTTATAATTGTAAGCAAGATGATAGGTCATTCGTTTGTCAAAACAACATGATTTTATTGTTGGATTGTGAGTGGGTACAACGAGTATGCAAAAAAAAAACTAGTTTCTAGAAAAAAATCCTGGATATAGTCAATCGTGTATATCACAAATCTCTCCTATGTAAAAAGAACATCTGGTTCCTTCGTCCGACCACATCCAGCGTTTTCGTTCGTCCCTTTCGTCCAACTCCTCTCGTACCTCCCGCGACGACTTTTATTTCGCCACCATTTCCCCCCTAAATTCCGCCGACAGTTAACAATAACAGCAATCAATCCGCATCCTCCCTCGCCTCACATTTCCGCGTTCTCGCCTCCACCTGTACCCTAACCCACGCCGGCACCAACGCCTCCGAAACGGCTTTCGTCCTGTCGACGATCCTGGGCAGCGCACGGATGCCTGGCAACCAGACCAATGGTCGACTCCCTTGGCCCTCCTCAACGCTGGGCCCCTCCTTCTTCTTCGACTCCGTCAACCGCGCTGCCGCGTAGTTGATCTCCCCCGACACGGCGTCTCCGGCTAGTATAATTCACCCGACGAACTGCAGGGAAACGGTGAAGATGACTCCGTGGTCGGTTCGCGTCGCTGTCTACCAGCCTACCACCTCAACCGAGGGTGAATATCTCCTGTGCTACACTTTTCATCGGAATGGTGAAAAATGCGACATCGTTCGAAGAAATAGCTACTGCGTGATTCTGACGGCCAAAATAGCCAGCACACGACATGGTTGATTAAACAGTCGTAAACTTGGATTGATTCCAACAGGTGGGTCATAGACTCGTGTGCTCACTTAGTTGTGCTCATAGATTTAGATTTACCAAGGGATAGTCAGTTATTCCGACAGGTGGGTCCGAACTATTTTGCCGCCGACTGAATCTTGGAGCTGCCCGTGCCGCCACCGTTCCCCACCATCCCCTTCTTCTCCGACGGTGGCGGCGTCAGCCAGTATGTTCTTGGTGGCGGCGGCCGCCTGCTCGTTTTGATTGGGATCTGACCCTAGTCGCCTCAGCTGATTCGTGACCCCGCCTCAGTCTCGCCCTAGTCCCAGTGGCCTGCTCGTTTCGATTGGGCGGTGTGCTGAACAAGGATGAACCCCGAGGAGACGGGCGAGAGTACTTCAAATAGGTAAATGAATCCCTTTTTACCTAGATTCGTATGTGAATTGGTTCCTATTCCGCTACCTCACACGTACCGCCGCCATTCAAAACAGAGGAGATGCTATGCGGAGGAACTTCGAATTCACTGTCAAATTCTTTGTATCTAAGGCGAAACTAGGTGATGGTAGCGTGCGGGACATCGAGAGAGATACAATAGTGAGATTAGAGGTCAAATTTTTAGAGATTGATCCCCAAGAGCTATAGATTTTGGAAGAGAAGGCCGTGAAGAATGTGGTGAAGAAACTTGGAGAGAGTGTTCTTTGGGGTCCAGAGCAAGAAGTAGCATTGTTACGGTTTGATAATTGGATGGGAGAGTATGTGAGAATTGAGAATGGAGAAGATATGGTTGAAAAAATTGATTGGCAAGATGGCTGGACAAGCAAACAGGTTACTTTCAAGCAGAGCTCGTTGATCTGAAATCAGATTCAAAGGTTGCATATGTTCCCTCAAAGTTGGCTTCGCAGATGTTAGATGATGATTGGGCTTCACGGAGGGAGGTAGTGCCCATACGTACAGACGTGACAGTTTTAGCTGAGGGGGCTGATGCTGATGCAGGTGTTGTTTGTGTTGACTGGAATTCTGTCGAACTAGCTGACACTACTGATTTGGTCATTGCACCAATGGAAGACACTGAGATGGCTGAATGTTTTGGAATTCCAGTAGATGATAGAGATAAGGAGAAAGAGAAGAAGAAGAAGAAGAAGAAGAAGAAGAAGAAGAAGAGTGATGATAGAAGTGACACTGGTGAAGGTAACAAAAATTCTTTTGAAGATGTGGATAAAGAGTTGATGGAAGAAGTTGCAGCTGATGTACATGATGTACATGATGATGAGCTGGTAACTGTGTATGATAAAGAAAATCCTCAAATTGTTGTAGGAAAGTTGCTTCCTAGCATGGACGAGTTTAGAATGTGTTTCAAGACTTATGCAATCAAGAAGGAATTTGACGCCAAAACCAAGTGGACTGATAGAAAGAAGTTTTATGCGAGGTGCAGCGGTTTTGATGGGGGCGCCAGGCCTTGCAAATGGTACATTTCTGCTAGACGCCAACCTGATGGAACTACCATCAGAGTTAATCAAATCCCACATGTACATACTTGCATTACTAGTTCACAGAACGTAACCTCAATGACATCACAGGCTTGGGTTGCAGAAAATATCACTCCTATTTTAGCCAAGACACCAAACACTACAGCAAAGAAGCTTAAAACAGATTTGGAAAAGGACTACCCAATTGTGGTGAAATATACCACAGTGTGGAAGGCAAAACAAAGGGCAATGAAAGCATTATATGGTGATTGGGCAAATATATTTAGGATGCTTTACAGCTTCAAAGTAGAGGTGGAGAAAAGGTCACCTGGCAGTGTTATAGAGATTGATACTGAAGTAACAGAGGATGTCAAGTTCTACTTCTCTAAGTTTTTTATGGCATTAAAACCTTGCATAGATGGCTTCAAAGCAGGTTGTCGTCCATATTTAAGCATAGACTCCTCTTTTTTAAGTGGAAAGTGGAATGGTCAATTGGCAGCATGCAATGCTCTAGATGGACATAACTGGATGTTCCCTATTGCTATAGGCATGTTTCAATCAGAGTCTGAGGCTTCGTGGACATGGTTTATGATGCAGTTGAAAAGATGCTTAGGGCTCATGTCACCTTTGGCAATCCACACAGATGCATGTAAAGGGCTAGAAAATGCAGTCAAGATTGTGTTTCCCCATGCTGAGCAGAGAGAGTGCTTTGGCCATATGTGGATGAATTTGATCAAAAAATTCAGAGGGGAAGAATTTGGGCGCATGTGGCCGGCAGCTAGATCTTACACTACCCAAACACATTCATATCATCTGGGTAAGATAATGGCATCATGTAGTGAGAATGATTTTGGTACATGGCTGCAAACCCACCATTCTCTATTACGGTACAGGTCAGGATTTAATACTGCAATCAAGTGTGATCATATCAACAATAACTTGGCAGAGAGTTTTAACAACAAGGTGAAGGGGTTAAAAGACTTGCCTGTGCATGACATGGTTGACCAAATCAGGATCATGATCATGCGCTTGTGGGAATTGAGAAGAAAGATTGGTGATGTTCTGCAAGGGGATAAGCTGGTTGTCAATAGGAGCAGAAATCTTACACATTTGTTTGTTGAGAAATCTTCATTGTGGGGTGCTGAAGTTAGAGATAACAAAACTGGCAGGAGGAATGTTGTTGACACTGAAATGCATGAATGCACTTGCCTCGAGTGGCAACACACTGGGAAGCCATGTCAGCATGCCATATTTTTCTTGGCTTCCAAGCCGAAGTTAAATATGCACCCATATTTGCATGAATATTACTCAGTAGCAAAATTCAAGGCTGCATATGCAACACCAATTCCACCACTTACAGACCAGTCTCAGTGGCCTGAAGTGGACACCACTAGGGAATAGCTTAGCCGTGGCACACCAGATTGGGCTACCCGTGGCGCAGGCGCCTGCGCCACGAATTACCACGCCACGGGTAAGCAATTAGCCGTGGCGCAGGACCCTTTGTGCGCCACGAGTAGTTAGCCGTGGCGCAGGCTTGGGTGTGCGCCATGGCTAATGAAATATACCCGTGGCGCACAGCCCCATCGTGCGCCACGGGTAAGGTGCGCCACGGCTACACTGACAGGTGCGCCACGGCTAAGGTATTTTCTGTATTTTTTATATACTGTGTATTTATACAGATGCTAATACAGGTATTTATAGACATATATTCTATAATACATTTTGCAAAATAAAATACATAGATCACATGCATTATAACTGAAAATAGATATAAGTAGACAAAATTATATACATCACACATGTGTCTCCATCGGAATCGAGTAGCAAGTTAGATCATCACATTACAAACACAAATTATATACATCACACATGTGTCTCCGTCTTTCGTCGTGAAGGGCCGGATGTCGCCTTGTGCCTTTATGCGAGGTTCCACCTCCGCATTATCGAGTGGAGCGCCGTCGTAGTAGAACATGCCTGGGTCAAAAACGCCTAAGTCAAAATTTTGTTACAAAATTAATATTAAAATTTACGAAATGCGAGAAGTTAATGATGAAAAGCCTCATATATCATTGCCGTGCAAAACAAGGCAAAAAGAGTGTGTACAAGACCATGTATTAATACAAACACTCCAATTGTATATACTACAAGGCAATGTACACACTCTACTTGCCTTTGCCGTGGCATTGTTTAAATCATTGGCTTTGTCAATTCATAGAGAAGAAACAAAATGTTTCGAGTTTATGCCTCATACATAGATTGGACACACATTGATCAGGAACGGGGCGAGCGGACTAAGTAAGAGTATGCACAAGATGTTTATTTGTGCATATCACAAGGTCCGCTAGCACCTCCCTGAATCACATAGTGTGCCACAACATTTTAATCGTCGGCATTCGGAAAGAGAGAGAAAAAACAAAATGATTTCGGATTTGTGCCTCATACATATTTAAATTGGACCCACATTTCAGAGACGGAGCAAGTGAACCAAGTAGGATGCACAAAATGTTTATTTGTGCATATCACAAGGTTCACTAGCTCCTCCCTGAATCATACAGTGCCACAACATTTTAATCATCGGCTTTCGAAGAAACAGACAAAACAAAATAAAAATGACTTAGATTTTGCGCCTCATACTTAAGTCGGACACACAAGTAGACCTGCAGGATCTGGTGAGCCAAGTATGATGCACAAGACTTGGTACTTGTGCATATCACAAGGCTCACAAGATCTGCATACCTACAACCTAGTGCCACAACATTTTAATCATCGGCTTTCGAATAAACAGACAAAACAAAATAAAAATGACTTAGATTTTGCGCCTCATACTTAGGTCGGACACACAATTATTAGTAGCCCTGAAGGATCGGTGGAGCCAAGTAGGATGCACAGGACTTGTACTTGTGCATATCACAAGGCTCCACAGACCTTCAGGGTTACCACATAGTGCCACAACATTTTTAATCATCGGCTTTCGAAGAAACAAACAAAACAAAATAAAAATGACTTAGATTTTGCGCCTCATACTTAGGTCGGACACACAAGTAGACCTGCAAGATTTTGTGAGCCAAGTATGATGCACAAGACTTGGTAGTTGTGCATATCACAAGTCTCACAAGACCTGCAGGCCTACAACCTAGTGCCACAACATTTTAATCATCGGCTTTCGAATAAACAGACAAAACAAAATAAAAATGACTTAGATTTTGCGCCTCATACTTAGGTCGGACACACAATTATTAGTAGCCATGAAGGATCAGCGGAGCCAAGTAGGATGCACAAGATGTTTACTTGTGCATATCACAAGGCTCCGCAGACCTTCAGGGTTACCACATAGTGCCACAACATTTTTAATCATCGGCTTTCGAAGAAACAGACAAAACAAAATAAAAATGACTTAGATTTTGTGCCTCAGACTTAGGTCATCGATCATAGTAAAGCAATGTAATAAAACTATAATATGAAACAAGGCTAGAATCATATACAAGAGGATACCTATAAACTGTGATATGGGGCAATCAAAAGACTGTCATTTCCTCATGGGGTAAATACAGGATAACAACAATGTCTTGCATACCAAAGCAAATCAAGCAAGCGAAGCGAGAACTGAAAAATATCTATAGATTATAAGAAAAAGGATTCCATTACAATGACTTGGCTCTCAGACCCTCGGCTCAATAGATTCAGAACAGAAGTGAGCTCAAACATGAGAAACAAGAGGTAACTAAGTTGATCAAGTGAGCAAAATAATCAATAACCATGGTATTGTTGTTCCACAAAATCCTAGATATACAATTCAAAACATGCTGCACAACACATAAGTTGATGGTTAGCTATTGTACAGGTTATCATTACAAAACTTGCACAACCCAAGAAGAATAGGGGAGGGACGACGATGATCCAAGGTAACATGCTTCACTGCACACACGCGCATAGCGAAGCAAGCACCTATGCATTGTATAGCAAATTTATGCAAAAATATTTGATATGTACTTGGGATTTTACCACACATTTCTCCTATTCAAATTCTGCCCCCAAACTTCATAATTTCCAAGTTGTTCTAGAAATGTTTTCCAAAAATTGCACCCAGCCCAGTGTAGGTTCACCTTGATGTTCTCTACCTCAGGAGCAGCATTTTGACCCAAACAAATTTTTATTTCCTTTCCAAAACATCCACTTAAGTTTTGACTAGTATGGTATTTTCAAAATTTCCCATAGAACAACTTTCGAATTTTGAAAAACTATATTCAGCAAAGTTGCTGCATTTCGAATTTGGCGCACAAAGATCAAAATCCCACTCAATTTGGAGCACTGTGCTGGGAGTTACACCCTGATGCCGATATCGTCATGATCTGCACAGCGGTCACCATTGTCGCATGCACAGCAGATGACGCCGCCGCGTTCTGCCCGTCACCGTGCGGCTCCCCTCGCCTCTCCCCCACGCCCAGCCAGGCCCCCTCCACTCCCATGCTCCCCCTGCCTCCACGCGTCACCGGAGATGCCGCCGGGGACACGCCCCGCAAGCTCAGGCGGCAGGACGACGTCCTGGCACCTCTGAGTCGACCGACGCGAAGGCGTGCGTCGGGGTGGGGGCACCCGCTATGGAGGCGAGCTCGAATGACCGGTCGGTGATGACGGCGCCCGCCTGTGCCGCGCAGCCGCCCGCGGAGGACAAGGTGAGCTGGGAAGGGGGAGAGTAGGGCGGGGAGCGGGGAGAGGGGACGCAACCCTTTCCCTCTCCTGCCGCCGATACGCAGATCCGACCGTCGATCTAGGGTTAGGGGCGGGGTTCTGTGGGGGAGGGACGGACGATGGAGGAGAATGCCTAGCAGTAGGGCAGAGAGGAGGCGGAGGAGGGTCAGGGGATAGGGGGCGGGGAGGTGGCTTACCAGCGCCGCCGTCGCTGCCGCCGCCGGTTTCCTTGCTTGCGGGTCCTCCTACTCCTTGCGGTGGGTCGCCGTGGCGGGGAAAGCTGCTGGCTTGTCCAGCACCTGGCGGAGGCGGAGGCTAGTAGGACTTGGTGGCGGAGGCGGCCGGGGAGGAGGCGGCGCGGGGAGGGAGGAGGAGAAAGGGGATCGAGGCGGCGCGCGATGTGTCCAGGGGATCGAGGATGCTCTTATTTCCCCTCCGTGGGGTAAAGTTTTGGTGCACCGGGTCCCACACTTACCCGGCGCACAGCACGGACCGTGCGCCATGCCTATTTTGGTACCCGTGGCGCACATATTTCCGGCGCGCCATGCCTAATTGCGCACAGGCCGGCCGGTGCAGGACCAGCTTAGCCGTGGCGCAGGGCCCAAAGATGTGCGCCACGGCTAAGTTGATTCCTGTGGCGCAGAATAATGTGGTGCGCCACGTATACTTAGCCATGGTGCACGCCATTTGTTGTGCGCCACGGCTACTTGGCTTACATATAAGCCTTTTCCTAGTAGTGGGATATTGAATTTTCCTTGTGTCCTCCTCTAACAAGAAGAAAGGCTGGCTAACCAAAACAAAGTAGGTACAAGGCATGGTTTGAGAAAGATGGGAGTAGTAAGAAGGTAAAAATAGATGACAAGCCAAAAAGGCCCCAAAAAGGTAACAAAAATAGATGCAAGCTTTGCGAGGAACTTGGGCACCGAGCTGGATCTACCAAATGCCATTACACTCCTGAAAGGCCAACGTAAGTCGATGTTTGTGTTGTAATTGTTTTTGTTTTTTTTTTCATTTTCTTACCAAATGACATGCTTTATTTTTCAGTAGAAAACGAAAACATGCTGCTCAACCCCTTGTTGTTGAAGATTGCTGGCCAACGAAGAAGACAAGAGTTGGCGGATGTAGAAAAAGAAGAAGTGTACATATTTCGTTCAGTTGCGATGAAACAGTGCAAACTGAACATGTTCTGCAACATGAACCTGCTCTGGATGCTGAGGTGCAATGTGAACCTGTTCTGGATGCTGAGGTGCAAACTGAACCAGCTGAGGTGCAACCTGAACCTGTTCTGGATGCTGAAGTGCAAACTGAACCTGTTCCTGAAGCTGAGGTCAAATCTGAACCTGTAAGAAGAAGAAGAAGTGTTGTGAGTATTCCTATTATGGACAAGCAAAGAGAATCAAGAGCATGAGTGAACTTCTCGGCATAGAATCAAAAATGCCGACAAAGAAGAAATCAAGAGGTAGGAAGAAATGAAACATTTGAGGCACATTCATGAAAACACTTGTGGTGTAATAATGCTATTTGCACTTTGATTCGTTGAAACTTGAAAGATGTAATAATGCTATTTGTACTATGAATTTGAGGTAGAATTAGAATTTGAATTCAAATTTGAGGTAGAATTAGAATTTGAACCAACATTTGAAAACTGTGGTATGATGTTTGAACTCTGTGGTATGATATTTCAACGTTTTCTAAACTATTATAAACCTTAGGTCGTCAATCCGGCATCTTTTAGACTTTTACGTAGTAAAACTCAAAGTCATGAGAAATGTGCTCCAAATGAGCTCAATAGCTAGGGTAATCAACCCCATTTGTGACCAAGTTTTTTTCGATGTTGTCTAAATGAGCCAAAAAAATTATACAAACTATGTCACATAATAAGACAATGTGCGCTGGTTTTACATCATTTTTTTATTTGTTTTGAATTAGTTATACTCATTTGAATGTTTGGTCAAACCCACTTTGACCGTCTCCAAAACAAGTTTAAAATATGAAAATGAAAAACTAAGTGCAAATCCTTCTTAGTCACTCTGAAATGAAGCTTTGGCGATTTTATTGATTTTTTTTTATTTTTCAAAACTCTAAACCCTCTCACTTGACTTGAACTCTCTGCAACATCCATCGTGGTAAGTAATTTGTGTGAAGGTTTTCTCATGAAAATACACATAGACCAAGTTTATTATTTTATATCGTAACTATGTCACATAATATGACAATGTGCGTTGGTTTCACATTTTTACGATTTTTTTTGAATTATTTGTGCTCATTTTAATGTTTGGTCAAACCTCACAAAAAAATGTTGACCGACTCAAATCCAAGTTTATATTTTTATATCATAACTATGTCATATAATACGACAATATGCGCCGGTTTTACATTTTTTTGATTTCTTTTGAATTACTTATGCTCAACCCTAGCTCATTCCATCCATAGCTAAATTGTGTGAATGTTTTTAATTTAAATGTGGATATAACAAGTTTTATATTTTTTATAGCAACTTAGTGTCATAAGTAGACAATGTGCGAAAGGTTTATATTTTTTTGATTTTTTTTTGAATTACTTATGCTCAACCCTAGCTCATTTGTATCGAATCCTCTTCAACCTCATACGTGATACCTAGATTGTGTGAATGTTTTTCATTGAAATGTGGATATGACATGTTTTATATTTTTTTATAGCAACTTAGTTGCATAAGACGACAATGTGCGAAAGTTTTTTTTTATTTTTTAAATTAGTTATGCTCAACCCTAGCCCTAACCCTAACCCTAAACCCCGGAAACCCCGAAAACCCTAACCCTAAACCACAGAAACCCCATCCGAAACCCCTCCTGCTTCTGAACCGTTGATCGCTGGTGAGTGAACGGTTGGGATCAGACACGCCGATCCGCGTGTGCGTAGGTGACGCGCCGATCCGCGTGTGTGCTCGTTCTGCAATTTGATTGGCTCGTGGGCATGTGATGCGCTGATTGGCTGGATAGATGGGGGTTGGATCGGCCCGCTGGTTCGATCTAAGCCGTTCAATAAGATCCGGCGACCCAGAATGACGCGGTGCATGGAACAAGCGTACGCGCGTTTGACTTCGTGTCCTTCGTGTGTGCTCGCCTCCACGCAGCCGCCCGTTGCATGCATGACCAGTCGCAGCTCTGCTCGCGCCGCCTCGCCTATGTCGCATCAAAGCAATTTATAGCATGTTTAGTCCCACCTCGCTAGTTTATAGCGTGTACGACCAGTTTATAAGTCCCGAATGTGGCACCCCTACCAGAGGATCAACCAATATTGGTGTCCTATATCCTAAATAGGACACTAATATCTGGTTAATCCTCCTTTTCAACTTATAAAAGAATTGAAAATCATTTCATTTTTTCAACCTTGATATCTCTTGCAAACAAATTTAGAACCCAAGTCGAGCTCTGATTAATCCTCTTTTTCAACTTATAAAAAATAGAAAATCATGTTCTTCTTGTGTGCTCGCCTCCACGCATACCCAGTCGCAGCTCTGCTCGCGCCGCCTCGCCTACGTCGCATCAAAGTAATTTTTCAGAAGCGAGCACTTACTGCATCGACGTAGTCTGAACGGCATGCTCGGCCTTGTTCCACGAGACGAAGACAAATGGCCGGCATCCATTAATATCACGGTGGCTCGGAATCTTCCTTTAAAGTGTACTACTACCAGGGAAAAATCATAAACTTGCAATACAACTGTTTTCAAATTTTTGTGTTCCAGAGCGCGCACGAATGCACGTACGCAGTTATGCATGTAAATATGAACCTATCGCGTCAGTTCTTCTAAAACATGTTTGTGACACGTCCAGATATATCAGATCGTCTCCAAAGGCAGTTAATTTGACCAATGCATCTATGCATGTCAACTGTTCGATACTTGTATAACACGCGTCGCAAGCATCTTGACGTGTCTTGTCATATATGCAGAGCTTGTACTCACATTATGTCATCATTGCGAATACTAGCAGCCACGTCGTGTCATGTCAAATTCAGATTTTGGCAAAAAACGAAGCGATTCTCCCGTCGGTTCGCCTCCGCGGGCGGTTAATGTCCTTGAGAAACTCGCTGTGCACTAAATTGTCTCACCGATACAAGGATAAAACCACATTGCAGTTCCCTTTGCGGTTCGCACTTGCAATCTTCCTAGTTCTCTCCACACCACCGAGAAAACCCTCTCCCCAACTCCTCTCCGAGAGGAATGGCGGACGAGTGGTGGTGCAACGACGAAGTGCCTAGCGACGACGCTAGTGCCGAAGACCAGGAGGACTACGTCCCCTGGTGGGACAGGGGGGTGGCGGAGGACTCAGACGAGGAGGAGAAGCCGCCGGTGGACTCCGACGATGATGACGGCGACTCCTCCTCCTCCGACGAGGAGGAGGAGGAGGAGCCGGACTCGCCGCCGCTAGACTACTACACCGACGACGAGGACGACGACGACGATGATGACGACGACGCACCTAGCCGGCGCAGAGGCGCCAGCTAGATTAGGCGCCGGCAAAGAGGCGCCGACAGTAGTAGTAGTATTAGCAGTAGTACTAGTCCTAGTAATTACTAGGATTAGAGTAGTAAACTAGTAATGTCTTTTGTAATGTCTTTTGTAATATGATCTATGTTGCAGTATGAATATCTAGTAATATGATTTCGTTATTGCAGTATAATCTATGTTGTTATTTTTGTGGGCCTTATCTAACTTTCATCCTAATGCCACGGCCCAAGCCCAACCACACACTTTTTTTACGCCTGCACCGCCACCGAAGTTCTTCCGCTGCGATGTCAAAGAGTATGACCGGCGCTTCAAGGCGGGGAGCTCCTCCGTCGCACGGACCACACTGCTGTCGCCGCCGAAGAGGGAGGAGGAGGAGCAGGACCACCCACCGGGTGCCGGCCTCCTACCCGGGGACTTCGCCGATGAAGACTCCCTTCCCTGGATCACCGCCGAGGTGATGAAGCGCATCAAGCTCGAGGAGGAGGACCGCGCCGCGCGGCGACGTCTGGAGAGAGCTCGTCACCGCCACACCCCGGGGCTCCGGTGAACCCAATTTTGGGTGTTAGTTTAGGGGTAGAGCGGTGACGGCAAGCCCGATTATTCTATGTATGATTCGTTTTGCTTTAAGACTATGCAATCTGTTAACTGAAGAACTATGTACTCTGTTAACTGAAGAACTAAGCTATGTATGGTTCGTTTCACTGAAGAACTGAAAAGTGTTGCACACTCTGTTAACTGAAGAACTGAAAAGTGTTGCACACTCTGTTAACTGAAGAACTGAAAAGTGTATGCGACAGAAAAATATTTGGAAAATTACTGATTTTATTCAGTTAACACAAACGGGAACAACTGCTAACGACGGATGGACAACAAGTAAAACAAACAGATACAAATGATGCAACTATAAAACCCTCCAGCCATCATGTTTGCTTGCTTCTTCAAATCGATCATCTGCCTTAGATGTTTGTTTATCTTCTTCAATTCCACCTTCAGTTCCGCGGGCAGTTCAGCATTGGGCGCATTCCCCGTCGTCGGCATGGCTCTATCCGAGCCCTAATTCTCCACAGGAAGCGGCAAATTGGGCTCCTGGGTTTTGCCTCCGCTCAAATCAATGGATCCCTCAAATTCAAGCCTCGCAATATATTCATCCATCCACTCGAAATGCCCGCATTTTGACAGCATCTGAAAACGGCAACATGAACCCTTGATCTCAAATTCGACAAAAACAAATACGGAAATGGGAGAAATTAGAGCAAACTTCTGCAAAAGAACTCAGATCTAACCTTGCCCCCTTCTCCAGCATGTGTCTTGCTCAAGCATTTCACAAACTCGCGCCCAAGATTGCCATGCTGATCAGTCTTACTAACCCACCGCTTCAGAGGCTCCGGGCATGCATAGTCAGGGCATGTTGTCATCGGCACTGCACCATACCGTGGCCATGTTGGGTGCGAGGCGAAAGCGGAGCTAGACATCTCTCGATGGTCGGCAGTGCCGCACTCCGTCGCCGGAGAAGAGCAAGATTGGGGAAAGCATGGTGAAAGGGGAAGCAATGGCAACGACACGGACGCAGCGCTGGATCGGGATCCCGTCTTGTAAATTGATGACGCTGACGTGGATACAGTTGTGGGTCCCACGCTGAGTTCGATAAGTGGTGGGTCCCGCATTGAGGTGGATAAGTGGTGGGTCCCGCGCTGAGGTGGATAAGTGGTGGGTTCAACGCTAGCCCGGCTAACATGATCCTAACCTCTAACGATCCTATCAGTTGCGTTTAAGGGCGAAAGAGGGCCAGGTCGGGCCTTGGCTATTTGGGCCGTCTGAAACGTTGTGAGAGAGCTATTCTTGCCAACGGTGTCGCTTTCCTTCCAATACCGTGGAAAGACGTCGCACAGGAGCTATTCGCCCCTCGACCGAATTCGGCCGTCTTCCTCGATCTCGTTCACCCGCCGCCACGACCAACTCCTCCACCCAAGGTGAGTCTAGCTCGCATCTCCCTCAAGTTTGCCATTGTTTAATTTAACCCCTGACTATTTCGTGGCCTCCTAGCCGTAGCTCTTCCTCTGAGCCTGGTGCTTCAACCTTGCCCTCTTCTCCGAGACGCGTACAACAGCGCCGCTGCGGATTCGCACCAAGCGGCTGTGACTCGAGCTTTGAGCCGTAGCACTCTTCCAGTCTTCCTGCTCCTATTCCATGACTCGGTGCACTCCGCTCCAGGGAGAGGCACTGGATCTCGAAGATCTCGTTGGAAACTCCGCGGCATAGCGGTGTCGTAGGGGTCGCTGGAGGCAGCGGATCGACGGACGTGAGTTTCCTGTATGTTCGCTGTTTTCTTGCTCTCTACTATAGTTTTTCTTAGTCCGAATAAGTGATGATACTGTAGCAATGCGCTTCTAACTTCTGATTAACACTGCACGTCTGAACAATTGGCTTAATAGTGATTAATCATGTACAGTTGGCATCAATTTTTATTATCTAGAGCTTTATTTATGTACCGGAAATTCACAATGGCACCCGAGCTCACATGCTCCTGATTAGAATTTTCGTGATGTTTTACTATTTTTTTATTTTCGTCGAAAATATCAGGAGCTGGTGTAATGAAATGAAACCACCAGGAAAAACCGCCAAATATCTCTAAAGAAAGTACATATTGTGGATCTCTAAAGAAAGTACATATTATGGTTCTAAAAACAGCAAAAAATCATGACCAAACTATGCGGCACTCGTAGTTCAAATCAGACCCACTTCCAACGAAATCGGCAGAAATTTGTATGAAATGTTTGAAATACCTAAGTATGTTTTTATATCCAATCCTAGGGTTATATGTACTTATAAGGTGGTCTATTATTTTCTATCTCTTCGTATGTTCCTCTTTTAGTAAGCCATTTTGGTAGTTGCTTCACAAAAAAAGCCTGTTTTGACACTCAAAAATGGAAAATGGGTTTTTTATTTAATGAAAATACTAAGCCCCATAGTCAACACTATTCTACAACCAAGATACACCAATGTGTCAAATATGGCATCATTCCGACAATTTTTGCTATGTTAAAGGTCATACCCTAGCTCATTTGAGTCGAAAGCCATACATCTTTGTACCTCGTAGCTCATTTCTAAGAAGGGTTTTCGAGAAAAACTTCCATAACACATGTTTATAATTTTTTCTACGTGGTAGGTCACATAAAAGGATGTCATGTGAAGGTTTCCCTTTTTTTTTGAATTAGTTGTGCCTAACCCTAACCATAAACCATGACCGTAAACCCTATCCATAAACCTAAACCTAACCTTGACTTTGTTCTAGCAAAAAGCGGGAAAGATCTCTAAAGAAAGTACATATTGTGGATCTAAAATTGATTTTTGCAAAAAACAAGAACAATTGATACGACACTTGTAGTTTAAATCGGACCCTCTTCCGGGAAATCGACACGAACGTCTATAAAATGTTAGAAATACCTACAGATGTTTTTATATTCAAACCCAGGATGCTATGTACTTATAAACTGGTATATTAGTTTCTATACCTTTGGATGTTCCGCTTTTGGTGAGCCCTTTTGGTAGATGCTTCACAAAAAAAGCCATTTTTTACACTAAAAAATAGAAAATGGGTTTTGATATATAAAGAAAACCCTAAAGCCCTTATTCAACACTGTTCCACATCCAAGATACACGAGTGTGCAAAATATGGCCTCATTCCGACAAACTATGCTATGTTAAAGGCCATACCCTAGCTCTTTGAGTCGAAAGCCATACATATTTGTACCTCATAGCTCATTCTTAGAATGGGTTTTTGAGAAAACTTCCATACCCCATGTTTGTTATTTTTCCTAGGTGGTAGGTGACATAAAAGATTAAATCTCTAAAATTATTAAATCTAGGACATCTACGGCTCACTCGTCAGCAATTGACAGTCAAACCATTGACCCGACGTCAACGTCCAGTTTTAGCGTTTGTGAGGTTTTCAGACAAGTGAGTGGGGGAAAAGCGAGCAAAAGTTTAGAGTGTCCCAAAACCTGGGGCGTGAAAATAAAAAACGAGGGACTAAGTACAATTTGTTTTATCTTGCCTTTGAATTTCAAAGAATAGTCCCAAAATTTTATGCAAATTCCACAAAACCGTATATAAACCAATATATAAACTTAGGGGCATTTTATTCTAAAAAAGTCCCTAATAGTACATAATGACAGTGGAAATCTTTATAAAATTTATTTGGTTGAAATTGAAATTAAAATCAAAAGTTATAAAAGACAATAGAAAAGAATAAAAAGAACAGAGCAAAAAAACAAAGAACCAGCCGAGCCGGTCCAGCCCAGCAGCGCAGCCAAACCAGGCAGGCCGACCCACTCGGCACAGGGAAAAAGAAAAAAGGTAGCCTCGTCCTCCGAGGCCCAAGCCCAGGGACGTATGCGCGGGCTCTTTTAATAGTGTTCCAGTGCGATCGTGGAACTACATATTTGTGGTGGCCTGTTGGTTTGTAGCGACGGGGAGAACGGGGAGGCCTCGGGTTCGAGTCTCCGTGCCTGCTCCTTTGTTCATAATTATTCATGTACGTCGTAAGGATCTGTCCAGATACGTGGGTCCCATGTGTCAGCCGGGTGGGTCAGAAGGTGCTTCCCATGTAGCAGAGTGGGTCACAAGGTGGGTGTCACATGTCAGCATACTGGTTCATGTCCTGATATGATACGTAGGTCCAGCATGTCAGCCAGGTGGGTTCCACATGGCGGGTTCCAGCTGAGTGTGGTTCAAACCATGTGCACGACACGTAAGCGAGACACTAAGCATGACATGTATGCGAAATTGAGACGACTAAGCATGACACATAGGCAAAATTAACGAGGTGGCGTCCAGCGTTAGCAATTCGCCACAATTAATCGTCTAGAAATAAACGAATAAACCAGTGTTGTCTGCATATGACCATTTTGTATAACAAAACTACGACCTTTTTGACAGAAATGGTCGTTATGTTTAAGGGTTTGGACCCTCCCAAACAGCTTGTGACCAAATGATTAGAAATGGTCATAGATCTATGACCAATATTTTGAGGGTCACTATCAAAAGGTCATAGGATAGCATATTTCTTGTAGTGAATCCTTCAAGGCGGAATCCGGAGCCTTTACAAAGTTTCTTGAGGCACACACCCACAACTCAATCGGGGGCTCCCAAGTCACCACACCACCGTCTAGGGTCCAAAGACCCAAGAGTAACAAGCTCTCAAACTTCACTTCCACGAATCTTCGTGGAGAGCACAAACCGATGCAACTAATGTAATGGCAAGAATACACTAAGTGGTTAAGTCCTTCACTCCCAAATTCCAACAAAGCAACAAATGCTTATGGGGGAATAAGAGAGTAAGAACAAAGAGGAGAATCACAAAGAAACTCCAAGATCTAGATCTAAAGATTTCCCCTCACTTAGAGGAGAGATGGATTGGTGGAAATGTAGATCTAGATCTCCTCTCACTTTTCCCTTTAAATGTGGTCAAGAATCATGGAGGGATTGAGAGGAGAAGAGCTCAAGAAGGTGTCAACAATGGGGGAAAAAGAGCTCAAGAGTAAGGAAAAGTTGGGGCTCAATGGGGAAGAAGACCCCTTAAATAGTAGCCCCAAAAGCTAGCAGTTGGATGAGAAAAATCGTCTACCCAAAGAGCCCAACCTTGGGCCCGGTAAGGCTGGCCAGGAATCTTGGGCTGGCAGCAGGCGCAGGGAGGCCAGCCTCGGCCCAGCCTTGGGCCGGCCTTGGGCTGCTGACGGAGGCCGGCAGGTAGCCCGAGGTGACCGGCCTTGGGCCCGGCCTTGAGAGCGCAGGAGGCTGGCATGGCAGCCGAGACGGCCGGCCATGGCCCAGCCTTGCCAGCAACCGAGGTTGGATTGGCTGACCACCACGAGAGCAAAACAACATGAAAACGAACATATCTTGATCATCCGGACTCCGTTTTCGATGTTCTTGGACTCGTTGGAATCACCACAACGAGCACTACAAGATTATAGAGAGAAACATCATAGTACAACAAGGGAGAATAAAACCAAATGTAGAAAGGTAAACCTTCTCTAAAAAAGAACATCCGGTAAATCCTCCAACATCATAAGACTCCGTTTTCTATGATCTTGGGCTTGTTTCGAAGATAATCACAAGCCCTAAAATATCTTGCATATACACATCATAGTCCATCATGTGAGGAGGAAACCACAAGGAGAGATTTTGACCTCTCTAGAAAGGATAAGCCGGTAAAACCTCCAACATAAAAAACACAACAAGATATGCATATGAAATCCGTTTTTGATGAACAAGAGCTTGGTATGGAGATGAACACAAGCTCTAAATTCTCACATGGATAAAAGACAAATAATAACCAAGAAAGATGATTGCAAGGATGCAAAGGTTTTACCTCTCCACGAATGATACGATCAAGATACTCGGTCGAGAGCCCCCCTTGATAGTACGGCTATCAATCCTATAACCCGGTCTCTCAACTAACAACATGAGACCGGTAAAATAGAAAGCTTGTCAAGATCATACCTTTGCCTTACGCATAATCCACTTGACGATCTTGGCCTTCTCAATGATAAGGGGTGGCCCGATCTTCTCTGTGAGCGGTGGTAGATGGTTGATGATGGTAGATAACTTGCGAGATTCCGACGAACTCTCCGGCTGCTCCCCTGTTGCCAATGCAACAGCTCTTCAACCCAATGGATATTCGCGACGCCTCACACCGATGCAACGTAGCCGCCGGCCACGAAGCGGTTTCTGCGATCTACTAATTCCCAATGGAACAACAGATCACACTCTAACTTTGGTAGTAAGAACCTCCATATCGAAACAAAGTGGAGGGGTTGTATTCCTGATCACAACAAAGAGGAACACGGCAAAATATGAATGCTTGTAGCAATCCAATCTAGGGTTTAATCAAAACGTGGTCTAACCCCTCTACTACAGCCGCCCCTATCCTTATATAGGAGGCCAAACCGAACTAACATGGAAAACCTAACTTGGTTCTGACTCGAACGGATACAAACCGACCCAAAAGTGGGTTCGGCCCAAAATCTGGCGCGCAGGCCGGGTCCAGGCCGGGCTTAGGCCGGGTCCAGGCCGAGCTGGGATTTGCATGCCACGCAAACCAGCCTGGCCGGGCGGAGGCCGGGCTGAGGCCGGCCGCTTCGGGTGCATGGCCGGCCTAGGCCGGGCTGAGGCCGGGCTGAGGCCGGCCGCTTCGGGCACATGCCCGGCCTAGGCCGGGCTTGGGCCGGCCTTCCTGCGTCTCGGAGGCCGGGTGCTTCGGGTGGCTGGCCGGCCTGGCCGGGCTGAGGCCGGCCTCAAGCCGGGCTGACTGGTTTTCTTCATCTTCCTTTCTTGCGCCTTCCTCCCGCTCCTCCCTCGCGCCATAGGTGACGTTGTACTCCATTCCTTGCCGCTCCTCTGGTACTCCTCCAATATTTGTGTTATCAACAACCCTAATCATACACAAGTGCATAGACTTAGGCAGTATAAAGTTCTCGTTATCACAAACATCATATTCAATTAAGAGTGAGTTCACCTGTTGTCCAAGTAGCTTGGCACGAGCTCTTGTCATCGGTCCAATCCTCACCTCATTGGGCTTGTCTTGAGCAGCAACATCATCGATAGAAGAAAATGGTAAAGGACTAGGGATGTCCTCATCATCCTCCCCCCCTTGAAAAGGCGTCGACCTCGACGCGTCAAGGTCTTCTCCAGTATATGGCGTCAAATCAGCAACATTGAAAGTATTACTGACACCAAACTCAGTTGTAGGAAGATCTATCTTGTATGCATTATCATTTATCTTGGCAAGAACCTTGAATGGACCATCACCCCGCGGCATCAACTTGGACTTGCGCTGAACAGGAAATCTGTCTTTACGAAAGTGCACCCAAACCATGTCGCCGGGCTGAAAGATCACCTCCTTTCTCTTCTTGTTGACACGAGCTGCATTGTACGTGCCTTTCTTCTCAATTGCCTCTTTAGTCTTCTCATGTATCTTCCTCACAAAATCTGCACGCTTCGATGCCTCCATGTTGACTCTCTCATGTAATGGAAGCGGCAGCAAATCAAGCGGAGTAATGGGTTTGAAACCATACACCACCTCAAACAGACATAATTGTGTGGTGGAATGTACTGCCCTGTTATATGCAAACTCCACATGCGGCAAACAATCTTCCCACTCACGCAAGTTCTTCTTGATCATGGCTCGCAGCAACGTTGATAGTGTGCGATTCACCACCTCCGTTTGTCCATCAGTTTGGGGATGACAAGTGGTACTGAACAGCAGCTTTGTTCCCAGCTTGCCCCAAAGTGTCTTCCAAAAGTAACTCATGAACTTGACATCTCGATCAGAAACAATCGTCTTGGGTACTCCATGTAAGCGCACGATGTCCCTGAAAAACAGATTAGCAATATGCGACGCATCGTCGCATTTGTGGCAGGCAATAAAGTGTGACATCTTAGAAAAATGATCCACTACCACAAAAATAGAATCATGTCCTCTCCTAGTTCTAGGCAATCCTAACACAAAATCCATGCTTATGTCCTCCCATGGAGTTGTAGGTGCAGGAAGAGGAGTATACAAACCATGAGGCTTCAGCTTGGACTTTGCCTTGTTGCAAGTGATGCAACGCTTAACAAACCTGTCCACATCCCGCCTCATCCTTGGCCAATAAAAGTGATCAGCCAACATCAGTAACGTCTTCTCACGTCCAAAGTGTCCCATCAAACCACCACCATGAGATTCCTGCAACAACAGCAAACGCACGGACGATTCTGGCACACATAATTTGTTAGCTCTAAACAAGTATCCATCATGCATATGGTATTTTTCCCAAGCTTTCACAGCAGAACACTTAGCAAAAGGCATGGAAAAATCAGTATCATTAGCATATAAATCACGCAAACTCTCTAAACCAGGAACTTGAACATCCAAATGTGTCAAAAGCATGCTTTTCCTAGAGAGTGCATCAGCAACCACGTTTTCTTTGCCTTTCTTATACTTAATAATGTATGGGAAGGATTCAATGAACTCAACCCATTTAGCATGACGTTTATTCAAGTTAGATTGTCACTTCAAATACTTCAAAGCTTCATGATCAGAATGTATGATAAATTCTTTAGGCCACAAATAATGTTGCCAAACCTCAAGAACACGAACAAGTGCATACAATTCTTTATCATAAACAGGATAGTTCAATTGGGCACCATTTAATTTCTCCGAAAAATATGCAATTGGTTTTCCCTCTTGCATCAACACACCTCCTATTCCAATACCACTAGCATCACATTCAATATCAAATTGCTTATTGAAATCAGGAAGCATAAGCAAAGGTGCAGAAATTAAACGACGTTTCAGCTCATCAAAAGCGACATCTTGGGCTGCGCCCCACACAAACTCAACACCTTTTTTAGTTAAATCATTCAAAGGTGCAGCAATAGAACTGAAGTCTTTCACAACACGTTTATAAAAACCAGCAAGACCAAGAAAGCTTCTTATTTGACTAATAGTCATGGGAATAGGCCAATTTTTAATTGCTTCAATTTTAGATTCATCAACCTCAACACCATCCTTAGAAACAACAAAACCCAGAAATATGACCTTATCTTTGCAAAAAGTGCATTTAGCAAGATTACCATATAGCTTATTATCACGCAACACTTGCAAAACTTGTCTAATATGATCAGTATGCTCAGATTCATTGCAGCTATAAATCAATATATCATCAAAATAAACTACCACAAATTTACCAATGAAATGCCTCAAAACATGATTCATCAATCTCATGAAAGTACTAGGTGCATTAGTTAACCCAAAAGGCATCACTAACCACTCATATAAACCGAATTTTGTTTTAAAGGCAGTTTTCCATTCATCTCCTTCTTTCATTCTAATTTGATGATAACCACTACGCAAATCAATTTTAGAGAAAATAACAGCACCACTTAATTCGTCTAACATGTCATCCAAACGAGGAATAGGGTGTCTATAACGAATAGTGATGTTATTTATCGCTCTACAATCTACGCACATGCGCCAAGTACCATCTTTCTTAGGAACCAAAATAACAGGAACAGCACAAGGACTTAAGCTCACACGAATATACCCTTTGTCAAGAAGCTCTTGAACTTGTCGCTGTATCTCCTTTGTCTCCTCCGGGTTGGTCCTATAGGGAGCTCGGTTTGGAAGTGTTGCTCCGGGAATCAAGTCAATTTGATGTTCAATACCCCGCAATGGAGGCAAACCAGCGGGCACTTCCTCCGGAAAAACATCACCAAAATCCTGCAAGACATTAGAAACACCAATAGAGAGAGGGGTCATGTCGTTAGAAACAAGAATTTCCCCCTTGCACACAAGCACAAGAGGTACTAAAGTGGGATCCTCACGAAACTCTCTCAAATCAGATTTGGTGGCTAACATTACTATTTTGTTCTCTCCCTCACTTTTCTTTTTACCACTCAAATTTGGCTTGTGGCTCTCGCTCACCGAAGGTGGAGTCTCTCGCCTAGCTAATCTCTCACGCTCAGCCTCACGGTTAACTTCCACTTTTTGGCGAGATTCATTTACTATCTCTTGAGGTGTCATTGGCCGCAACATCACCTCCTTGCCATGCCAATTGAGTTGATAGGTATTTGCTCTCCCATTGTGGCGCACATCTCTATCAAACTGCCAAGGACGTCCCAACAACAAGTGACACACGGTCATTGGAACCACGTCGAACTCCACGGTGTCCTTGTAAGGCCCAATCTGAAACTCAACGTGTACCATGTGATTAACCTTCATCTCCCCACTTTCACTTAGCTACTGAATAAAATATGGATGGGGATGTGGCAAGTATTTCAGATTCAGTTTTTGACAGAGCTCTTTACTAGCTAAATTGCGGCAGCTTCCACCATCAATGATTACCTTGCAAGAACGTCCATTGCCAACTGCAGCCCTTGTTTGAAACAAATTGCATCGCTGCTCTGAAGAACTAGGGGCCACACTTAGCACCTTAGGCGTGCACACAATAGATGGTAAACGCTCGGCATCCGCATAATACAACTCATCTTCTAGTTCCTCCTCAAACTCAGCATTAGGATCCACCTCATCACCACTCTCATACTCACCGGTCTCCTCATTGATCAACATGACCTTCTTGTTGGGACACTCACGCTTGAAGTGACCCTTGCCTCCACACGTATGACAATTCATATCACGTGTACGAGCTGTAGAATTGGAAGAGCCAGTAGCACTTGCAGCAGGTTGTGGTGATTGCTTGGCATTAGGAGCAACTGAAACCGACTTGGAAGGAGCAGCACCACGAAAACTAGGAACAGGACTAGGCGGCACCACACTAGGTGTTGCTCGTGATGACACATTACCTCGCCCATAGGAAGAACGCGGCACATATTTGGCATCTTCGGCCAACTGTAACTCAGCTTCACGTGCTTGATGTAACAAATCTTGCACATCGCCATATTGATGATGACGTACAATTCTCTTGATGTTAAAGCTCAACCTGAAAGGAAACGCTGCATAGTTTGTTCAGGTTCTTCTCGCACTTTAGCACGCTGCATGATCAACTCCATCTCCTTATAGTACTCATCAACGGACTTGGCACCTTGCTTCAAATTCTGCAACTTATCATACAAAGAACGGATGTAATTGCGAGGAACAAAACGATGACGCATCTCCGCCTTCATCTCTCGCCAAGACAAAATAGGTACATCATTTGCTTCACGCCTAGCACTCACAAGACCGTCCCACCATAGCAAAGCATAGCCATCGAACTCAGAAGATGCAAGCTTGATCTTTCTATCCTCAGTGTAGTCATGCAAACGCCATAATTGTTCCATCTTCAACTCCCAGTTAATATATTCTTCCACATCAACGGAACCTTCAAACTTGGGAATACTGAATTTGGGCTTACCAACGCTATCATCATCACGGTTGGCTGCATGACCAAGATTGTCGCCGAGCATACGGCGCGCACCAAGAGGCGCAAAACCACGACCAGGAGGTATAGCACCACCTCGGCCACCTCCACGTCCACCATTAGCATGTGGTTGTGGCTGTTGTTGCCGTTGCAACCTCTCACGACGAGCAGCTGCTTGCTCATCATCCTCCTCAGCATCAAAATCAACACCGTGATCACCATGAACACTTGCATCATCAACAGGTTGCTCATTTCGCTGCGTCAACACTTGCACGGCACGGTTCAATGCACCAATAGAATTCTGAATTGCTGTCAAGGCAGCTGCAGACTCAGTTGCCGTTTGTAGCACATTGTCAACCTTTATATCCGTAGCAGTCAAATCAGCTTGTAACCTGTCACATTGAGTGGTGAACTGACGTGTCAGGTGATCTCGAAGAGCTTCATATTCAGCCCAACAAACAGGAGTGTTGCCGTCCTTCTTTTGCCTCACAACACCATCATTCTCATCGCCTGAAGACATGATTAGTGCACACAAGTATAGGTAGTAATATGTATGTGGAAAACTCTCAACTCACTCAAACCAAAAGAAATTGTGTATCTTACCGTTCCAAAGTGAATAGTATAGCTTACCACTTGTATGGACAGAACGTGCACGGATGGGGTGAAGCGAATATTATGGGTCTCAAAGTGTTACACAACAAAACCAGGGTATTTTAGTGGAGCTTGGTAAGGAAACCTAACTACACCAAAAGGCAAACCCTAGTGCTGGTCGTATAACACACTGGAAACGCACACGGTGGAGATAAACGGGGCAAAGTGACTATGAACAAGAGTGTCACAAAGCACTAGAAAGACACTAGCAAGTAGCTCAGATTAATAGGCACACGATTGCTCAAGGACTATCAGTGTCACAAACGATACAGAAACTTGCACTTTTATCTCTCTTTTTTTTTTAAACTATCTCCTTTTTTTTGACTATTTATGACCAACAACTTTGAAAAGCAACAAGACACACGTCCAAGAGCAGCCTGTGAGCACAAAACGTAGCTAGTCTTATATGGGTAAGCTCCTATCACGTGCTGTAGAAAGGCTGTGTCTAAGTTTTTCACCAAAAAGTCCGGTTTTTGCCGAAACTGAAACTTCAAAGGCCAAAAACTCGATGTTCCCGGACGAATTTGGGGATTCCGAGACCGCCAAAAAGGCGTAAACAGGCGCAGCGAGTTTGGTTGGATAGAACTTTTCGATACGAGCGTTTTGAGTGGTCGCACGTTGAAAACGGAGGTCGTATGCAAAAGTTATGGCCGTTTTACCAAAACTGTCAAAACCGGTGTCGCGGCAGAGAAAAACCACCAAAACCGTGCCGCGGCAGGACGCACGGCAGGATTCCGATTGCAATTCGACTCGGCAACGAAACAAGATACGCAAAAGGAAAACGACCAGCAACTAGAACTTGACCTAATGATGCAATCTAAGGCTATGGCGAAAACTAACCCTAATATTTTTGGCTTTTTCTGGATAGGACGAAAAACAGTAAATCTACGGGGATTTGTGGATGCTCACCGAGGAAACTCTGGAAATCTGATACCAAGATGATAAGGGGTGGCCCGATCTTCTCTGTGAGCGGTGGTAGATGGTTGATGATGGTAGATAACTTGCGAGATTCCGACGAACTCTCCGGCTGCTCCCCTGTTGCCAATGCAACAGCTCTTCAACCCAATGGATATTCGCGACGCCTCACACCGATGCAACGTAGCCGCCGGCCACGAAGCGGTTTCTGCGATCTACTAATTCCCAATGGAACAACAGATCACACTCTAACTTTGGTAGTAAGAACCTCCAGATCGAAACAAAGTGGAGGGGTTGTATTCCTGATCGCAACAAAGAGGAACACGGCAAAATATGAATGCTTGTAGCAATCCAATCTAGGGTTTAATCAAAACGTGGTCTAACCCCTCTACTACAGCCGCCCCTATCCTTATATAGGAGGCCAAACCGAACTAACATGGAAAACCTAACTTGGTTCTGACTCGAACGGATACAAACCGACCCAAAAGTGGGTTCGGCCCAAAATCTGGCGCGCAGGCCGGGTCCAGGCCGGGCTTAGGCCGGGTCCAGGCCGAGCTGGGATTTGCATGCCACGCAAACCAGCCTGGCCGGGCGGAGGCCGGGCTGAGGCCGGCCGCTTCGGGTGCATGGCCGGCCTAGGCCGGGCTGAGGCCGGCCGCTTCGGGCACATGCCCGGCCTAGGCCGGGCTTGGGACGACCTTCCTGCGTCTCGGAGGCCGGGTGCTTCGGGTGGCTGGCCGGCCTGGCCGGGCTGAGGCCGGCCTCAAGCCGGGCTGACTGGTTTTCTTCATCTTCCTTTCTTGCGCCTTCCTCCCGCTCCTCCCTCGCGCCATAGGTGACGTTGTACTCCATTCCTTGCCGCTCCTCTGGTACTCCTCCAATATTTGTGTTATCAACAACCCTAATCATACACAAGTGCATAGACTTAGGCAGTATAAAGTTCTCGTTATCACAAACATCATATTCAATTAAGAGTGAGTTCACCTGTTGTCCAAGTAGCTTGGCACGAGCTCTTGTCATCGGTCCAATCCTCACCTCATTGGGCTTGTCTTGAGCAGCAACATCATCGATAGAAGAAAATGGTAAAGGACTAGGGATGTCCTCATCACTCAAGATGGACCAGCTTTCTTGATTGCGCTTCGCTTGGTGAAGACTAACATGTTGCTCCCCCATACACCAATATGGGAGAACCCCTTCTTCAGAAAATCTTCACATGGCCATTGTCTTCAAGTGGATGGCAAGCTTCAAGCATGTGATATCTTCATGTTGATCATCTTGAACTTGCACCACACAACATCACTAGCCTTGTGTGTTGATCAACTTGCACTTAGCCTTGATCAACATACAATCTTCTTCCCTTAGCCTTGACTCCAACATATGGAGATCAAGCAACGCATATGGACACAACCTACAAGTATAGCTTAATACCAACATTAGTCCATAGAGATTCTCATTAATTACCAAAACCACACATGGGGGCAACCATGCACTTTCAACCTTGTTGTATGGATGGTGTTATTATTTTTCTTGTAGTCATACTGGGAAATCACTTCAGATGAGTACCTTGGATATATCAGTAACTATGTTGCCGTCCTTGGTCCATGTAAAGATATTATTGTTCAGTTGCAAATAACTCTATTTCATGGCACCATCTAACGTTGTTCCAGCGGCAATTTTTTGCCCTACTACGTTGACACCTACATTTTCCATGCTAAGTAGTTTCTACATTAACAGGTATTAAATTTCGTCCTGTTGTGTCAGCATGTACACCCTTATACTATTATACATACATAATTGAGAATCAGTTTCTGCATTTCAACTTTTATCAGGATCCAAGGACACGTTCTATATTAAAAAAAATGTGGGTGTTGATGTATTTTTGAATCGTGGATCAAACTGAACTACGACCAATATGGTTTTCATAAATTTATTAACACTCATCAGAATAGTTCAATGAACACACATTATTAAGCTATCTCTTCTGCTTAGTTTATTGTCCCCTTTTCTCTATTGACCTTTGAGGTATCTTTCGTTATTTCCTGATGACCACGTCAAGAATTGTTCATCCCATCAAGAAAAAAACTGGTTTTGAATTACTAAATTCTTCACTGCGTAATGTCAACCCGTTGCAACGCATGGGCATATTATCTAGTATATAAAATATCAGATTCAAATATTTTCTATTCTGAGCTACTCAAAAATGAAAAAATCTGATAAAATTTGGAGATTTTAAAATCTACATAGTTAGATCCACACTTTTGTCATTTTTGTGTATCTCGGAATATAAAGTACTCCCTCCGATCCATAAAAAGTGTCTCCCACTTAATACAAACTTTGTACTAACTTAGTACAAAATGAGCGACACTTTTTATGTATCGGAGGGAGTATTTAAAGTTCATTTTATGCATGTTTGTGTGATACACGATTGTCTATATCCTGAATTTTCTTCTAATTATTTGGAAACTCGTAAGTATTTTTTTTCGATTTTTTTAAGCGCAGGATAACGAAATCTCGAGAGCATGAAATCTTGGCTTCTGGAATAGACATAAATATTGATTTTTTTTTAAGAATAACTTCCACCCCTTTATTTAACTAGTGTTATGCCTGTTACATACACCCTCGGGTGGAGAGAGAAACCACACATGTCTACCTATATCAAGATAAATACAACCTCTAGCCAGATTGTGTGCGTCGACATTCGCCGACCTTCGCTCATGAACAAAGCTCGTCGACTGAAACTCCGTTGCCCTAGCTCGAATCTCTTGGATAACCTGGCCATACGACCCCTTGCCTGCACTCTCCAAGCTTCGCACCACATTGATACAATCCATAGCTAGCCGTAGCCGTTGCATCAACAAATCAACTGCAAGAGATAAACCTTCCCTGCAGGCCAACGCTTCGAGCGTTTCGGGATCAGACATACCTTCCAGTACCACCACTGATGCTCCCAAGAACTCGCCTCCCGAGTCTCTTGCTACTGCCGCAATTGCTGCCACCGGAGCATTCTTCGATACAGCAGCATCTACATTTATTTTCACCACTCCCTCCGGTGGAGGTATCCAGCTTGGCCCCTGGACGGGTCTTGCCGGTGCAGCCACTTGAGCCGGTTGAAGCTGCTGCAAGTCTGCAATGAATCTCTCGACAAAAAGATGTGTCGATAATGGACTTTGAAACTGTCCTTCATGGATGATCTTGCGACGAGCATGCCAAAGAGCCCACATGGTTACCACAACTAATGTTGTCTCCGCATGCGATAACGATTTGAAGACTGTTTCTAGCCATACCCGTGCGTGTACTTCTTGTATATTATCAGTTATGTCCTTGATCTCCTCCGGCACTAGAGCGCACACACTCCTTGCCATATGACACTCCAGCAATGAGTGCCTCCATGAATCATGCTCCCCACATACCACACACTGGTCCTGTGTCGCCATGTTCCGATGTTGCAGGACATCGGCAGTAGGCAGCGATTGCCTCGCAAGTCGCCATAAAAATACACGGATCTTGGTTGCAACCTGCACCTTCCACATGGCAGTCCAACTCTTCTCCTCCCTGCTGGTCTCAGATGTAGTCGCACTACCATCTAGCCACGCAGACCTTGTCTCCCAAGTCCGAGACAGCATACGGTATGCCGAGCGTACCGAAAAGACACCATTCCGATCATAATGCCACGCCCAGAAATCACGCTGCGTCCGCGTACTCAGAGGGATACTCGAAATAACCTCGATGTCCATTAGCAAGAAGGCCGCCATTAGTTTTTGTTTGTCCCATGAAACAGTGGTATGATCAATCAACTCACTCACTAGCTGCGGTGGCTCGTCAAGTACACATGTTACAGGTACGGAGTAAACCATTGCGAGGCAACCAATTGGTATTCCATATCTGTGTATCTTCACCCGTCCCAATTCTCTTAATCAGAGCCCCTATTTTAGCACGTCTCTCCCTTCTATAATCGATCTCCATATCCGAGACATAAATATTGAATGAGCTAAAACTGACGAATAGTTCCTTAATTGGGCCATATAGACAGTTTCTTCGTCGTATGGGCCTGCTCCTTAGTACTAGCAGCCACGGGGAACAGGCCCATTGGGCTTACTGCTTGCCAGCTTGGGCCACAACTGTGGGGTCATGTTCTTGGAGATAGAAGGCCAGGGTCGTGTTGCTACAAAAAAATGGCCAGGGTCGTGGAATTAGCTCCGGCGTTGTTGGTCTCTCCGATTGTTTGTGTTGGCCGAAACAGAGATCAGACGCGGGACGACGACCTCGATAGCCGATTGGGGTGACCGCAGAACGGGGATGGAGAGATGGCGCCCGACCGCGGCTCTAGGCAGGTCAGGCTGTCACTCCAGCGGGCGGTGGCGACAATCACACGCGGCGGCTCCGACAGACGGTGGCTCGTCGACGCTATGGCTAGTCGCTCGCCGGCGGCGGGGAATTTCCAACTTGCAGAAGGCCAGGACCTTGAGGCGGCAAAGAAAAGCAGTCCGGCGACAGCAATGTCAGCTGGGGCCACCGGGCACCAACGACAACTAGCTAACAAGGTGAGTTTTTCTCTTTGATTTACCAATGACTAGATTGTTTGTGTGGATAGTATTTAGCAAGAGATTTGTCATTGTATTTCATTTTATCAACATATATGATCTATAAAACATTAGTGTTTGTAATTGCACGATGCTTATTAAAATGCATGATACTTGTGGATCTTGATAGACCAAAGTGAATGAGACACCCCTCTGTTTTCCTGGCAGAAAGGAGTTCCAACAATCTTGAGAAAATGTAAATCCCAGAACAGGTGCGTTTGGGTTTCCAAAACTTCCTCTGCACAGAGCACACATTTATAGCTGGGAACGTGAAAGCTTTTCTTCTGGAGCATACTCCTAGTATTGATTCTGTTATGTAATAGTAAGAGCCATAGAAAGAATTTATGTTTCAAATAACAAGCACTTTTCCAAATAATCTTAAATAAATCATTCACTGGTATAGTGGTATATTCTCATAGATAATTCAGGTTTTGCTTCAGTTAGATGCTGATGCCACCAGAACAATACTCTCACCTCAATTCTTCAGTTTGCAGTAGGCCTATTTGTCTTTTAGGTACAGTAGGATAGCACTGTGGATGGGGTATTTTTCATACCCCAGTTCAGAAGCATATCACATACTGAAAAGAAAACTCAAGAATCTAACAGAAGCACAGTGATCAGTGATGTATTGCTAGAGCAAACTAATAACCGAGAAATTTTCCATTCAAGTTCCCCAGAATGAGCTACAACGTCTGTTGAAAACTGTACAAGAAATCCCTAACCAAAGCTAGCTAGGCAATTATCAAAATCCTACTCTCCTTTTTCCTTTTCCACCTTCAGTATCATCTCCTGGTCTCCACCGCACCTCAACAATGCTCTTGTCAGCCTGCCTGGCTGCCAGGCTTGATGAGCGGCTGCTGCGACGTCTTAGCCCACTCCTCCGGCGGGCTCTTCACCTCCTTGAGGAAGGCCACCACCTCCTTCATGGTCGGCCGCTCCCCAGGTGCGGGGTTCACGCAGAAGATGGCGATGCCCAGCGTCTGCAGCATCTCCTGGACTAGCTGGTCCGGCATGCCGCGCAGCTTCGGGTCCAGGATGTTCACCGCCGGCTCGTAGCTCCCCATCTTCTTCTTCGCCCACTCCACGATGTGGAGGCTATCGCTGTCCATCGGCTCGATGGCGCTGCGCCCGCTCAGGATCTCCAGGAGCACCACGCCATAACTGTAAACATCGCTCTTCTCGGTGATGTTTGATGTGTATGCGTACTCTGAGATGACAAAGGGAAATGTCAAACCATTATGCCCTGACATCATCTACAGCTAGTAGTAGACCAATAATTGTAACGTGCATTGCTTTACAAGTCAGTATAATTACAGAATGAACACGGTGATGTGCTAAGCATTGGAACCGATGCCATGAAGTCAACATGCTTCAGTGGACAAGGATGCTTGTGATATGAGAAACTAGCAGGTATATTACTATGCGAGAACAATGTCAGTTAATACTAGTCAGAGTAATCAGTCCCACTCACCCGCTTAAACCGCAAGCAATAGACATAGTAATGGATGAAGAACCATGTTAAGGCTACTCGAAGCAACCACAGGTCAAAGATTCTTGCATAGGTAACAGCATTACCCAAATAATAATTGTGCTATGCAATTAACTGTCTAAATGCTTATTAAGAAATTATACAGGAGGAATGCAGTTTTGCAGGAATAACTTGCCTGGAGCAATGTATCCATAAGAACCGGCGATCCGTGACATGGCGTGATGATAATTGGGGGAGTTCATCAGCTTGGCCAGCCCAAAGTCAGCCAAGTAGGACTCACACTTTGAATCGAGCAGTATGTTGTTGCACTTGACGTCCCGGTGGAGTATTGCAGGTACGCAGTCATGGTGTAGATAGGACAGCCCCTGTGCCGCCCCAACGGCGATCTTGTACCGCGTATCCCAGTCCAAGCTCCTGTTCTCCTTCAGGAGCTCCTGCAGATTGCCATTAGGGACGTAGTTGTAGAGCAAGAGCTTGACAGTCTTGTTTGAGCAGTAACCAAGCAGTTTGACAATGTTCCGGTGCCTGATATGACCCAGTATCTGGATCTCAGCAGCGAACGCATCAATTGGCTCCTCCTTTGTCGTCTTCCAGAGCTTCTTCACCGCGATGACATCCCCATTCGGCATTGCAGCTCTGTACACAACTCCTGAGCAACCCTTGCCGATCACATTCTCATCTCTCAGGCATTCCAAGATGTTATCCACGGAAAAGTTGAGCTTCTGGAAAGGCGTAAACGTCCAAGGGTACGAGTAGTCATTACCCCCCACTGCCGACAGGCTCGTCGCCTTCTCGCCCTCAAGCCTCCTGCTTCTGGTGATCAGGATCCAGACCACGACAAGCAACAGCGTGATCGATCCTAAAACTGCGCAGACGAGGATCACAGTCCTGACAGTCTTCATTGTAGTTCTGCGAACCGTGTCCGATGCACAAATGTGCCCATCAAAGGACTCACATAGGCTTGGATTGTTGATGTAGGAATTTGACGACAATGTCTTGAAGAACGGTGTCACCGGGATCGCGCCGGAGAAGTTGTTGTACGAGATGTTGAGGGACGTCAGGCTGGTGAGCTTGCCGAGCACTGAGATGCTACCATAAAGCCCATTGCTCGAGAGATCGAGCGACTGCAACTGCGTCAAGCCGGACATCTCCTCGGGCAGCTCACCGACGAACCTGTTCCCACTCAGGTCCAGGCTAATGCCCAGGCTTGACAACGCGCCGATCTCCGGCGGTATCGGACCAGAGAAGCTGTTACTGCTCAAGTCCAGCATGGTCAACTTCTGCAGGTTCTGAATCGACTTGGGTAATGGCCCGGAGAGCATGTTTTTGCTAAGAATGAGCTTGTTGAGGTAGCTGAAGTTGCCGAAGCTCGCCGGTATCTCACCGCTGAGGTTGTTCATGCTGAGATCAAGCTGCTCCAGGTTCACGAGCGCCCCGAAATGCGGAGGGACGGGCCCTGTGAAGCTGTTGTTGTGCACGTCGAGCAGCTCCAGCACGGTGATGTTGGCGAGCTCAGCGGGCAGCGGCCCGGTAAACCTGTTAGTGTACAGGTCCAGGAACACCAGGTTCTGCAGCTTGCCAATCTCCCTGGGTACCTCGCCGACGAGCTGGTTCTCGCCCAGCCGGAGCCGGACCAATGACACGCAGTCCGCGACGCTCGGAGGAAGCGGCCCGGACAGCGCGTTGCCGAGCAGGAGCAACTTGCTGAGCTTCTGGAGCCCGAAGACTTCGTCGGGGATGCCACCGGTGAGCCGGTTCCTGGACAGGTCCAGCGCATACAGGTCGGCGCAGTCGCCGAGCTCCGGCGGAATGGAGCCGGACAGCACATTGCCCCAGAGGAACAACACCTGCAGCGCCTTGAGCTCCCCGAGCTGTGGCGGTATTGTCCCGGAGAGGCCGTTCTTGTCGAGCTGCAGGGTGGTGAGGCTGCTGCAGTTGCTGAGCTCCGGCGGTATGTGGCCCGTGAGCAGGTTGTCGGACAGGTGGAGCTGCTCGAGCGCCGGGAGACGCCCGAGCGCCCCGGGAACCTGCCCCGAGAGCCGGTTGCCCGACAGGTCGAGCACCACCAGTGCGGAGCAGTTGGAGAGCTCCGACGGGATCTTCCCGGAGAGGGCATTTCCCCAGAGCAGCAGGCTGGTGAGCTTCTGGAGCCTCCCGAGCTCCGGCGGCACCGGCCCGGAGAGCTTGTTCATGTGGAGATAGAGGTTGCGCAGCTCGACGCACCCGCCGAGCGCCGCCGGAACGGAGCCGGAGATGCTGGTGTCGTACAAGGCCAGCGTCTGGAGGTTGACGAGGTTGCCGAGCTCGTCCGGGATGGGGCCGGACAGCCCCGTGGCCGCGCCGCCGAAGACGGTGAGGTTGGCGAGCGCGCCGAGGGAGGCCGGGATGGGGCCCGTCAGCCCGGGGTTGCCGCCGACGCGGAGCTGCTGTAGCGCGGTGAGCGCGCCGAGGGACGCCGGGATGGTGCCGTTGAAGAGGTTGTCCTGGACGCAGAGCACCTCGAGGGCGGAGAGGTTGGCGAGGGAGCGTGGGATGGCGCCCGTGAATCGGTTGGAGTTGAGGAACAGGTACTGGAGCCCGGACAGCGCGCCGAGCTCGGCGGGGACGTCCCCGTAGAGCGCGTTGGAGGAGAGGTCCAGCACGCGTAGCGCGGCGAGCGACGCGTAGGAGGGCGGGACGGGCCCCGAGATGTTGCAGGTGGAGAGGTTGAGCATCTGCAGCGAGGAGAGCGAGGCGAGCGGCGGCGGGAGTGTGGAGAGGTTGAGGAAGGTGTTGGGGAGGGAGAGCGAGACCACCCGGCTCTGCGGCGAGCAGGTGACCCCCTGCCACGAGCACGGCGTCGCGGCGGAGGGGTCCCACGACGGCAGCACCGGCGAGGGCGCCGTCGGGAGGAGGGACAGCAGCGCCTTGCCGTCCGGGGACAGCGCCGCGGCCGGCCGGAGCACGATAAGCGCGGCCACCAGCGAGAGCGCCGCGAATGGGAACCAGGCGCGCCGGTGCGCCATTCTTATTCCGGCCGGCGATCAAGAAACCGGCCGCGCGAAATGGGTAAAAGAAAAGCTTTTGTTATCAGGAGCGGCACGGTGAGCGAGCTCACCGCGGCATGGGATCGAGGAGCTCTTTGCTTGCTAGTGGGGGGAAGCGACTAGGCGAGGCGAGGGCGAAGCGGATGGCGAGGCATGTGGGAGTGGAGTGCGAGGCTCTGCAGTGAGGTGGCGGAGGAGCTTTGCTTTGTGCTGGCGTTTGCTTGAGCCGCACACTGTAAGTCGCATATGGAGGACAGGAGGAGGAGGAGACCGGAGGCGGAGACGCTGCTCTGTCAGTCTCTCCGTGTCTCCTCTTCAGTTTTTGTAAAACTCGATCTCACAGCCGTTATGTTTCAGTTAGCTTAAACCCTGGAATTGGGGGTTACTAGTAGTAGTAAAACCTCGGTTGCTCTGGTCTTATCTGCGGTTCTCGGGAGCGGCGGAGTATTTAATGGTGGCTACGTGAGGTCTTCTCAACTAGGTCGGGGGCTAGTAATGTCACTGTCGCTGGCTGGTTTACACTTGTTTATCGATGCCGATTTTGATCCCTTGCTGCTTGGCTTTTGCGTCCGTGATAACAAAACCTTCGCATTTTTGCATCTTTTTCCAGTTTCCCTCAAGACAACCTGCATTGCAATCCTTATCTGCAGGCAAGATGTTCTTCCTAACTATGCTACCGGAAAAGTTTATTTTAAACCTTAACTTGTAAATGTTGAACATACCGAACCATGAAGTCGAAATCCTTGTCGCTTGCACGCTGAATTACTGACTTCCATTCTAAAACGAGCCTTAGTGTTTTCAGAGAAAATAATTAATAATACTAGTCCCGCTGACTAAGTTGGTCCACGTGTCATATATGTTTCGCTCTCTCGCTCGCTGACAGCAAGCAATGACGATCACGTTGTCGTCTTTGTTGTTGCCACTACTTGCCCCTCCTCGCTACCGCCGTTATCAACATCTCGACCCTGAGACCACGCCTTCATGCTGCTCTGCCACACCAACAGCTCGTCGTGTCACGCCCCTCCTGGACCTCCTCAGTGGCGTCGAGGTCGAGGCGTCGGCGGTGCGCGTGCGGAGCAGCTCCTTTGGGCCGAAGGTATCAATGAGACCGTCGGCAAAGTCGGCACCACTGGGTTCACCGTCTGTCGCGCGTCGTCCGACCATGTTCGCCGCCGCGTCGACGTCGTCTTCGTGCGCTTCCTCCTCCGCATCGACGACGGTGCGCCCCTCTTTGCGGCGTCACAAGGGTATGACGTGTTGTCGGGGCCCAACGGCAGCGAGGTCGCGCTCCGGGCGCTCGGCGCGCCCGTCCGCGTGGACTTCGGGAACCTCTCGCTCTCATCGTTTTCATCTTCGTTCGACGTCGCGGGGGCGACTAGGTGTATGACCTTCGCAGCCGCCAAATTGATTAGGAGTCAATGTAAGAGGAAGAAATTACTAGGAAATAAGATGAATATGACATGTCGGTGCCATTATCAAAGAAATTAGAAAAGAAAATGCAGCTGCTGGTAAAGTGACAGTTTTGCATTGAGAAAGAAGAACCGTTTGGGGTGCGGAAATTCTTCCGGGTTCCGGCAGAGCAGACCTGGCCAACGGGCCGGCCCGGCCCGGCACAGGCCCGGCACCTGCTTGGCGTGCCTGGCCCGGCACGGCACCTTCCGGCCCGTGAAGCACGCGTGCCGTGCCGGGCTGGCCCATGTGCCTGGCAAGGAGGCACGAGCACGGCACCGGCCTTAGACGGGCCGGCCCGCAGCACGTTAGCCCGCGGAGCCGGTAAAGTGGCCCGCGTGCCTGTTTTTTCTTTTTTTCTGGTTTTTTCGATTTCAGTCCAAAAAAAAATGCAAAAAATTGTAAAAAATTACCAAGTCTGTGCATGATGGATCGCTGCTTCCATAGTTGCATGCGTGCCTCGGTGCCTGTGCTGCTGCTTGCAAAGCATGGTGCATGCATGATGCATCGCTGCGGCCTGTGCTGGCTCGCTGCTTGCATGCATCGGTGCGGCGCGCTGCGCCTGGCTGGCTCGCTGCTTGCGTTGCATGCATCGCTGCGGGCCTGCGGCCTGCACTCCCGCTCCCTCCCCCTAACGGGCCCCGGCGTGCCAGTGGGCCGGCCCGCGTGCCTGGCGTGCCGCACGGCCTGGCGTGCCGTGCCGGGCTGGCACGCGTGCCTGAGGGTGCGGCCCAGGCACGGCCCCTCTCCTTCACGGGCCGGCACGGGCACGGCACGCCACGGGCCGGGCCGGGCCGGTGCCGGGCTATTTCCGCGTGCCGCGTGCCGGGCCGCAAAAAGCCCGGCCCGTTGGCCAGGTTTGCGGCAGAGCTGCCGCAAATCTACTTTGTATAGCTGAAAATGTTGAGCTAAACATGTAGGAACCGCGCTAGTGACAAGGGCCCTAGCTAGTAAAAAGAAAGAAATCTGGCTCGGACGCGCGCGCGTACCGAGGACTAGGACTATGATAGGAGCCGCGCCACGTGAGTACGTGACACGACACAGCGCCGCGCTCTCTTGTCCCGTCCTCTCCTCCTCCGGCGGAGGAACGGCTTTCCTGCTCCTTTTTCCATGTCATGACCGGACGTCCTTTCGACCTTTAGCAAAGGACAAGAAATGGCGTTGCTTTGATTGTCACGAGTAATTATTGGCAATCCATCTGTATTATTTGGTCGCACGAAACACGGCCCAGTGATGCTATTTTCTTGTAGTGGTGGATATACATCGTACGCACAGAAGTTCCGATATTTCCCGGAGTAGTGCTGCTACTAGGCCGCGCAAGAACAGCCCCGGGAAGTAGGGGTCGTATCCGTCAAGCTGCGTACGAAATGTATAGTAATGAAATACGAAAAAGAAAAAACAGTTTTTTTTCATCAAAAATAGTCTGGCTACATTTTACATGCGGTGGTAGGAGGCTAGGAGCTGCGCCAACGTTCCGTCGACGACCACCATCGAGAGCAACCTCGTCGTCGACCACCATCGAGAGCAACCTCGTCGTCGGCCGCACGACACAGGGTCGACGCCATCAACACTGTCAAACTTAACTAAACCCTCGTACACCACAACCGTCGCGCCAATGTCAGGGGTCACCATCGCAACATACGGCCAAACCGCCTCCTCTGAGTCACATCAACCTGTCGGTCGAGCCGACAATTTTGCGAACTATGTCGCGCAAAGCCACGCAAGAAACTGCCCCCACAAGAGAGATATTCATTGGGAGAGGACTACTCGAAAGCCAACTGGTGCAAATGAGAGGGAGGGGCCCTCTCCCTTAGCCCAACTGGCCTAGGGTTTGGGAAGGGGAGCCTCCGCCCTTTGCCCTAGTCGTCGGCCCCTCCTCCCCTTGGCTCCCTCCTTGCCTTGGGGTGCAAGGCAAGTGGGCGCGGTTCCCTTGATGGGCTCATGACCCATGTGGTTGTCCCCCACATGGGTCTAACCCAGTGGAGGCAGCCCATGGACCACTCCGGATATTTTAGAACCTTCAGATTTATCCGAACCCATCTAAAATATTCGGTGGCCGTTTAGGTAGTTTGGGATGTTCCCGGAACCCATAATTCTTTCGATTATCTCTTCAAAATTATTTTGATCACTTCGAAACCATTCCAATGACTCTCTCATACATTTCCAACCATCAATATATTCAAATGACTGTAATAAACTTAGATGTGTGACCTACATATTCGATAACGTGTGGCCATGATCCGGAATTACTTCCGATCAATTATCAATAGCAGAGCCGTGGACAGCCATATTGATTCTCATTGTAATAAGAAATATTCGAGTGAGCCTGTCGGTTCCCGTACATGATTCTTATTGTTGGTTGATACTTAACAAAACCCTAGGCGAGACATTATGATATCCTATGTGAAGAAACATTTGATCACGATATCTTGTTTCCTCGTAATCAGGTTGTTTCCTTTCTCTCGTTACCGTATTCCGGTATCCCCATGATTTACATCATGACTTGTCTGCGCAAACAATGATGGGGTATCGTCATACCGAGTGGGCCCAAGCCGTATATCTTAATCATTGGAAGAGCAATTCCTAGTCTTATATAATTAGGTCAATATATGCTTTCCAGGATACCTAGAAGTTGTCGCTATTATCATCCAGTTATGGTATAAAGTTAGACAGAACCAAAGCAACATATCTGACAATATGGTCGAAGGACATATGAGTACGTTATCTTTTCTGTGATTTTACTAACAACGCTATGAAGATAATGATGGGGTCGCAGCATGGAAAACAAAAAAATTTCCTACGCAACAAACGGAATAAACCCCAAGGATCTAGATCTACTAGATGAAGATAGCGAAGGTGAGATCCAATCTCTTACCCTTGAAGATCAACAAACACGTTTTGTCGGTGCAGGGGTTGGCTAGTCGATCCCCGCAACTAGACTCATCTAGTCGCGAGGAGATGTATTATCCTCGAGATCCAATCCGATGAAGTGCTGCAACGGGCAGCACCTCCACGGTATCCACACGTACAGCTCGATGAAGACGTCTACTCCTTGATCCCGCAAGCGAGGTAGACGTGGCCTTGATGATCTCAGCAACACGACGGTGTGGTGGTGATGATGACGATCTCCACGAGCAGGGCTTCACCAAGCCAAGCAAGAGGAGAGGGAGAGGAGGAGGTGGCGCAGCCCCTAGGGCTAGGGGGTGCGGTAGCTATGAGGTGGAGATGGTAGTGGTGGCGGCAGCCCCCTTGGGGAGAGGGGTGCGGCTAGGGTTAGGGTTTAGTGGTGGTGCGGCTAGGGCTCCTCCCTTGGGTGTGCCGCACCCCCTCCCCTTGGCCCTCTATATATAGGTGGAGGGGGGAGCTAGGGCCGGCCGGCCCTAGGACTTGCTTGACCCTCAAGCAAGCCGAGTCCCTCTAGGACTCCTCCTAGGGTTCGGCCCCCCTCCCTTTTCCTTGGCCGGATTGGCCCATGTGGGCCTTAGGTGGTGCGGCTGGCCCAAGTGGCCAGCTGCACCCCTTTGGTCCATGTGGGCCCCATACTTTATGTGGTCCCACTTCTAGACCCCTCTAGAACATTCTAGAACCTTCCGGTACCCTATACAAATATTCCCGGAACTTTTCCGATACCTCCGGAAACCACTTTCCTTATATGAATCTTATTCTCCGGACTCCTCCGGAACTCCTCGTGATGTCCGGGATCCTATCCAAGACTCCGAATCACCATTCGTTCATTTCATTATTTAATTCATCGCAAAACCTAATTTCATCGGAGCGTTAAGTGTGTGACCCTACGGGTTCGGGAATGCATAGACATGTTCATATCAATAATTAATAGCGGGGCCGGGATGCCCATATTAATTCCTATGCACTCAACGAAACTCTTTCTCGATTGAACCACGATGCCGGAGATTCAATTAATCTAATAAACGATTTGTTGGGAATATGCCCTAGAGGCAATAATAAAATGGTTTATTAAGCATATTCATGTTTATGATAATAGTTTATTATCCATGCTATAATTGTGGAAACATAATACATGTGTGGAATATAAACACCAGGAGTCCCAAGTGAGCCTCTACAGGACTAGTTCGTTGATCGAGAGATAGTTAGAGTTTCCTAAATATGGACTTGTTATAGTCACTTGATAACGGAGTCTCGTCATTGGGTGAATGACTTGATGGACATGACCCAAACAATAAAGAGTTGCAATTAATCATGTCACAAAAGTTTTGTTGTCAACACTTTTAATATGCCAAATATAGTTTCCCTAGACCATGAGATTATATCACTCCCGTTCACCGGAGGAATACTTTGTGGACATCAAACGTCACTTCGTAACTAGGTGATCATAAAGGTGGCTTTCAGGTATCTCCGATGGTGGGTTGTTGGGTGATATGAATCGAGAGTGGGATTTGTCCCTCCATGTGACGGAGAAGATATCTCCAGGCCTTCTCGGTAATATAGCATCAAAAGTCTGCAGACATGTGATTAGGTTGTAATCACCGGGATCCTATATTATGGATGAGTAAAGAGAACTTGTCGGTAACGAGATTAAACTAGACATGGGGATGTCAACGATTATATCTCGGGCAAGTAAAATATCGTGAGACAAAGGGAATCGTATATGAGATTAATTGAATCTCTAGCATCGTGGTTCAATCAAGAAAGGAGTTTCGTTGAGTGTATAGGAATTAATATGGGCATCCCGGTCCCGCTATTAATTATTGATATGATCATGTCTATGCATTCCCGAACCCGTAGGGTCACACACTTAACGCTCCGATTGAAATTAGGTTTTGCGATAAATTAAATGATGAACCGAACGAATGGTGATTCGGAGTATCGGATGGGATCCCGGACGTCACGAGGAGTTCCGGAGGAGTCCGGAGAATAAGATTCATATATGGAAAGTGGTTTCCGGAGGTTTCGGAAAGGTTCCGGAAATTATTTGTAGGGTACCGGAAGGTTCCGGAATGTTCTAGAGGGGTCTAGAAGTGGGACCACATATTGTATAGGGGGCCCACATGGACCATAGGGGTGAAGCCACCACCAAGGTGTGCCGCACCACCTAGGCCCACATGGGCCAATGCGGCTAGGAAAGGAGGGGGGAATCCCACTCCTAGTTGGACTAGGAGTTGGGCCCTTATTCCCTTTAGGAAAGGGGGGCCCAAGGAGGAGTCCTAGTTGGACTCCAACTTGGGGGGCAAGGCAAGAGGGGCCGGCCGGCCCCTACCCTAACCCTAGCCGGCCTCCTATATAAGGAGGGGAGGGGAGGGGTGCGGCACACCCAAGGGAGCCACCCCTAGCCGCACCACCTCTTCCCATCTAAACCCTAGCCGCACCCCTCTCTCCCCGGAGGGCTGCGCCACCATCACCTCCACCTAGAGCTGCCGCACCACCCTAACCCTAGAGTGCTGCGCCACCTCCTCCTCTCCCTCTCCTCGTGCTTGGCTTGGCGAAGCCCTGCTCGTGGAGATCGTCATCATCACCGGTACTACCGTCGTGCTGCTGAGATCATCA
>QRDG01000502.1:1181775-1474943 GCA_012064385.1 Puccinellia tenuiflora | reverse complement strand
CCCCTCCCTTTTTCCCTCCTCCCTGAACCCTAGATCGAGCTTCACATTTCACCGTGGCCGCCGCCGTCCCTTCCAAATCGCCGGCGACCGAGGACGCCTCGGAGCAAATGGATGCTACCATCACCTCCTCCTCGACCTCATCTCCCTCTCCACCGGTGGAATCAGGCCCGGAGGCCCGGAGTCGACGCCCGCGTCCTCGTCTTCCCCGACACCTGCCGACGTTTTCCCTCGCCGCCGCCACCGAATCCGAGCTCCTCCGCCTCCGCTGAGGGCTCCGTCGTGCTCAGGGTGAGACGCTGGTCCTCGTGGACTTTTTCTTCTTCCCCATCTCCCTCTGGTTCGCTCTAGGGTCATCGTCCGGCGCCGGCCGCCGCTGTCGCCGATGAACTTGACGCTTCGGAGACCACTCGGTCGCCGCGCCGCTCGTGGGTGGCTACCTGTAGCTAGGCGCGTCGAACGCGCGTACTAGATCGCTCCCGTGCATGCTAGGTCCCCCTCCCCGTACGTGCTCGCCGCCGGCCAGAGCGCGGTCACCGCGCCGGCACGCGCCGGTCGCGGCTTTTGACCGAACGCTTGTATGCGTGCTCGACCCGGCCTTCACCCCGGCCTTGGGCCGATCAGGAGGCCGGCCTGTTCGGGCTGGTCCCCGGCCTAACGCCCGGTCTGGGCCGGCTCTGAGGCCGGCCCCCTCTGCCACTGACCCGGCCTGCAAACCGGCCTGGGCCGACCTGTGGGCCGGCCCGTACAGTAAAAACAGATTTTGCTCTAATTTGAAATAATTCATAGCTATGTGTATGTTGGTCCAAACTTAACAAATAAAATACCAATTTGATCAGAAACACAAACTCTACGTTTTTGAATAATTGAAATGTGCTTTTGAAGTTGTATTCTTGCTGTTTACCTGAATATTCCTAAAATGGTTTATTTGAGACCTAAATTGGGAAAATTCATAATTCGTTAAATATTGATCCAAAAATTATGAATTAAATATCAATGTGATCCACACTTCAAATGCTATCCAATTGTGCACTTATCACATCCTGATCACAAATATTTATGTGATGTTACTCATAATTCGATCAAATGAATTAAATTCAATTATCTAGTTAATTTGCTATTTATTCATCGGTACTCTCTCGAAAATTACAAATAAATTATCGAAATGATCGGAAGAACGAAACCTATCCATTTATGTCATGTTTCATGCATAATTGAGCCACTTCTCTAATAATTTAATAATTTATGACAATTTTGGTCATTAAGATAAATATGGAGTCGTATCCAAATAATTGCACTAATTATTTGGAACTCCATTTAATTGTTAATTAAATTAAATGATAATAGCTTTGCATCAATTGACATGTCATCATGTGCTTGAGCATTGCAACTTGTGTTCGTGTGATTTATGTGTTCTTTGTGTTTCTTTTGGGTATCGATAGATTCCGGAGTCGAGGGTCTCTCTACTTACCCCGACGAGCAGTACTTCACGCCCGGGCAGCAAGGCAAGAGATAACCTAACCTTCTTGGCATCTAGCATCCTATGTTTTTATCAACTTATTTTATCCACCATACTATTGCATGCGGTTCAAATATCTCTTTTTGATCGAAATATAGAAATCCTATGATTGCATGTTTTTCCCCGAGCCAATCACATGTATCCCTACCTATGAAACCTAGGGTTGAAGTGTTGGCCCGAGATAAAAATAGAATTGATGTATTCATATGCTTAGCGATGCTTAGCCATGCTTAGTTAAATATTAGTTGTGTCCGTTGTTTATTTCCCTAATTGTTGTTGAAGATGGAATGATGCGGACTTGGTGGATAGGTGGGGTGCTTAATTAAAATGCTAAGTAGACTTGGGTGAGTTGCCATCGGGGATGGTGTTTTGCCTCACTCTTGCCCCTAGGTGCGAGTTCCTGTCTTCGGAACCAAGGTCTGAGCATGCTGCCATTGGTGGGTGTATGGGCGCCTTACTAACCGAATAACTTGTGCGGGCGTATCCAAGGGTCCTATAGTTCGGTTTTCCATTTGCGTGTGAGTGGAAAAGATGATGTTGACGAGGATTTGTGTGTAGGACGTGGCGATGGGGCAGGGCACTGGGAGCGCTGAACCTGTCCTGTGGCCACAGATGACTCTTGGATATTCTCACGTGACGTAAAGGTTAACCGCGCCTGCTCGCCGGCCTTCCCCGGAAGAGGGTCAATTAGGTGAGTCGGACGGTACCAATGGATAAGAAGCTGGGAGGTCCCTCGGGAACCTGGCGACTTTCACATAGTACACCCCTGCAGGGTTTAATCTTTTCGAAAAGCCGTGTCCGCGGTTATGGACGCCTTGGGAATGGATTTACGGGATCATAGAGAATGTTAACCTTAATTAATTAATTTGGCAGCTAAAGGTTGCAACTCAACGTGTGTGTAAAAGGTTCATTTCCTCGAGGGTGATTCGAGGGAGTGCCTCTGGTGGAGATGAGTGGTGATGGTTACAAAAGGGTTCGATAAGAACCAATGATGACAAATGTTACTCTCTTATCCCCTTTTATGAAACCATTCTGTTTAGACGTTGCCACGTGTCATTTATGTTTCGGTTTATAAAAATTAGCTTTATGCAAAAGGAATACATATAAGCTTTAGAGCCTCCGTCAGTCATTGGGCCTATATCGCCCTACTAAACTTGCGAGTACATCGTACTCAGTCTCTCTTTGCTGCCTCTATGATTTTGTATTTCAGAGGAGGACGACACCGAGCAGCTAGGTGGGTTCTTCGTTGATGTCGACTACTAGTCTGGGGTTCCCAGGTGGCAGCTTGGGACCGTGGAACAAGCTGGCTGGGAAATGTTTATTGTAGGCCTCTTAGGCCATAATTTGTTTTTTTGTTGTTAGACAACACTACCCGCTTCCGCTTGTTGAATTGTTGGATCGGTGATCCTTTTGTTGTGTAATATCTGTATTCTTCTCATTATATGAGTTGCTATATGTTTTGTGTCGTAGAGTCATGCAATGTGCCAGTTTGTTCCACATGTCTCGATCTCTGTGTTATACCTTGATGGTTGTGCCAATTACATAGCCTCTCGGTATAATTCCGGGGTCGGGGCGTTACAACTTGGTATCAGAGCAAGACTGCCTGTAGGAAACCCTTTCTATTGGTTGATGTCGAGTCTAGTTCGTGAAAATTATTTTTAACCTAAAAATGAGTTGTGAAAACCCTCCTAGGATTCTTTTTCTCCTTATCCAATTCACTCTGATCTCGGTGTCATCTTACCTCTATTTGATTTTAACGGTTCTCCTGATCGTCTGCAAAGTTCAAATCTTTAGGATCACGGGGTTGGGTTCTACCTTTAGTTACTGGTTAACTTTGCTTGTCTGCAAATTCTAATTTCCAAAGAGAGCAAGTATCCCCGGATCGTCAAGAAGTTCCTTTACTTTAGCCCAAGATCTTGAACCGAAGGTCCCGGATTGTGCTAGGGCTCCGGTGTAATAATTCATGAGGGTTGTCACCCTTGTGAGAAATTTGCTATTGTGGGTCCCAGTGCATGAAGCTGATCTTTAACCCAAGATCTTTTCCGTTGAACCCTGGTGCTAATGGTTAAACCCTACATCAGGTTGGCAGAAATTGAAGTTAGTCTTCAAGGTCGAGGTTGCAGCCGTAATTGTTTTCCTCGACAATGCTCTTCTTCGTCACTAGCTTTAGCTAGGCTCTCTGTCATGGAACCATCTAAAGCACGACGGGATTGCTCTTAGCGAGCCTTTCCATCAATAATTGTGTTTCCTCTGGTAACGACCGTTCCTGAAACCCTTTCGACACTAGTTGTCGGAAGAGTGCTAACCCGGGCTTCTGCAATATCCTAAATTGTTGTTAGCCCGTTCCTTAATCCAAATCTGTTATCAGTCCTCTATCTGCATGCGGACAATCAAGTGTATCGTGCATTGGGGTGCTCTGATGCATGATATTCTTGTGGTTCGTCAAGACATTCCCCTTGGGATGTCAGGAGAAACAAACTCCGGTACCTCGTCCACTTCTCGGAAAAAAGGTCAAAGTTTTGTGATTCGCGGAGTAAGAGCTTGTTTAGCTTTTGTTCCGTTCCACCTTAGAGTGTCACACTCTTTTATATCGAGAGGTCGTGCTTAGTCTCATGACGTACTTGATGAAGTGATGCTCCTAACCTTCCTTATCCATCTACCTCCGAGCTTTCAGGGCTCGAGAATGTCGAGGATGCATATCGTTCTGGTAATCGGATATTCTTGGCAATTGTTGTTGCTTTGAAATCCAAGGACCTTGATGGCACTCACTTAGGGTATCAAGACTAGATTGACGGAGCTGCCAAGTCCTTTTCATTCAGATGCACACCTCCGGTCAACGAGTTAGATTCATGTCGAAACTCTCAAGACCACCTCGTTTTTCCTTGTGAAGCAACTTATTCCTCTCGCAACCAGTGACTTGTCGCTATGGATCCGAGTGAAGTTTGTTTTGTCTCCTCGGGTTAAATCACAAGTGGGTATGCATACGTGCATTATTGAGCTGGTAGGTTGTTACCTCCCGTTCCCTGATTAAGCCATGAATGCACACCAAGCCCCTGACCGAGTCGTTCCCAAATAAGAAGAGGTTGTCTACTCTCACCATCTACCGTGTTTCCCAATCCTAAATCAGTTGGGCTTCATTGCTTGGAGTCCATGTTGGTTCAAATTCCGCTTCATAATCGTGACCCAATGGAACTCCCAATCTACTTCGTGTTCTGGAGCGTGGCAATGTAGCCATGTCTTGAGAAATTAGTGACCCTACCTTCTGTTAACTGTCGCAATCTCCCCCTTCAGATCGGTTGAAGCTGAAGTATCTGCACGCCTAACCAACTCCGAATCTCAAGCAAAAGCGATGCTTGGAGTTCAGCAAGAGCATGACCTAAGCCTACTAGTAACCCGACAAGTCTGATGTTGTGGTTCACGCACCTTACCGGAAGGTCTTCCGACTAAATCTCCTAACTCTTTCAAATCGACCGCTGTCCATGAGAATCATGTGGACATGGTTCTAGAAGTTTTCCCCAAGGTCTTTCCCTATCTTCAAGTACGACCTTCGCTTGAGGATCAAATGAAGGCTATTTCTGAAGCCGGAGTGGGGTCTCTACAAACTCAAGGAGAGCATCACCACGGAGTTGCTAAATAACTATAGGTCAATCCTTCTACTCCATCTACCTCGTGGCAATAGCTCTATATCAGGTTTTACCTCTCCATCTGACTGTGGGTCAATGCTATATCTTTCCCACCTCGGTGGAATCAAGGTTTGCCCAATCACACGGACGTTGGGTAAATTCTTTCGTCCCGTTAGGGCCGAGCTTTTAATCTTATGGAAGCGTCTAGTAGGTCAAGAGCGTGGAGTCCGGAAGGTGTCCTTTCTCCTCGCGGTGCTTCAAGTTTCTATGATCTACACCTCTTGGGGAGTTGAAATAATGTCTTGGTCTTGGACAAAAAAATATCATGAACAACGTGATCGGGTGTCCTACCCTCGGCTCGACCTTTGTTTGGTCAAGTCGTTCCTAGTTGTCTTCCATGGCTTGCGGTTTTGGGCAAGGTTCCTTTTTGTCTGTCATCTTAAGCTACCTCCTGTCCTTTCCGCCGTTTTGGCATTTCATGTTAGTTAGCCCAATCTCGGCAACGAGGAAGATGTGTGTTGTCATGTTCCCCTCATCCCTACTTCTACTCTAGAATCTCGGGCCGAGATTCCTGTAAGGGGGGTAGAATTGTAACAGCCCCAGATTGGTACCCTAAAATAGGGGCCAAATTTTCACTTTTTGTTTTGCATTGCATCATGGCATTCTTATTTAACTTGCTAATTCTAAATAAGGCCACACCTGGAAATTAAAAACTAGGGAAGCAAAACCCTTCCTAAATTTTTTCCAAACCAAATACAATACTCAATGTGGAAAAAACCAATTGTTCTTGAGTCCCCAAATTGTTCAGGAAACTCAAGGATATATTTTGTAAATATTTTGCCAAAGACTAAGTCCTTAAAAAAATCAATTAAATAAATTTGGGAATTCAATTAGGTTCAATTCAAGGTATATTTTTGAACCAAGTTAAACTTCCCCAAAATCTAAAATAAAAATATGGGGTGCTTCATTATTATAGTATGAGCCTCCATAAATATTTTCATAATTTATTGAAATGTCAAAATGCTCCAAATAAATGCAATTTTGCAAATTATCAAAAATGATAAAATTGTAACAATATAAATAAATGTGAAGCTAAACATTTTATTTTGGGACAATCATTTTTGTGGTGTTTCCTTAGGACATAGGGAGCCCACATGAATTTTTCCAGAATTTACCAAACTGCTTAAATAGCTCTTTTAAATAGCTAAACCTTGCTGCTTTAAAAATCAGGAAAAAGAAAAGGAAAAGTTCAAAATCCTGACGCTGGGCCACCCCTGTCAGCTCCTCTCCCTCACCTCCTCACTGTGGCGCCATGCCGACGACGCGCTCCTGCTCCCCTCGTGGCCGCTCTCCCCTGCTCGTGGGTAAGGAGGCCCCCCTGCTGCCAAGCCTCTCTCCCACAGCTCACCTGCCCCCTCCCTTTTTCCCTCCTCCCTGAACCCTAGATCGAGCTTCACGTTCACCGTGGCCGCCGCCGTCCCTTCCAAATCGCCGGCGACCGAGGACGCCTCGGAGCAAATGGACGCTACCATCACCTCCGCCTCGACCTCATCTCCCTCTCCACCGGTGGAATCGGGCCCGGAGGCCCGGAGTCGACGCCCGCGTCCTCGTCTTCCCCGACACCTGCCGACGTTTTCCCTCGCCGCCGCCGCCGAATCCGAGCTCCTCCGCCTCCGCCGAGGGCTCCGTCGTGCTCAGGGTGAGACGCTGGTCCTCGTGGACTTTTTCTTCTTCCCCATCTCCCTCTGGTTCGCTCTAGGGTCATCGTCCGGCGCCGGCCGCCGCTGTCGCCGATGAACTTGACGCTTCGGAGACCACTCGGTCGCCGCGCCGCTCGTGGGTGGCTACCTGTAGCTAGGCGCGTCGAACACGCGTACTAGATCGCTCCCGTGCACGCTAGGTCCCCCTCCTCGTACGTGCTCGCCGCCGGACAGAGCGCGGTCACCACGCCAGCACGCGCCGGTCGTGGCTTTTGACCGAACGCTTGTATGCGTGCTCGACCCGGCCTTCACCCCGGCCTTGGGCCGATCAGGAAGTCGGCCTGTTCGGGCTGGTCCCCGGCCTAACGCCCGGTCTGGGCCGGCTCTGAGGCCGGCCCCCTCTGCCATTGACCCGTCCTGCAAACCGGCCTGGGCCGACCTGTGGGCCGGCCCGTACAGTAAAAACAGATTTTGCTCTAATTTGAAATAATTCATAGCTATGTGTATGTTGGTCCAAACTTAACAAATAAAATACCAATTTGATCAGAAACACAAACTCTACGTTTTTGAATAATTGAAATGTGCTTTTGGAGTTGTATTCTGGCTGTTTACCTAAATATTCCTAAAATGGTTTATTTGAGACCTAAATTGGGAAATTCATAATTCGTTAAATATTGATCCAAAAATTATGAATTAAATATCAATGTGATCCACACTTCAAATGCTATCCAATTGTGAACTTATCACATCCTGATCACAAATATTTATGTGATGTTACTCATAATTCGATCAAATGAATTAAATTCAATTATCTAGTTAATTTGCTATTTATTCATCGGTACTCCGAAAATTACAAATAAAGTACCGAAATTATCGGAAGAACGAAACCTATCCATTCATGTCATGTTCATGCATAATTGAACCACTTCTCTAATATTTGAATAATTTATGACAATTGTGGTCATTAAGATAAATATGGAGTCGTATCCAAATAATTGCACCAATTATTTGGAACTCCATTTAATTGTTAATTAAATTAAATGCTATACCCTTGCATCAATTTGACATGTCATCATGTGTTTGCGCATTGCACCTTGGGTTCGTGTGATTTATGTGTTCTTTGTGTTTCTTTTGGGTATCGATAGATTCCGGAGTCGAGGGTCTCTCTAATTACCCCGACGAGCAGTACTTCACGCCCGGGCAGCAAGGCAAGAGATAACCTAACCTTCTTGGCATCTAGCATCCTATGTTTTTATCAACTTATTTTATCCACCATACTATTGCATGCGGTTCAAATATCTCTTTTGATCGAAATATAGAAATCCTATGATTGCATGTTTTTCCCCGAGCCAATCACATGTATCCCTACCTATGAAACCTAGGGTTGAAGTGTTGGCCCGAGATAAAGATAGAATTGATGTATTCATATGCTTAGCGATGCTTAGCCATGCTTAGTTAAATATTAGTTGTGTCCGTTGTTTATTTCCCTAATTGTTGTTGAAGATGGAATGATGCGGACTTGGTGGATAGGTGGGGTGCTTAATTAAAATGCTAAGTAGGCTTGGGTGAGTTGCCATCGGGGATGGTGTTTTGTAACAGCCCAGATTTGGTACTCTAAAATACGGGCCAATTTTTCACTTTTGATGTGCATTGCATCATGGCATCCATCTAAAATTTGCTCAACTAAAATAAAGCAACATTTGGAAGTTAAAACAAAGGAAGCCAAAACCCTTCCTCACATTTTCCAAACTAAATGCATTGCCAAAATGGCCAAACCAACTTATTCTTGAATTTCCAAATTGTCCCGGAAGTTCTAAGAATATATTTTTATAAATGCCAATCAAATAAATAAATTATGAGAATTTAAATTGGCTTAATTCCATTACTATTTTTGGAACCAAGTCAAACCTTCCAAAATTTCAAACCCAAATATGGGGTGTTTCATTATTATAATATGAGACTCCATAAATATTTTCATAATTTATTGAAATGTTTAAATGCCCCAAATAAATCTATTTTGGAAATTATCGAAAATGCCCTATTTAAACTCCAAGAACAAATATAGTGCAAAACATTTTTATTTGCCTCACCAAATTTTGTGGAACACCTAAGGGCTAAATGGAGCCTATTTAAATTTTTGCATAATTTCTGAAAAGGTTTAAATGGCTCTTTTAAATAGCTCAAGTTTGCTGGTTCTTGCAAAATCTGGGAAAAATGGAAAAGACCACATCCCTGACGTGTGGACCCCTCCTGTCAGCCCTCTCTCTCTTCTCTCTCAAGTGGCCATCGTGGCCATGGTCCTGGCGCCACGCCACGGCCGTGCACCCATGCCGCCCTGTCCCCCTGCTCGACCAGCTCCCTGGAGATAAGAGGACCACCTCGTGTCCTGCCTAACTCTCTCCCCTCCCTCACTCCCCAGTCTGGGCGCGCAAGGGCCGAACCCTAACTCTAGAGGCAGGTTGCTGTCCGCCGCTGCCCCTCGAATCGCCGACGTCCTACTCCGTGCTGAGCTCACCGGAGGTGTCCCATGGGTCCGCCTCGTCTCCATCTCCCTCCCGGTGCAAGGCGCCTGTGCTGGGGAGCCCTGAAGCTAGAGGACGGCGAGGACGCCCCGAACGCCGTGGAAGCCGCCGTCAAGCCCGCCGCCGTCTGTGACCTCCTCGAGCTACGACGAGCACGCCTTCAGCTCCGCCTCGCCGAGTAGCGTCTCCCCGCCGAAGGAATCGGGCTCGGGAGCCCGAAATCAAGCCCTTGCCGTCGTCTTCCTCCTCCGTGTCCGTCGGCCGGCCGGCGCGATTGCCGCCGCCTCAGGCCTCCCCTGCCTCCGTGTTGCAGCTCTACGCATTCTGTGGTGAGCCGCCGTCCGTTTGGACATCCTTTCCCGCATCCTTCCCCTCTACATCCCCGTTTCCGTGCGGAGGTCGGCGCCGTTCGCCGCGGCCTAGCGCGGTTGATCACGCGTACGTCGCCCGGCACTTTCCCTCCGCTCGCGATCGCGCGCACCGTAGCCGCCCCGCTCCCGCATGCTTGTTGGCACACTCGCACACACACGGGGCGCCGCTCCCTCCGGTCGTCGCCGGCCGATCCCCGCCGTGCCGTCGCACCGGTCGTCCCGGCCTGGACGCCCAGCTCGCCCGGCCTGGGCCGGCTGTGGGCCGGTTCATTCGGCCACTGCCCCGGCCTGCGCCCCAGCCTGGGCCAGCCAAGGCCGGGCCTTTCGGGCTGGTGGCCGGCCTGCACCCCGGCCTGGCCGGCTCGAGTCCGGCCTGCCAGGGAAAGGTTTTTCCCTTTTTGTTTCTAGCTGAATTTAAAACTTTTATATCTTTTCGAATATGCATCCAAAATTTGCAAACTAAATATCAAATTGCTCAGCAAAACAAAACCTATCAGTTGGTAACTTTATCATGTCCTCTTGAGCAAAATAATTTCCCTATAATTAGGAAACCCTAAAAGGGTAAAATTGATGCCTAATTTGGGAAAATTCATAACTTATTAAATAATTGTCCAAAAATTATGAATTAAATATCAATGTGATCCACACTTCAAATGCTATCAAGTTATGCACTTATCACATCATGATCACAAATTCTTATTTGATGTTATCGATAATTGGTTTAAAAGAATTAATTTCGGTTAATTATTTAATTTGCTATTTATTCATCGGTACTCTGAAAATTACAAATAAAATAACAAAATGATCGGAATGACGAGCCCTACCCTTTATTGCCATGTTCATGCATTCTTGAGCCACTTCTATAATAATTTCATATTTTATAAAGAATGTGGCCACTAAGATAAATATGGGGTTGGTTCCAAATAATTGCACTAATTATTTGGCTCCTCATTTAAATTTGCTTTTAATTTATATAATGATATCTTTGCATCAACTTGACATGTCATCATGTGATTGAGCATTGCATCTTGAGTTCGTGTGATTTATGTGTTCTTTGCCTTTTCTTTTGGGTATCGATAGATTCCGGAGTCGAGGGTCTCGTTAACTACCCCGACGAGCAGTACTTCACGACAGGGCAGCAAGGCAAGAGATAACCTAACCTTCTTGGCATATAGCATCCTATGTTTTGATCAAATTATTTTATCCACCATAATATTGCATGCGGTTCAAAGGTCTCTTTTGGTAAACATAGAATCCTATGAATGCATGTTTCTTCCCCAAGCCAATCGCATGTATCCCTACCTATGAACCCTAGTGTTTATGTGTTGGCCGGATACAAATTTTAATTATTGGTTATATGCTTAGCCATGCTTAGCAATGCTTAGTTGAGATAGATGCTTTATGTCCGTATTAATTCCATAATTGTTGATATTGATGGAATGATTCGGTCATGGTGGATAATGGAGATGCTTAATTAAAATGCTAAGAAGGCTTGGATGAGTTGCCCTCGGGGAGGGTGGTTTGCCTCATTCTTGCCGCCTAGGATGAGAGTGCTTTTAGCTAGAACCAAGAAAACGAGCGTGCTCCCGGAGGTGGGGGCATATGGAACCCCCTTTGACCGAATAATCTGTGAGGGGCTTGTCAAGGGTCCTCTAGTTTGCTATTTCCATTTGCGCGTGTGTGGTGTTGGTGGAAAAAGGAAACGATGATGGTGGTGTGTAGGATGTGACGGTGGGGCAGGGCGCTGGGAGCGCTGAACCTGTCCTTCCGCCACTGACGGCCCTTGAGTAAATCTCATGCTTTGTAAAGGTCTAACCGCGCCTGCTTGCCGGCCTTCCCCGGAAGAGGGTCAATTAGGTGAGTCGGACGGTACCAATGGGTAAAGTAGTACACCCCTGCAGGGTAAATCTTTTCGAAAAGCCGTGTCCACGGTTATGGACAAACTCTTGGGAAAGGCGCATTAGCTCATAGATAACGTTAACCTAATTGATATGGCAGCTAGAGGTTGCATAATAAACTTGTGATAAAGGTTCATTTCCTCGAGGGTGAGTCGAGGGAGTGCCTTTGTGTGAGATGAGTGGTGATGGTTATGAGTAGGTTCGTCGAGAACCGAAGATGACAAATGTTTACTCTCTTACCCCGTTTATAAAAATATTCTGAGTAGACGAATGCCTTGTGTCATTTATGTTTCGGTTTATGAAAATTAGCTTTATGCAAAAGAACTACATATAAAGCTTTAGAGCCTCCGTCAGTCATTGGGCCTATATCGCCCTACTAAACTTGCGAGTACATCGTACTCAGTCTCTCTTTGCTGCCTCTATGATTTTGTATTTCAGAGGAGGACGACACCGAGCGACTAGGTGGTTTCTTCGTTGATGTCGACTACTAGTCTGGGGTTCCCAGGTGGCAGCTTGGGACCGTGGAACAAGCTGGCTTGGGTGATGTTTATTGTAGGCCTCTTAGGCCATATATTTGCTTCTTGTTGTTAGACAACACTACCCGCTTCCGCTTGTTGAATTGTTGGATCTGTGATCCTTTTGTTTGTAATATTTGTATTCTTCTCGTTATATGAGTTGCTATATAAATGTTTTGTGTCGTAGAGTCATGCTTTGTGCCAGTTCTGTTCCACAAGTCTCGATCTTTGTTTTATACATTGATGGTTGTGTTGACTACATAGCCTCTCTGTATAATTCCGGGGTCGGGGCGTTACAAGTTGGTATCAGAGCAGGACTGCCTGTAGGAAACCCGTTCTTTTGGTCGATGTCGAGTCTAGTTCGTGAAAATTATTTTCAACTAAAAATGAGTTGTGAAAACCCTCCTAGGATTCTTTTTACTCCTCATCCAATTCACTCTGATCTCGGTGTCATCTTACCTCTATTTGATTTTAACGGTTCTCCTGATTATCGGCAAATGCTAAATCTTTAGGAATCTCGGGGTCTGGGTTCCTACCTTTAGTTACTAGTTATCCTTACTCCTCTGCCAATCTAAAACATGAAGAAAGGAAGTATGATGGTTCGTCAAGAAGTTCCTTGCTTTAGCCCAAGATCTTGAACCGAAGGTCCCGGATTGTGCTAGGGCTCTGGTGTAATGATTCCTGAGGGTGTCACCCTCGTGAGCATTATGCTATTGTGAGTCCCGGTGCATGAAGCTGATCTTTAACCCAAGGTCTTTTCCGTTGAACCCTGGTGCTAATGGTTGAACCCTACATCAGGTTGGCAAAAATTGAAGTTGGTCTTCAAACTCGAGGTTGCAGCCGTAATTGGTTTCCTCGATAAATGCTCTTCTTCTTTACTAGCTGTATCTAGGCTCTCTGTTATGGAATCATCTGAATCATGACGGGATTGCTCCTAGCGAGTTGTCCATCAATAATTGTGATCCCTCCGCTAACACCCGTTCATGAAACCCTTTCGGCACTAGTTGTCGGAAGAGTGCTAACACGGGCTTCTGCAATATCCTAAACTGTTGTTAGCCCGTTCCTTAGTCCAAGTATGTTATCAGTTCCCTATCTGCATGCAGACAATCAAGTGTATCGTGCATTGGGGTGTTCTGATGCATGTTGTTCTTGTGCTTCGTCAAGGCCTTCCACTTCGGGATGCCAGGAGAAACAAACTCCGGTACCCCTTCCATTTCCGGAAAAGGGTCAAAGTTTTGTGATTTGCGGAGTAAAGGCTGGTCTAGTTTTTGTTCCGTTCCATCTTGGAGTGTCACACTCTTTTATATCGAGAGGTCGTGCTTAGTCTCATGACGTACTGGATGAAGTGATGCTCCTACCCTTCCTTATCCATCTACCTCCGAGCTTTTCGGGCTCGAGAGTATTGAGGATGAATATCGTTGTGGTAATCGGAAATTCTTAACAATTGTTATTGTTTTGAAGTCCATTCGGTCAGGTGCACCCCTCGGTCAACAAGTTAGACCCATGTCGAAACTCTTAAGACCACATCTTTTCCTTGAAAATCAACCACTATCCATGAGTATCATGGGTAGTTTATCCTAATAGTTCCCCTAAGGTCCTTCCTCTATCTTCAAGTATGATTTTCGCTTGAGGATTGATTGAAGGCTGTTCTGAAGCCGGAGTGTGATGTCTAGTATCTCAAGGAGAACCTCGCTACGGAGTTGCAAATATCTATCGGTCAATCCTCCTACTCCATCTATCTCATGGAAATAGCTCAATATCGGGTTTTACCTCTCCGTCTAAAAATGTGGGCCAACGCCATATCTATCCTTCCCAGGTGAGCCCAAGGTTTTGACCAATCACACTAACATTGTAGAAACCTTTCAGTTTCGTTAGGGCCAAGCTTTTAACCTTAAGGAAGCGTCTGGTATGTCACAATCGTGGAGTCCAAACGGTGTCTTTTCTCCTCTCGGTGCTCCAACTCTCTATGATCTACACCTCTTGGAGATTTGAGGTAATGTCTTAATCTTGGACCAATATCCTGAACAAGGTGATCGGTTGTCCTACCCTCGGCTCGACCTTTGTTTGGTCAAGTCGTCCCTTGTTCTCTCAATAACCTATGGGTTTGGGCAAGAGTCATTTTGTCTATCACCTTAAGTTATCTCCTGTTCTTCCCGCCTTTTTGGCATGTCTTGTTAGTTAGCCAAAACTCTCCAACGAGGAAGATGTGTGTTGCCAAGTTTCTCTCATCCCTCTTCCTACTCTAGAATCTCGGACGAGATTCCTGTAAGGGGGTAGAATTGTAACAGCCCAGATTTGGTACTCTAAAATACGGGCCAATTTTTTCACTTTTTGATGTGCATTGCATCATGGCATCCATCTAAAATTTGCTCAACTAAAATAAAGCAACATTTGGAAGTTAAAACAAAGGAAGCCAAAACCCTTCCTCACATTTTCCAAACTAAATGCATTGCCAAAATGGCCAAACCAACTTATTCTTGAATTTCCAAATTGTCCCGGAAGTTCTAAGAATATATTTTTATAAATGCCAATCAAATAAATAAATTATGAGAATTTAAATTGGCTTAATTCCATTCCTATTTTTGGAACCAAGTCAAACCTTCCAAAATTTCAAACCCAAAATATGGGGTGTTTCATTATTATAATATGAGACTCCATAAATATTTTCATAATTTATTGAAATGTTTAAATGCCCCAAATAAATCTATTTTGGAAATTATCGAAAATGCCCTATTTAAACTCCAAGAACAAATATAGTGCAAAACATTTTTATTTGCCTCACCAAATTTTGTGGAACACCTAAGGGCTAAATGGAGCCTATTTAAATTTTTGCATAATTTCTGAAAAGGTTTAAATGGCTCTTTTAAATAGCTCAAGTTTGCTGGTTCTTGCAAAATCTGGGAAAAATGGAAAAGACCACATCCCTCGGGTCAGCCCTCTCTCTCTTCTCTCTCAAGTGGCCATCGTGGCCATGGTCCTGGCGCCACGCCACGGCCGTGCACCCATGCCGCCCTGTCCCCCTGCTCGACCAGCTCCCTGGAGATAAGAGGACCATCTCGTGTCCTGCCTAACTCTCTCCCCTCCCTCACTCCCCAGACTGGGCGCGCAAGGGCCGAACCCTAACCCTAGAGGCAGGTTGCTGTCCGCCGCTGCCCCTCGAATCGCCGACGTCCTACTCCGTGCTGAGCTCGCCGGAGGTGTCCCATGGGTCCGCCTCGTCTCCATCTCCCTCCCGGTGCAAGGCGCCTGTGCTGGGGAGCCCTGAAGCTAGAGGACGGCGAGGACGCCCCGAACGCCGTGGAAGCCGCCGTCAAGCCCGCCGCCGTCTGTGACCTCCTCGAGCTACGACGAGCACGCCTTCAGCTCCGCCTCGCCGAGTAGCGTCTCCCCGCCGAAGGAATCGGGCTCGGGAGCCCGAAATCAAGCCCTTGCCGTCGTCTTCCTCCTCCGTGTCCGTCGGCCGGCCGGCGCGATTGCCGCCGCCTCAGGCCTCCCCTGCCTCCGTGTTGCAGCTCTACGCATTCTGTGGTGAGCCGCCGTCCGTTTGGACATCCTTTCCCGCATCCTTCCCCTCTACATCCCCGTTTCCGTGCGGAGGTCGCCGCCGTTCGCCGCGGCCTAGCGCGGTTGATCACGCGTACGTCGCCCGGCACTTTCCCTCCGCTCGCGATCGCGCGCACCGTAGCCGCCCCGCTCCCGCATGCTTGTTGGCACACTCGCACACACACGGGGCGCCGCTCCCTCCGGTCGTCGCCGGCCGATCCCCGCCGTGCCGTCGCACCGGTCGTCCCGGCCTGGACGCCCAGCTCGCCCGGCCTGGGCCGGCTGTGGGCCGGTTCATTCGGCCACTGCCCCGGCCTGCGCCCCAGCCTGGGCCGGCCAAAGGCCGGGCCTTCCGGGCTGGTGGCCGGCCTGCACCCCGGCCTGGCCGGCTCGAGGCCGGCCTGCCAGGGAAAGGTTTTTCCCTTTTTGTTTCTAGCTGAATTTAAAACTTTTATATCTTTTCGAATATGCATCCAAAATTTGCAAACTAAATATCAAATTGCTCAGCAAAACAAAACCTATCAGTTGGTAACTTTATCATGTCCTCTTGAGCAAAATAATTTCCCTATAATTAGGAAACCCTAAAAGGGTAAAATTGATGCCTAATTTGGGAAAATTCATAACTTATTAAATAATTGTCCAAAAATTATGAATTAAATATCAATGTGATCCACACTTCAAATGCTATCAAGTTATGCACTTATCACATCATGATCACAAATTCTTATTTGATGTTATCGATAATTGGTTTAAAAGAATTAATTTCGGTTAATTATTTAATTTGCTATTTATTCATCGGTGCTCCGAAAATTACAAATAAAGTAACAAAATGATCGGAATGACGAACCCTACCCTTTATTGCCATGTTCATGCATTCTTGAGCCACTTCTATAATAATTTCATATTTTATAAAGAATGTGGCCACTAAGATAAATATGGGGTTGGTTCCAAATAATTGCACTAATTATTTGGCTCCTCATTTAAATTTGCTTTTAATTTATATAATGATATCTTTGCATCAACTTGACATGTCATCATGTGATTGAGCATTGCATCTTGAGTTCATGTGATTTATGTGTTCTTTGCCTTTTCTTTTGGGTGTCGATAGATTCCGGAGTCGAGGGTCTCGTTAACTACCCCGACGAGCAGTACTTCACGACAGGGCAGCAAGGCAAGAGATAACCTAACCTTCTTGGCATATAGCATCCTATGTTTTGATCAAATTATTTTATCCACCATAATATTGCATGCGGTTCAAAGGTCTCTTTTGGTAAACATAGAATCCTATGAATGCATGTTTCTTCCCCAAGCCAATCGCATGTATCCCTACCTATGAACCCTAGTGTTTATGTGTTGGCCGGATACAAATTTTAATTATTGGTTATATGCTTAGCCATGCTTAGCAATGCTTAGTTGAGATAGATGCTTTATGTCCGTATTAATTCCATAATTGTTGATATTGATGGAATGATTCGGTCATGGTGGATAATGGAGATGCTTAATTAAAATGCTAAGAAGGCTTGGATGAGTTGCCCTCGGGGAGGGTGGTTTGCCTCATTCTTGCCGCCTAGGTTGAGAGTGCTTTTAGCTGGAACCAAGAAAACGAGCGTGCTCCCGGAGGTGGGGGCATATGGAACCCCCTTTGACCGAATAATCTGTGAGGGGCTTGTCAAGGGTCCTCTAGTTTGCTATTTCCATTTGCGCGTGTGTGGTGTTGGTGGAAAAAGGAAACGATGATGGTGGTGTGTAGGATGTGACGGTGGGGCAGGGCGCTGGGAGCGCTGAACCTGTCCTTCCACCACTGACGGCCCTTGAGTAAGTCTCATGCTTTGTAAAGGTCTAACCGCGCCTGCTTGCCGGCCTTCCCCGGAAGAGGGTCAATTAGGTGAGTCGGACGGTACCAATGGGTAAAGTAGTACACCCCTGCAGGGTAAATCTTTTCGAAAAGCCGTGTCCACGGTTATGGACAAACTCTTTGGAAAGGCGCATTAGCTCATAGATAACGTTAACCTAATTGATATGGCAGCTAGAGGTTGCATAATAAACTTGTGATAAAGGTTCATTTCCTCGAGGGTGAGTCGAGGGAGTGCCTTTGTGTGAGATGAGTGGTGATGGTTATGAGTAGGTTCGTCGAGAACCGAAGATGACAAATGTTTACTCTCTTACCCCGTTTATAAAAATATTCTGAGTAGACGAATGCCTTGTGTCATTTATGTTTCGGTTTATGAAAATTAGCTTTATGCAAAAGAACTACATATAAAGCTTTAGAGCCTCCGTCAGTCATTGGGCCTATATCGCCCTACTAAACTTGCGAGTACATCGTACTCAGTCTCTCTTTGCTGCCTCTATGATTTTGTATTTCAGAGGAGGACGACACCGAGCGACTAGGTGGTTTCTTCGTTGATGTCGACTACTAGTCTGGGGTTCCCAGGTGGCAGCTTGGGACCGTGGAACAAGCTGGCTTGGGTGATGTTTATTGTAGGCCTCTTAGGCCATATATTTGCTTCTTGTTGTTAGACAACACTACCCGCTTCCGCTTGTTGAATTGTTGGATCTGTGATCCTTTTGTTTGTAATATTTGTATTCTTCTCGTTATATGAGTTGCTATATAAATGTTTTGTGTCGTAGAGTCATGCTTTGTGCCAGTTCTGTTCCACAAGTCTCGATCTTTGTTTTATACATTGACGGTTGTGTTGACTACATAGCCTCTCTGTATAATTCCGGGGTCGGGGCGTTACATGTTTTGCCTCACTCTTGCCCCTAGGTGCGAGTTCCTGTCTTCGGAACCAAGGTCTGAGCGTGCTGCCATTGGTGGGTGTATGGGCGCCTTACTGACCGAATAACTTGTGCGGGCGTATCCAAGGGTCCTCTAGTTCGGTTTTCCATTTGCGTGTGAGTGGAAAAGATGATGTTGACGAGGATTTGTGTGTAGGACGTGGCGATGGGGCAGGGCGCTGGGAGCGCTGAACCTGTCCTGTGGCCACAGATGACTCTTGGATATTCTCACGTGAGGTAAAGGTTTAACCGCGCCTGCTCGCCGGCCTTCCCCGGAAGAGGGTCAATTAGGTGAGCCGGACGGTACCAATGGATAAGAAGCTGGGAGGTCCCTCGGGAACCTGGCGACTTTCACATAGTACACCCCTGCAGGGTTTAATCTTTTCGAAAAGCCGTGTCCGCGGTTATGGACGCCTTGGGAATGGATTTACGGGATCATAGAGAATGTTAATCTTAATTAATTAATTTGGCAGCTAAAGGTTGCAACTCAACGTGTGTGTAAAAGGTTCATTTCCTCGAGGGTGATTCGAGGGAGTGCCTCTGGTGGAGATGAGTGGTGATGGTTACAAAAGGGTTCGATAAGAACCAATGATGACAAATGTTACTCTCTTATCCCCTTTTATGAAAACCATTCTGTTTAGACATTGCCACGTGTCATTTATGTTTCGGTTTATAAAAATTAGCTTTATGCAAAAGGAATACATATAAAGCTTTAGAGCCTCCGTCAATCATTGGGCCTATATCGCCCTACTAAACTTGCGAGTGCATCGTACTCAGTCTCTCTTTGCTGCCTCTATGATTTTGTATTTCAGAGGAGGACGACACCGAGCAGCTAGGTGGGTTCTTCGTTGACGTCGACTACTAGTCTGGGGTTCCCAGGTGGCAGCTTGGGACCGTGGAACAAGCTGGCTGGGAAATGTTTATTGTAGGCCTCTTAGGCCATATATTTGCTTCTTGTTGTTAGACAACACTACCCGCTTCCGCTTGTTGAATTGTTGGATCGGTGATCCTTTTGTTGTGTAATATTTGTATTCTTCTCATTATATGAGTTGCTATATGTTTTGTGTCGTAGAGTCATGCAATGTGCCAGTTTGTTCCACATGTCTCGATCTCTGTGTTATACCTTGATGGTTGTGCCAATTACATAGCCTCTCGGTATAATTCCGGGGTCGGGGCGTTACAGACGCCGTGGGGCAGATGGGGGGGCCCATCTGCCAGTCTTGTGCCTTGGCCTTGAGTGCCTCCTTGGTGGGCCCATGTGCGATGGACCCACTTTGACCGCATCAGGGGAACCCCATGTTCCACTGTAGCGACAAATAATAATAATAATAATAAAAGGGATTTTTGGCCCTTTATCCTTCATACTAATATTCATTGGGTCCTAATACACATAACCTAAAATGAACTACCAGTCGTCCTCGTCGTCGAAAACCTCCACCGGGGTCGTGGCCTTGCCCTTGTCCTCCACCTTCATTGGGGCCTTGCCCTTGTCCTCTAGTGAGTTGTTTAGAGCCTTTGCAGGTCCTCCGAATACTGCGCGGCTCTCGCCTGCTCTGTGCCTTCCGCGTCGACCACAGAAGCGACCAGAGTATCCACGAGCTGTTGCTGCTCAGCGGAATGTCTGGCCTGCTCTATGGCTTGGTAGTCGGCCCTTGCCCAGGCCATACCCATGTCCACCACGTCCTCCTCCTCCTCCTCTTCCTCCCCCTCCTCATCGGACTCAAGATCGATGAAGGGAATGGGATCGGGAGCAATGGCCCGGCGGACGACAAAGGTGCCCCTGCCCCTGCTCGAGCTCGGAGGAGTCCTGCTCGAACTCGGAGAAGCCCTGCCCCGGCGCCGAGGTGTACTTTCCCTGCCGCCGCCCTCGCTCGACTGAAGAAACCAAGGATAGTTGACGTGGCGGCGGCGGTTCGAGCTGCTGTCGCGACCTGGAGTGGAGCCGCCACCACCACGAGCCATGGAAGGATCAACCCAAAGATCAGAGGGCCGGGCTTGGGTGGCAAGGAGAGGAAGAGTAGATCACTGGGCGACGGGGGTGCAATGGGAGAGGAAAATGGCTCCTTTTCTAGGCATCACTGGGCGACGTCTGGACCGGCAGTAATGGTGACCGCCGACCGGGGCATTGATTCGGCTCGCCAGACTCAGCGTGCGGCAGGACAGACTTTGCAAGAGAGCAGCTGCGCGGTGGTGCAGATGCGCGGCCAGGCCGGCAGCGTAGGCGGCGATGCAGCTTTTTGCCGGCCATTGAAGGCGCCCAAATTCGGGGACGGCGAGCAGCATGGACGCACACGGCTGTATCACTAGTAGAAAAGGGGCCTATTGTCCCGGTTCATTTGAGGCTTTAGTCCCGGTTTGGGACCCGGGACTAAACAATCGGGACTAAAGGTAGTCCCGGTTCCGGTAGTCGGACTTTTAGTCCCGGTTCGTGTTAGTCCCGTTTCGTAACACGAACCAGGACTAAAGAGTCGGATTTTTAGTCCCGGTTCGCAACACGAACCGGGACTAAATTTTTTTTTCAATTTTTCTTTAATTCAAAAAACGATTTTATTTTTAAAAAAAATTCAAATTTTTTTGAATCTATGAATTGTTGGACTCGTTAATCTCTCACACTGGAGCCTCTTAATCAAACTTAGTCTTTGGTAAAATTACAATTTTGGTCAAACTTCCCGGTCGGTCAACCATCCTCACACTACTCTACCCCTAGCACTCTTAACATCCTGGTTCCTTCGCATCCCCCTTCCTATAATCTACTTGTAACCTTATGTCTATAGTATGCTATTAATCATATTAACCCATGGATCATGTGAGTCACGCATTTTTATAATTTGAATTCTAAATAATTATTTAAATATACAAAAATGACTAAGTAATAATAATATTAAATAAATATAAAAATAAAATGTGTTTTATTATTTTTTTGACATTAATTCATTTAATATGGCATAATTCATATCTTTTAATCTATAAATCGAAATATGACAAATAATATGTCCATTATTATCAGAAAAATATAAGGAATCCAAATATGACATAATTTTTATGTTTCCAACTTTTTAAAAAAAATAAAAATCTGAATTTTGAATCTTTTTGAATTTCAGAAATCCAAAAAACTTCAAAACAGCTGGTTGAATTTGGAAAAAAATTAGTCAAAACAGCCGGTTGGTCCCGGTTTGTGCCCCGAACCGGGACTAAAAGTGCTCGCCCCTTTAGTCCCGGTTGGTGTCTCAAACCGCGACTAAAGATATACCCTTTAGTCCCGGTTTGTGCCCCGAACCGAGACTAAAGGTGCTCGCCCCTTTAGTCCCGGTTCCACCCACGAACCGGGACTAATACCCGCATTTGAACCAGGAACATTGACATCCCAGGCCCTAGCAGCTCGAACCGGGACTAATGACTGCCATTGGTCCAGGTTTGTGTCTGAACCGGGACTAATGTCTTTGGAGCTCCTTCCGAAAGACCCTTTTTCTACTAGTGTATGCAAACACTCCTCCTGTCCGGCCCTACCCCGACCCCACTCGTGGGGCCCATCGAAGGTATCCCTTGATTAAACAAGTGCCCCTGTCCGGCCCTACCCCAACCCACTAGTCAGGCCGAGTAACGGTCAAAGGAGGTTGACCCGATGGAAACGGCCGCTTGGCCGCCTGTGAGAGTGGATAGAGCGAAGTGGGGCAAAAATGAGGAAAGCTAAGCTAGTGGGGCAAAAATGAGGAAAGCTAAGGGAAGTGGGGCACGAAAGTAATAAGACCATAACTGTTACCATATGTTAAAAACCGTGTTACAAATTATGTTATAGTAACACGCATGTTATGTGTTAGCGAATGCACGAGTAACACTATTTTTTAGCTATAATTACACAACTAGTAACATATTCTCATAGCCACGAAACATTGGTGGTAACATTTTTTGGTAACTATAGTATCACAATTGGTAACACCTTTTTTTTAACTTCAAAATATAACCAGTAACATAATATCCTAATATAATAACACAATAATTCATTATTGCCAACCCTCGTGGTAACACATTTCTGTAACTATAGTAACACTACGATATAATTAATGTATTTTAATTATTAAAAATAAATTAGGTACCCATTTATGAAATATATCTTCGTTTACTAATAATCATTCCGCATGTTCAACAAATTAATTTATTATGAAGCAGCAATTAAATTATTATGATGCTTGGCACCATGCTTAACACCTGAAGAATCACGTCTCCACTTCATTCAAACAAGATACAATCAAGTTTAGCAATTCATAAAAATATTGCAAATATCGACAAACATATGAGCATTACACATTAAAAAAAGACTAATCGCCAAAGTGAAAGCAAATGGTGCATTATTGAGAGCGGAACCAAATGTGAATGCCAAGTTACATAAAAAGTTTTCCGATCTTAATAATCCGTATCAGACATAGCTAAGAAGTTACACCATCTGACGTATCAGATCTACTGCGTATAGGTTTGTATCTTCCACAATTTAAGGAATATTAGCTCATGTGCCGCAAAGAGTTGTCCAGCCCACGTAATACATTTGATTACTGGTATTATAACCACGACTTCTGCACCCTCCTGCAAATTGTCATCGAACCAACAATGCTTCTTGTCGTCATGATATCTCCTATTCAGAGTAGCACAAAAACATAAGTGAAACTTTGATGGAGTGAGAAGCAAAAATATCATAAACTATAAAGGTGAACAATGCTTTTCTAGGAATCCTCGCGGCAACAATAAGTTCATGTGCACAACAATGGAGTACAAAAAAATTATACAGTGAAAACTAAGTTATGTTATTGATTAAGATGCACACAAGTAACAACTTTATTTTGGAAAAAAAATATACAGTGAAAACTAAGTTATGTTATTGATTAAGATGCACTACCAACATGCTGATACTAGTGTACTTTATTTACTACTGTCATAATAGAAAAATGAGATGGGGAGAACACAATGTTGTTCAACATCAATGTCCAAACATTTGGAGAGCAAATAAAAAAATGGTAGATAGGTTAACTAAGAAATTTCTAATCCATACAAGTTTTAAAGAGTTAATTTGTGTTAGCTGCAAAACTGAAAAAAACGTGCATGTTAATTTAGGAGAACATATACAGCAGGAGCTATGGGAAAAGCCAGCAGCTATAGAAGGATTAGATGTATATACCTTTTCGGCAGTTGGCCTTTTTTTTTACCAAACCAGAGGTGTCAAAATCTTGAATTTGTTTCCTACAGTCATGGATATTTGTGAGTTCTAGTGAAATTGTTCCTACTTGTGATGCAGAAACATTGAAATGAAACAACCAACTTAAATACCCGAGGCAACACTAAACATGCAAATCCTGGTAAATACGTACATCGGAGGAAAACATAGATTGAAAGCCTGCAGATATACACACCACAATGACATTGGTCTCACCGTATTCCATTACAGATATTCTGATGCAGATCTGAAGCCCCATGAATTCTTGGCCTTGATAAAGGTCACACCTCGTGACTGAAGCTGCTTTCCTCGCCGAGACCCACGTTGCCGGTGCGCTGTATCTGGAGATCTAGGGCAAATCTATCGAGGATGAGGACAAAAGATCTTGGGGGCGTTGCGCTGCTAGGAGAAAAGGCCGACGCACGTCTTTGACGGAGTCGGATAGCGGTGTGCGAGTATGCGGATAGCGGTGTGTGAGTATGCGGTGGATGAGGCTCGGTGAGGAGTGGGAGGAGAATGGGGATGCGTGGCGGCGTCGATGGGAAGGAGGGTTGTACTCGAGAGAGAATAAGGGCGGCACATAGAATAGGAGACAGGGAGGGATAGGCCTTGGCTTGGCAGTCGATGCTGGGTTAAATTGGTCAAAAAATTTGACACCCCGCGTGCATGGGACAGAAATATTTGGGCGCGTTTGGTAGCCCACGCAGTCCAGGAACGGACTGTTCCAGACGAATTTTGACCCGTTTGGTGGCCTGTTCCGATCCATGAGCCTGCATCTGCATGGACCTTAAAGCACCCCGGGCCAGGCCTCAGAGGAACGCCCGAATCGGCCGTTTCTACAGAGCCACCCTTCCGCAAGGCAAAATCGGCAGACGCGGAGCCGAGCTCATGCAAGCGGGAGATGGCACGCGGCCGCGCGCGCACGCTCGTTCGGCTGAAAATGGTGGCGGGAGAAATTTCGGTCACCACGCAAGATTTGTCTCCCCTATTTCACACCCCTCCTCTCACTGCCAAACCTCCCGCCACTATTTTCCCCTTTTCGAGCTCCTTGTGGGTGCCGAAGAAGCTTCATCGACGACGACCAGGTAAGAGGCGGCACATTCTACTCCTGTCGGCGGTAGTCAACGGCCGGCGGCGGGGTTCTTCTTCCTCGATCTCGGCGACCAGACAGCGGCCCTCGAAGCTACGATGCCTGTAAGCACACTACAACCCTAGGTCTTGTATCTTACATCCGTGCTTATGAGTTGCTCTGCTAGCTTAGATCCGTGATTATGACTTGCTCTTGTACCTTACATCCTTGCTTATGAGTTACTCTGCTAGCTTAGATCCGTGATTATGACTTGCTCTTCTACCTTACATCCGTGATTATGAGTTGCTCTGCTTGCTTAGATCCGTGATTATGAGTTGCTCTTCTAGCTTAGATTCGTGCTTATGAGTTGGTCTTGTAGCTTACGTCCGTCGTGTTTGCTAGAATCTTAATTGCGGTCAGATCCATTAGTACGCCGATTGTTGTGTTGGTCCTCACCGGTCTAGGACATGAGCACCGATGAATTTAGCCAGTCTCTGCTCGAGGGGGAGAGCCAGCTCGCTCTATCTCTTGTCCCGGACTCTCAGCCGGACGAGCTGCCGGATACGCAAGATTCAGACATTTTCATGGTGCCCAAGATGGCTTCAGAGATGGCGCTGATGCCAGGTCTCGTGGCGGAGAACGCTAGAAGGCGAGCAGCTGGTAAGGAGAAGAAGAGCAAGATGGGGACGACCATGAAGTGGCCTCCATTTCTCTCCACCTTCGTGCTGAACAAGATGTGCGAGCTCATCAGCTCCGGGGTGAGGACTGAGAAGGGGTTCAAGGAGGTGCATCTGAACACAATTGCCAAGCTGGTTTTTGAGTTCGCTGGTCAGGAGGTCACCTCTACTCAGATCTACAACCACCTGAGGAAGTGGAGAGTGAGGTGGATCAAGGTGTCAAAGCTGAAGGAACTCAGTGGTGCACATTGGGATGAAGATACTAGCAGCATCATCCTGGAGTTGGAGCACTTGAGAGGCCACATTCTGGTTAGGATTGTGCACTTACTAACTGTCAAACTGTTTAACATTCTTCACTTCGTAACTGTCAAATACAAACTGTCTAACTTTTATTCGTCCGTAGGATTACCCCAAGGACGCTGAGTTCCTTAACAAGCCCATCCAGAACTACCAGTAAATGCAGACCATCTTCTTCTTCGGTCTTGCCACTGGAAGGAATGCCATGGGGACCTCGGAGCCTCTTGGTACGCCTGACGATCTTGACACGCAGGAGTCGAATACCATCATCCTTGATGGTCCTCCACACAGCCGAGGCGCCAAAGTGGGTGATCCTGCACCGAAGCCAGCTAAGGGCCGGGATAAGCAGAGGAAGAGTGGTGGCTTGGTGGACGAGGAGGTGCTCGTCTTCACCAGCATGACCGAGGCCGTCAGGGAGGTGGCAACCGCCATCAGGGAGAGTGTGCCTATGGACGTGCACCCAGGCCTCTATGAGGCTGTCATGTTCGCAAAGGGCACATACAATGAATCAACCAAGATGGTGGATCTTAGCCACCTCCTCGACAACAAGGCGCAAGGAACTGGCTTTGTTCTCATGGCGGAGGACCACCGTCTGCTCTGGGTTCGTTCTCATGGCAAAGTGCTTGGTATGTTGGAGGTGGCGGTGGTGCAAGCATGCTAGGTCAAAACTTCTTATGGCTTGTATATTTTGGGTGCTTGAGGTGGTACATATGCTAACCCCTCACACGACGAACTTGCGGTGGTAGTATTACACCCTCTTTTGATGTGGTCCTAGGTTGACACCTGAAAAGACAAACGATGTCGCCTAGAGGGGGTGAATAGGCGATTAAAACTTTTTCGGTTTAAGGCTTGATAATTGTGGAATAAAACTAGATGTTTAAATTAACAAGCCAACAACCTAAATAAACTAGTCTCACCTATGCACCAACAACTTATGCTAAGCAAGATAAACAACAAGGTGATAGCAAGATATAAAACTTCAAGCACGAAGGCTATCACAATGTAAATTGCATAAGTAAAGAGCTCGGGTATAGAAATAACCGAGGCACACGGAGACGAGGATGTATTCCCGAGTTCCTCCTTGTTAAGGGAGTACATCTCGTTGGAGGGGTGTGAGCTCGCCACAAAAGGCCTATTCAAGATGCCACAAAAGGCCTCACCCTATTCTCCGATGAACCTCACCCCAAGGGTTAGGTTCACCTTCCACTATCGGAATCCTTCAAGGCAGAATCCGAAGCCTTTACAATGATCTTGGGGCACACACCCACAACTCAATCGGGGGCTCCCAAACCTTGCCCGAAGCTTCACAACTCGAAATCTTCGCGACACCACCAACCATCTAGGGTACACAATGCACCCAAGAGGCACAAGCTCTTGGGAACACAATGCACCCAAGAGTAACAAGCTTCTTGACCTTCAACACACGTATCACCGTGGGAACTCAAACCTATGCACCAAATGCAAAAGGCAAGACCACACAAGGTGGTCAAGTCCTTCACTCCTAAATCCAACCAAAGCAACTAATGCTAGGAAGGGATTTGAGAGGAAGAACAAAGAGGAGAACCACAAAAGAACTCCAAGAACTAGATCCACTAGGTTCCCCTCACTTAGAGGAGAAATTGATTGGTGGAAATGTAGATATAGGTCTCCTCTCTTGTTTCCCTAAAGATGGGAAAGAATCATTGGAGGGATTGGGAGAGGGCAAGGTTTTCCAAGGTCAACAATGGTGGTAGAGAGAGATAAATTCGTGCTGTAGAAAACCCTTAAGAGATTTGGGGAAGAAGGGGGCCTTTTATATGTCCCCTCAAAAATTAGCCATTGCAGCCTGCTCAGACCGGAGACTCCGGTGTAAGTGCACCGGAGACTCCGGCCTGGGCCGGAGATTCCGGTCAGGCTCCGAGCTCATTAGGTCATCGGGGCAGACCGGAGATTCCGGTCCAGAGGGGCCGGAGAGTCCGGCTAGGCCGGAGACTCCAGACTATCTCTGGTGATGCTTCGAACCCCTATCCAGTACCGCACCACAAAGAGGCAAAGATCAGAGAAAAAACTTGGGGTCGGAGATTCCTGGTCCTGTGGACCGGAACTCTGGCGGACCGGAGACTCCGAACCATCTCCGGTGTACCTCCGCACCCCAATTTAGTACCGCACCACAAGAAGGTCACTTGCTAGCGAAAAACAATGGACCGGAGACTCCGGGTCCGTTGGGCCGGATCCAGATCCAAACAGTAAAACCTGAACTGCCATAACTTTTGCAAATGAAGTCCGAATCGAGTGAATCCAATTTTGTTGGAAAGAGGACGACAAGAGCTTACCCTAAATGGAAGAGTGAAACCTTCCACATGGACGAATCGACAAAATCTCCAATACCAAAAACGCAATAGAAGACGCATATGAAAACCGTTTTCGGTGACCTTGGCCTTGTCATGACAAGCACGACAAGCACCAAGACCACACCACGATAAGAGCCAAATAAGAACCAATAAAGATGATTGCAAGGATGCAAATGTTTGAGCTCTCGATGAACGATACGATCAAGATACTCGGTCGAGAGCCCCTCTTGATAGTATGGTTAACTATCCTATAATCCGGTCTCTCAGTAACATCATGAGACCGGTAAAATAAAAACCCTATCAAGATCATACCATTTCCTTGCGCATAATCCACTTGAGGTCGATGAAGACAATCTTCATCTCCTCAAGACAAACCACCTTTCTTGATTGCGCTTCGCTTGATGAAGGCTCGCTAAAATCTCCCCCATACACCAATATGGGAGAGGCACTTCTTCGGCATATCTTCACTTGGACTTGAGTGTTGATCAACCCGCACTTAGCCTTGATCAATATATAATCTTCTTCCCTTAGCCTTGACTCCAACATATGGATATCAAACAACGCATATGGACACAACCTACAAGTAGCTCAATACAAACATTAGTCCATAGAGATTGTCATTAATTACCAAAACTACACATGGGGGCAACCATGCACTTTCAACAACATACTAGCTAGGCAGCGAACACTTGTGCTGCTTGTAGTGTTGTTGGTAGGTTTGTGATGATCAATGCATGCTTTGCTTATGTTGCTATTCCATCTTCTGATCATGTGTTGCTTGTTTTGCAAGTTCTAATGTGCTGTTCTTTGTTGTAGTGGTATGTGGTGTTCAGAGGCAGGACTCCTGGGATCTACACAACCTAGAACGCTTGCTCGGCTTAGGTGGAGAATTACCCCCAACAATTGCTACAAGAGGTTCGACACTCTCAATGAGGCAGAGGAAGCCTACTACATGTCGAAGGTAGAAGATACCGGAGCAAGCAAAACTGATGAGGCCAAAGGTGGAGGACTTAGAGCTTGTGTCGGCGTGAAAGACGTCATTATCGTTGTCCTGGTTGTGATCGTTGTCGATTTGTGCTTATTCTAAGTATGCATGATCTTAAGACCCTAAACCCTTGTAGGCAGGTAAGCTCACCACTTGGCGTGCAAGGTTAGCAGAACAACCATGATCTGGGCAACCAAATGCGGTGGTTTATGTGTTAAACCCGAAATCTGGGCATCCAAATGCGGGTATTTTGGTTCTCTGCTTGCACTTAAACGGGCCTAGCTAAGGATTTGTGGGCAACCAAACGGGCTGCACAATATGGCTCCGGCCGCGTTTTTCTGAGACCAGGCCCGCCAGAGCCATGGAGACGGGAGACCCATTTTGGGCAACCAAACGCGCCCTTTGCCTCCCCGCGCGCTTCTTCTTCAAAATATTTTTTCACATAGGTATTTTGTCTTTCATTGATCGCTACTGGGACCAGTTGTATGTTGGCTGATACGTCTCCGACATATCTATAATTTTTGATGTTCCATGCTTGATTATATATCAGTGGCACATGTTTTTACAATGTTTTTATATCATTTTGGCATGATTTATGGAACTAACTTATTAACAAGATGCCTAGTGCCAGTTCCTGTTTTCTACTGTCTTTTTGTTTCAGAAAAGTTGTTCTGGGAAGTTTCTCGGATTGCTCTCATAATTTACGAGAATTATTTCCAATATGAAACGAAGACGGAACATGAAGGACAGACGGAGGGGAGGCACAGGGGCTCCAGACGCCTGGCCGCGGCCCCCCTTGGACACACGTGGGGCCCACCTGGGGTCCTTGTACATCGCCTCGCGACGCCCCTTCACCTATAAATTCTCCTCTGGCCTAAAAACAGAGGAGGCGCGATCATAATCCCCAGAATATGTTCGAGGCCGCTGCCATCTCAAACCCTAGTTCGGGAGGGTTCAAAAGCTCTTCCCGGCACCCTGCCGGAGAGGGGAATCGACGCTGGAGGCATCTACACCACCATGCCTGCCTCCGGAGTGATGCGTGAGTAGTCCACCACGGGACTACGGGTGCATAGCAGTAGCTAGTTGGTTGTCTCTCCTCCTTGTACTCCATTGTTTAGATCTTGTGAGCTGCCTATCATGATCAAGATCATCTATTTGTAACTGCTACATGATTGTGGATCCGATGAATTGTGGAAGTCATTACTTTTGTTCAGTTATGTGTTTCATCTATGATCTTGCATCCTCCCCGATGCTAGTGGTTGCTTTGGCCAAGTAATTGTTAGTGTTCTATGAGGGAATATTTATGCTAGATAGTGGGTTCATGCCTCTCTTTGTCTGAGTTCGGTGACATGAACGGTTAAGGCTAGAGATGTGCTGTTGCCACTAGGGAGAAAACAGCGGCGTGATTTCTTCGTGTTATCTACATTGCTTGCATTATGCACTTTGATTATTGCAATGATCTTGTCGGCACAGTGGAAACCAGGGTACCACGGGCCGGCCTGCCAGGGCCCACAACACTCTTCAGCAGATTTCGCTAAGGACCAGGCTCTCCAAGCCTGGTGAGCCTCGCGAGGGTTTTTCATCGCGAGGGACCTCTCCTCGAGAGGGAATCTCCAAGGATAGAGCCAAAAGGTTCGGCGAGGCCTCCGGCCTCGCGGGGGTTCCTTCCCCATGAAGCAAGATCTGTCTCTGCGACAGAGCGCACATGGGCTCTGCGCCCTCCGCAGAGTCACGGGCGCGGCAGCGCGCGGTGACGATAGCGCCGCAGTTGCCACTCTCGTGTATAAAGCGGTCAACAATGCTACACCAAGCAAAGGAGCTACAAGAATTGCCGTTTCGGTGATAAGGGGACCGTCTGCCGCTACGCTCCAAGGGAGACGTCACCGTGGGGCGCCTCCCGAGCCTCAGCAGTGCCAACCCACCGTCCTGGCTAGACGGTGGCTTTTCCAGCTTTGGTGACACTGCTCCCTGCCATGGATCGCGTCCATGGACTCTGCCTTTATCGTGCACCCGTCCTCCTCCTTCGTCGCCATGTGGTAACCCTTCCCGCCAAGATGTTTTGGGGGAAGAGGTCCAGGACACCTATAAAAGGAGGGGGAGCACGCTCGGGCAAAGGGTTCGATCCTGGTTGGCTTTTAGGTTTGGATCTGAGATCTAGGGTTAGCCATTGTTAGCTACCTCGAGCTCCCCAAGCTCTCTTTGTACTGTAACCTCTGCAAGCAGTGCAATACAACCAAGGCAGGACGTAGGGGTTTTACCTCTCCAAGAGGGCCCTGAACCTGGGTAACTCCGTGTGTTCATCTCTGCAGTGCCGTCCCACAGCGATCTCGACGAGCGCCATCGCCGAGGCACGTTGAGGGTTGTTTGATTCCGTGTTCAGCCCCTTACTCGATTCCTTACCTAGTGAGACACACCCAGTTCCTGGGACAGTTCTCCGACATTTGGCGCGCCAGGTAGGGGGCTGAGGCGCATCTTCAACCTCGACACAGCCATGGCCGGCTCTCGCGCCGAACGTCTCGCTCGCCGGACGGCCAGCGCCGCCACCGCTCCTGCTGGCAACCCGCGTGGCCGCCCACGCGGGAGCGCTGCTCCGGAGCGCCACACCGACCCCGAGCCCCGCATCGAGCACCCAGAGGACGACAACAACGACCATGCCGAGGACGACCTCGGCGAAGAGGAGCCTTCCTCCCTGCACCCGTCGCGGGACCGTGCTGCCTCCTCGTTGGGCCGCCCTGCGCCCAGCCCGGCAACTGGCGCTTCTCATGGCGCAGGAGCTGCTGTAGTACCATCCCACGCTGGAGTCTCAAGAAGCCTGGCTCAACCGCCTCTCCGAGCTCGTCGGCGCCGCTCGCGTCGCCTTTCCTGCGCCGTCCCGTTCGCTGGTTCCCTCTGCGCGCGCAGGGGACGTGGCGCACGGCGTGCCGCATGCACCTCCTCGTCATCCCGCGCCCGCTCCAGCTCCACCAGTTCCACCGCAACCTGTTCTAGCCAGGGCTCCTCCTCACGACAACCGCGTTGCATCGCACGCGTCATCGCCGCATGACTGCCAAATCGTGCAGCGAGCCCCGGAGGACGCACGGGTGAACATCGAACGCCAGCAGGATTGCCACAACCGCGCCGTCCAGGACGTTGCCACCGCGGGGCGCCACCCTCGCCAACGGCGTGGTCACCTACGGCACGACGGCCGCGTTCACTCGCAGCCTCCGTCGCATCATCTGGCCAGTCAAGTTCAAGCCAGATCTTCCTCCGCGCTACGACGGCAAGAACAACCCCCTAGAGTTCCTACAGCTCTACACTTTGGCCATCCAGGCCGCGGGGGGGGGGGACGACAAAGTCATGGTGAACTGGTTCCCCATGGCCCTCAAGGACTCCGCGTCCTCGTGGCTCACGAACCTCCCCGCTGAGTCCGTCAACACCTGGGAGGACCTCTGCCGGTGCTTCGTCGCCAACTTCAAGGGCACGTACGAGCGCGGCCTCACGTACAACGACCTCCGCGGCGTACGCCAAAAGCCTGGCGAGACCCTCCGCAAGTACATCCAGCGCTTCAGCTAGGTGCGCAACAAGATCCCCAATGCCACCGATGCGCAGGTCATTTCGGCCTTCCAGGCTGGAGTCACGGACGTGCGGATGCTCGAGAAGCTCGGCATCCACGACAACATCACCACCGTCGTCAAGCTCTTCGACTTGACGGACAAGTGCGCCAAGGCTAAAGAGGGCCGTTTGTTCGTCAAGAACGAGCCAGGGGACCCTGCCGAGGGATCCAAGAAGAAGAAGAAATCCACCGAGAAGCGCAAGACCACTGCGATCCTTGCGGCTGAGCCTGACGCCAAGCAGCCTCGCGCTGCCGCTCCAGCCGCGGACCCCGAGAAGAAAGATGATCGCCCCTTCTGCATCTACCACAACAGGCATTCCCATGCCACCGAGGACTGCTACGACCTCAAGAGGCTTCGCGAGGCTCGCGAGCGGCAGCAAGGACGCGGTGGCCGCGGCGGCGGCCGCGGCGGCCCCGGGGGGCGACACTGGAACAACAACAACTACGACGACAACTACCAGCAGAACCCCGAAGCCAACGCCGTCCAGCCCGCGAACGACAACTCCCTGCCGAGACTCGTGAGGGCTACCAGGTGCCTCGCGGGGCCGCTTGCATCCTCGGCGGGGCCCAGGCCCCCAGCTCCAACCGCCACTTCAAGCAACTCGCTCGCGAGATCGTGGCAACGCTTCCCGGGGTTGAGGCCTCCAGGCCCCTCAAGTGGTCCCAGTACCCCATCACTTTCGACTCCAGCGACCACCCCAAGTCCACTTCGACTGTTGGCACCATCCCGCTGGTCTGCACCCCCACCATCAACAACATCGCAGTCTCTAAGACGCTCATCGATGGGGGTGCAGGCCTCAACGTCATCTCTGTCGAGACCTTCGAGAAGCTTCAGGTGCCCTACGAGCGGCTCATGCCCACCAGGCCCTTCTCGGGGGTGACAGAGGGTCTCACGACCCCTCTGGGGCAAGTGAGGCTCGCGGTCACCTTCGGCACGCAAGCCAACTACCGCACCGAGCTGATCGACTTCGACGTCGTGCACATCGGCCTGCCCTACAACGCCATCCTCGACTACTCCGCCCTCGCAAAGTTCATGGCGGTGACCCACCACGTCTACAACCTCATCAAGCTCCTGGCTCGGGTGGCACCATCGTCATCCGCGGCATGGTCTCAGATGCCCTGTACGCTGCGCAAGCTGCCTACAAGGCTGCCGCGGTGGCGTCCCCCGCTGACAAGGACGAGGAACCCCTCCCGAGGCCCCCCGTGAAGAAGAAGCAGCTGTTGTCTCAGGAGAAGGCCGCGACGAATCAGGTGCCTCTTGAGGCAAACGGCTCGGGGGCTAGCGTCACCATCGGCGCCAACTTGCCTCCCAAATAGGAAAGCGCGCTCATCGCCTTCCTCAGGGCAAACTCTGACATGTTCGCATGGACACCGTCAGATATGTCCGGCGTACCGAGCGAGGTGATCGAGCACCACCTAGCCGTGTGTCCAAACGCACGCCCCGTGAAGCAAAAGGCGCGGCGCCAGGCGCTAGAGAAGCAAGATTTCATCGTTCAAGAAGTAGAAAAGTTGAAGAAAGCTAGCATCATCAAGGAAGTTGTCCATCCCACTTGGCTCTCCAATGGTGTGGTCGTCCCCAAGCACACCGGAGGAAGCCGCCTCTGCATCGACTTCACCGACCTCAACAAAGCTTGCCCCAAGGACCCTTATCCCCTCCCGAGGATCGACCAGATCGTGGACTCCACCGCCGGCTGCGCACTCCTCTGTTTTCTGGATGCCTTCTCAGGCTATCACCAGATCAAGATGGCGAAGGAGGATGAGGAGAAGACAGCATTTCTCACCCCTTGTGGTGTGTTTTGCTACGTCTGCATGCCTTTCGGCCTGAAAAATGCCGGTGCCACTTTCCAGCGCCTCATGAGGATCGCCTTGGGGGCTCAAATGGGAAGGAATGCAGAGGCCTACGTCAACGACATCGTGGTCAAGACTCGCGAGAAGGACATGCTCATCAAGGACCTCGAGGAGACCTTTGCCAACCTGCGCAAGGTAAACATCAAGCTGAACCCCGCCAAGTGCGTCTTCGGGGTCCCTTCAGGCAAACTCCTCGGGTTCCTGGTGTCTCATCGTGGCATCGAAGCAAACCCCGACAAGATCAGGGCCATAGAAGAGATGCAGCCTCCTCATCGCCTCAAGGACATGCAGCGCTTAGCGGGATGTATGGCCAGCCTTGGCCATTTCATCTCCAAGTTTGGCGAGAGGGCGCTGCCGTTTTTCAAGATCATGAAGAGGTCCGGTCCTTTCAAGTGGACCCTTGAAGCGGCAAAGGCCTTCGAGGACCTGAAAAAGTATCTGGCGAGCCCACCCATCATGGTTGCCCCACGCCCTTGCGAGCCTCTGAAGCTGTATCTTGCAGCCACTCCTCAGACGGCAAGCGCGGTCTTGGTGGCTGAAAGGGAAGAGCCAGTCCTCGCCAAGCAGAGCTCCGCCTCGCCAAGCCCAGAACTCCTCGACAAGGAAGCAGCCTCATCAAGCCTCCAGCCTCATGCCGAGCCTCTACAAGTGGGGCCTCAAGAAAACCTCGACAAGGACTCCACCGAGCCTCGAGAGGAGCCAACCGCTGCCACGTCAACAACCACCCTCGTCAAGGATCCCGTGTACTTCATCAGCACAGTGCCGCGGGACGCTCGCGAGCGCTACCCCATGTAGCAGAAGCTCCTTTTCTCGCTCCTCAGCGCCTCCAGGAAGCTGCGCCACTACTTCCAGGGTCACCCCATCAAGGTGGTCACCTCGTACCCCCTGGAGCAAGTCTTACGTAACCCAAACGCAACAGATCGCGTTGCAAGCTGGGGCATCGAGCTGCAACCCTTCGAGCTGGAGTTTGACACCACCAGGGTCATCAAGGGCAGGGCGCTGGCTGATTTCATGGCCGAATGGACGGATACGCGTGAAGAAGAGCCTCAAGAGGAAGAGGCTACAGCCTCAGGAGGGACGGAGCCCAGCCACTGGACCATGCACTTCGACGGCGCCTTCGCGGCCAGGAGTGCAGGGGCTGGTGCTGTCCTCACCTCACCAACAGGCGACAAGCTCTACTACGCCGTCCAGTTGTGCTTCAAAGACAGCGACAAGGTCTCCAACAACATTGCTGAATACGAAGGCCTCCTCGCTGGGCTCAGAGCTGCCATTGCCCTCGGCATCAAGCGCATCCTCATCAAAGGCGACTCTCAGCTCCTCGTCAACTTCTCCAATAAGAGCTACACGCCTAAGGACACCTATATGGTAGCCTACCTTGAAGAGGTACGCAAACTCGAGAAGCACTTCAGGGGCATGGAGCTCAAGCATATCCTGCGAGGGGAAAACCAAGAAGCAGATGAACTCGCCAGGCGAGCGGCAAGAAGGGAAGCCCAGAAGCCTGGAGTGTTTGAGGAGAGACTCGCCAGGTCCTCGGTCAAGCAACCAGTGGTCAACATGAGCATCAATGAGGAGCTCCCACCAGCCCCATCAAGTGGAGCACCAAACTGTGGGTTGCCCTTAGGCGATCGCCTGCTGATGTCCTGGTACGCCAACACACTGGTTGGATCGACGAGATCAAGAGCTACCTTCAAGATCGAGTCCTTCTCGAGGAAGACGCAGAGGCCGAGAGGATTGCTCGCCAAGCCAAGTCCTACTGCCTCCATGACGGAGACCTATACCGTAAGCGCCCCAATGGGGTTGCGTTGCGGTGCGTCCCTGCCGAGGAAGGCCGCCAGCTCATCAACGACATCCACAGCGGAGAGTGCGGCCACCATTCATCCTCGCGCACCCTCGCAGGCAAGGTCTTCCGGAGTGGCTTCTACTGGCCTTCAGTGCTTCAAGATGCAGCCGCAATCGTCCAGTCCTGCAACGCCTGCCAATTCCACGCCAAGCAAATTCACCAGCCCGCGCAAGGACTCCAAACTATCCCGCTCTCCTGGCCGTTCGCGGTCTGGGGGCTGGACCTCCTGGGACCTTTCCCACGAGCGCTCGGGGGCTACCGCTACCTCTACGTCGCCATCGACAAGTTCACCAAGTGTTCTGAGGTGGAACCCGTGCGCACCATCCCGGCAAAATTAGCGGTAAAGTTCATCAGGAGCTTGGTCTGCCGCTTTGGCGTGCCCAACCGCATCATCACCGACAACGGCTCGCAATTAATCAGCGGCGACTTCAAGTCCTACTGCGGCAGCCTCGGCGCCCAAATCTGCTACGCCTCGGTGGCTCACCCACGAAGCAACGGGCAGGCTGAGTGAGCCAACGCCGAGGTGCTCAAGAGCCTCAAGACGAGAAGCTTCAACCGCCTCAAGGCCAGCGGCAAGCACTAGATCGACGAGCTCCCCTCGGTGCTCTGGTCCATCCGCACCACGCCAACGAAGCCGACTGGCAAGATGCCATTCTCCCTCGTCTACGGTGCTGAAGCCGTTCTCCCCAGCGAGATCACCCATGGCTCTCCACGAGTCTTGGCATTCAAGGAGGCTGAGTTGGACGGACTCCGCAATGACGACCTGCTGCTACTCGACGGGCTCCGCCGCAATGCGGCCCTGAGAGCGGCAAGGTACCAGCAAGACCTCCGTCGCTACCACAGCCGCCACATCCGCCCGCGCACTCTCGAAGCAGGAGACCTTATCCTGAGGAGAATCCTCTCCAGGGCAGGCCTCCACAAGCTCTCGCCAATGTGGGAAGGACCCTACAGGGTCGTGCACATCGCCAGGCCTGGCTCTGCGCGGCTCGAGACGGAGGACGGCATTCCTGTCGCCAACCCCTGGAACATCCAGCACCTACGCAAGTTCTACCCCTAATCATCCTCGACGAGTAATTTTTTGCATCAAGGGAGAGCTCCGCGCCATCATCCTCCACAAGGAAAATTTTCGAGCTCCCCTCTCTACTATACGTTGCCACGGGCCGTTTGAGAAGACTCTCAAGCCACCACGCCTCGGTAAGGTGACTTCTTCAAGCACCATGCCTTGGCGAGGTGGATCCCCATGCCCAGACATGGTGGACCACAGGCTCTACGAAGCCACCCCGCATAGGGGCCCCCTCTCTACATGCGTCGCCTCGGGCCGCGAGAGTCTCAGCCACTCCATGTGGAACCCCATGCCCAGACATGGCGGATTTTGTACTTCTGGCCACGCCAGTGTAATGAACCCTTGTTTCAGGTCACTTTGAACCTTTGCACTTCGCGCCAGCATATGTTGTTGCTTCGGTAAGCAGTTATATTATTGCATTTCATCCTTGCTCGTATGATCCCTCTTGTGCATCTCGCGAGTGGGGGCTGAGCATGGTGCCTGTGCCTCGGGAGCATCCCAGCAGCGCCTCAAACCCAAGGGATCCGAGCTCAGAACTCACAGGTCAGCTCTCATGTACGTCAACTCCCAAGGAGCTCTGAACTCATGGGTCAGCTCCCGTGCACGTCAACTCACCAAGGACCTTGGTGCTTGTTCTCCTCGCGAGACACACATGAAGGAACCTACGAGCATGCATGAGTTATCGATCTAGCTATGTATCGTTTGTGGGTATGCCTATCTGTCCAAGCGCAGGAAAGCAGGTTCAAAACAAGCCTCAGGCAACCTCAGGAGGGAAAACGCCTCATCAGGGAACCCACACCCTCTCCAAGGCAAAAACGCCTCGCGAAGCTAAGTCCAAACACTTGGTTAAATTTCCTTTCGCTGGTTTTTTGTCCCTCGAGCCTCTTTTCTCTCTCCTATGCCTCATGGGCTGCTTGCGCGTTAAAGGGGAGCCCCGAGCATCGCGCCTCGGGAGCTCTTACTTCTCGAGGCCTCGCATACACCCCGGCCTTGGGGAGCCCTGACTCTCACATACCGAAGCGGCGGTGGTATAGCGCTAAGAGAGGGACCTAAGACGTAGAGCGAAAAAGACATGAAGGGAAATAAAACTTAAGCAAGTCTTTACAAGGGTTTACAAACAAAATGCTAAGATAATATGTGCCCCATGCATATCCAGCTGCAGGAAAGAGCTCAGGCCGTCGGGCCTCTTGAGGTGCCCATGTCGTCTGCAGCGGCACTTTCCTCCTCCTCCACGGCGTCCTCCTCGCCATCGTCCTCGTCCTCCTCTACCTCAACCTGGTCGAATTTCTTGGCATACGCCTCGGCGGCCTTTCGCATCCTGTTGCTCACCGCGACGCGGTAGCTAAGATCAACGGGCGCCGTCACGGCCTCGAGGTCGAGGGAAGGCTGAAGCCTCGTGAGGTTGGCAAAGATGCGGCAGGTGGTGAGGACAAGGAGATCGCGGCTCTCCTCCACGACGCGTTCGTCGAGGTTCTTCGCGGTCTCTTCAAGCTTCGTGAGGAATCGCTCGAAGAAGAATGCGTGCCCGGCCTCGTCGTCGTTCCCCTCTGCAGCGAGGGAAGGGACCTCGGTCCCCAGGCGATCCCCAATAGCACGCGCGCGGGACACCAGGTCCTAGAGCATGCGCTGGCGCTGGCACGACATGGTTTGCGCGATCTGCGCGTTGCGCTGTGCCTCCTCCGTGGTGTCCGCAACCGGCCCCACGTGCCGGTGGAGCTCGCTCAGGTCCTTCTCCAGGGCGGCGGCCTTCTCCTCCGCGCGGGCCTGAGCAGCCCTGGCGCTCCGAAGGCGGGAGGCCATCTGCTTCTCCTCCTTCTTGAGCCCCCTGAAGGTTCTGGAGCTCATTGCTCTTCGTCGTGAAGCGCTCCTCCTGCTTCTTGGCCTTCTCGCCAAAACTCTTGGAGAGATCTTGACGGATGAGCTTGATCCTGTTGTCGGCCTCCTCCTTCAGTTTCTTCTCCTTCGCCTTGAGACTGGCGTTGGCCTTCTCGAGGCGCTCCGTGTAGGTGGCCTCGTCCTGGGCCACCCGAATCTCGCGAGCCAGCAGTTCTTCCTCGCGGATGGCCTGGTCCTTCTCAAGCTGCTGGACCTGCTCCTCGCTCCGGCGCAGTTCCTCCTTGCGGGGGGAGAGCTCTCCCTCGCATCGGGCTAGCTCCGTTTCGCGCCGTGTCAGCTGCTCCCCGCGAGCGTCCAGCCTCTCGCGGAGCTCCTTCAATCACCCTCGACAAGTTTGGAGTCCATGATGAATTTTTGCTCTGCGGCCCAGATCTCCTGTTGCTTGGAAGCGGTTTCCGCCTCGAGCGCCTCCCGCGCGGCGTCCAGCTGCTCCATGGTCTCCGCCGCCTCCCGCTTCACGCTGTCGCGGGTCTCCTTGGCGAAGCGCATCGCCTCTTCGCACGCCGCCCGGACCGCCACATCCTGCCAGCGGCAGCTCTCCACCCTCTCGCGGAGGAGGGCCCAGGCTTCGTCAAGCTTTACCCGCTCCTCCGCCCTGGCGAGTTCTTCTTCGGCGTACTGCGCCTCCAGCTTGTCGAGCGTCTGCCGCGCTTGACCGAAGACGGAGCTGCGGTGAGCTGTGTGATGGCGCAGCTCCCGCAACGCCAAGGTCCCCACATCGCCGCGGAGCGCAGGGGCCTCGACGCCTGGCGAGGTACACGAGACACCTTGCCTCGGACTCACGGCTGCTCCTGATGCGGCCTGGGGGCTCGTGTGGCAGCCTCCTTCTCCGCCCGCGTTAGGAGCCCTCTGGGGGCTGGGCGTCCTCTCGTCCCCGGCTCCGGCGTCCGTGGGCTCCGGAGGCGTTTCCTCTGCATGCTCTTCAGGGGCAGATTCGGCCCCTCCCGTGGTGGCCGCGCCTACCGTGGCCTCGGGCTCGTCAGCCCCTCTTGTGGAGGCCTCTCCCTCCGGAGGTGGCTCCACGGTGGCCTCTTGGGCCTCCGCCTCGTCCGGCCTCTCCGAGGCTCGTGCGGCCTCGGTCGCTGCCTCGTCCTCCGCTGCCTCCTGCAGTATGGGAGGAGTGGCGGCCCGTGCTGGCGACGATGCCACCTCTTCAACCTCCCCCTCCGCGCGGTGCTCATCCGCGGGAGGACTAACGACACACTGCGGCTCGTCAGCCGTAGGCGTCGCCACGGTGGCGCCGACAGTCTCTCCAAGCTTACGGAGCCGTCGCCTCTTCGGCGCCGCAGGATTGCTAAAAGAAAGACAAACGAAAGATCCTTCAGGAGGGTATTCGAAAGCAAAATCCTAAAAGAAAGAAGAAGGACCAGGTCTTACTCGTCAGCCATCCTCCACACCCTCTTCTTCACCTTTGGCGGCTGGGGGCTGCTTGCTCTGGCTCCTTCTCGAGGCGCTCCTGCCTCCTCGCGAGGAGCGTCCCTCGCGGCCGCGGCGTCCCTGTCGTGGGCGAACTTGGAGCGGGGCTCGCGGCGCCCTCCCTTGCCGCTGCTCTCCTCCTCCCCTTCCACGGAGCTTCGGGAGGGAGCTCCGCGAGAGGGATCATCGCCGCTGCTGGAGGAAATCACCTGGAGGTCCTCTTCAGGCGGTGCGCTCCTTGAGGAGCCGGCAAAGTCTCCCGAGGGGTCAGCGCTCCCCGAGGCCTCGCCCTCACCAGAGTCCTCCGCCTCTTCCGGCTCCGACGGCTCGTCCATCTGCTCTGGCTCCGCCGCCCGCGGGTTGCCACGAGGCCCGTGGTGACCTTCGGGCACGATGCCCCACTCATCGAATCTGGGCAGGGCCCTGCGGTGCTCGCGCACCTTCTCCTCCCCAAAGGTGAAGAGCGGCCGGGCCTCGTCGACGGCTGGGGCTGGGATGGCCGCCGTAGTGAAGAGGGCCACCATGACCCTGTCCAACACCTCCGGGGCGAAGTTGTCCGTGCACAGGCGCATCCCATCCTCCAGGCCTGTGTACGTCCACATCCTCTCCGAATGCCACTGGAGGGGGCGATCCAGCGCCTCGTGAAGTCCTTCGCCACCATCTGGCCGGTGAGCCCGGCCTCGCGGAGCCCCCGCAGGCACTCGTACACCGCGTCAAGCTTTGGGCCCTCGAAGCCCTCGCTCGCCCAGCGCGCCCACTTCTTCGGGGGCGCCACGGGCACATCCAGGAGAGGGTTCTTCACCTTGGTGTCGACGAAGAACCACCACTGGCGGAAGTCCTCCACCTTCTTCGTCACCTTGGTGATGGCATTCTCGCCGCTCCACGCGATGGGGATGTAGTTCTTGCTCCTGGCGTCGGCAATGCAGAAGGAGACGCATCCGGTCCGCTCGTTCTGCGCGGTGGACCGGAGTGCGTAGAAGCTACGGAAGAGGTCCACAGAAGGATGGATACCGACATAGGCCTCGCAGAGGTAGGCGAAGATGGAGAGGATGAGGATGGAATTGGGATGAAGATGGAGGAGTTGGATCTGGTATGACTCCAGAATCCCCATGAGGAAGTCGGAAAAAGGAGGAATGAGACCGGCGGAGAGAGTGTGGAGGAAGATGGGGTAGTACCCCTCGGGAAGCTTGCTGCCGGCCGGTTTCATGATGGTGGCGCCGTGCTCGTTGGTTCTCGCGGCCGCCAGGTGGCGCACCTTGTCGACCCCCGCCGAGTTAATGCGGGACCTCGGCAGCGCCCCCTGGGGTTCAACACTCCGCGACGCCGCCGCGGACTTGCTGGCCTGCATCGGAGCCTTGCCTTTCTTGGGAGCGTCTGCTCTCTTGGGCGCCATGGTCACAGGAGAGAAGAAACTTTTGGAGGTGGTGCGTTCTGGGAAGAAAGAGGCGTTTGGGGGAAGTGTGCGGTGGAGTAATGGGAGAAGTGATGGGCGCCATCATCGCGCGCAGGCTTTATTGGCCAGCTACCAAGGGCGTGGCGGCCCCACCGGGTCACCCGTTGGAACCGAGGAGATCGTGGCCTCGGGTGCAACCGCTGCGCCCCACGTGTCACAGCCCAGGCAGGCATCGTTGGGCCCCCGACGCTTCGCCTGCATCCGTGGGCTTCGGCGTGCCCATCGTGGGCCCGGGGGCTACTGTCGGCACAGTGGAAACCAGGGTACCACGGCCGGCCTGCCAGGGCCCACAACACTCTTCAGCAAATTTCGCTAAGGACTAGGCTCTCCAAGCCTGGCGAGCCTCACGAGGGACCTCTCCTCGAGAGGGCATCTCCAAGGATCGAGCCAAAAGGCTCGGCGAGGACTTCGGCCTCGCGGGGGTTCCTTCCCCACGAAGCAAGCTCTGTCTCCGCGACAGAGCGCACATGGGCTCTGTGCCCTCCGCAGAGTCACGGGCGCGCCAGCGCGCGGTGACGACAGGGCCGCAGTTGCCACTCTCGTGTATAAAGCGGTCAACAATGCTGCACCAAGCAAAGGGGCTACAAGAATTGCCGTTTTGGAGATAAGGGGACCGTCTGCCGCTACGCTCCAAGGGCGACATCACCGTGGGGCGCCTCCCGAGCATCAGCAGCGCCAGCCCACCGTCCTGGCTGGATGGTGGCTTTTCTAGCTTTGGTGACGCCGCTCCCTGCCATGGACCGTGTCCATGGACTCTGCCTTTATCGTGCACCCGTCCTCCTCCTTCGTCGCCATGTGGTAACCCTTCCCGTCAAGATGTTTTGGGGGAAGAGATCCAGGACACCTATAAAAGGAGGGGGAGCACGCTCGGGCAAAGGGTTCGATCTTGGTTGGCTTTTAGGTTCAGATCTGACATCTAGGGTTAGCCATTGTTAGCTACCTCGAGCTCCCCAAGCTCTCTTTGTACTGTAACCTCTACAAGCAGTGCAATACAACCAAGGCAGGACGTAGGGGTTTTACCTCTCCAAGATGGCCCTGAACCTGGGTAACTCCGTGTGTTCATCTCTGCAGTGCCGTCCCACAGCGATCTGGACGAGCGCCGCCGCCGAGGCACGTTGAGGGTTGTTTGATTCCGTGTTCAGCCCCTTACTCGATTCCTTACCATGTGAGACACACCCAGTTCCTGGGACAGTTCTTCGACAGATCTGTTGCTTGCAACTTAATACTTTTGGGTCACATACTGGATAGCGATCCCAGAGTGGATTATTACTCATATATATGCAGTTGGATGACAGTCCATGTATTTTGACGTAATGCCCATATTAGATGAAGCGGTGAAATATATTGTTTTATGATAGCCTTGTTGTGCGCCTACAATTCTGTCAATTGCCATGCTGTAATTTGTTTACCCATCATGTATATCTTTTGGAGAGACACCTTTAGGGAACTATGGACCCCGGTCCAATTTTCCTACATTGCTTACAACCGTCTTCATAGATTTTCATCATCATTTGCTCGCTGGTCATATTTGATCCTCATCATATTTTACATCCACACGTTTAATTCTTTGTGTTTGGCAAGCTGGAGAGATGACAACCTCTCTGTTTTGTTGGGGCAGCGTAGTTTCTTGGTGATTGTGTGCAGGTCCACGTCAATAATCGAGAAACGACGCTATTGACACCTTGCTAAGCCTTCTCCAAGTTCTACTGGTTCGACAACCTTGGTTTTATAATCAAGGGAAAATTTCCGCTATGCTGCTTCATACCTTCGTCTTGGGGTCTCCCAACAGCAGTCAGCAAGACCTTTTCTGGCGCCGTTGTCGAGGACTTGGAAGCTTCAGCTAGGGGAGTTTCACGCATCCTTTCACTTTACTTTATTATTGTCTTGCCTATTATATTTTTAGTTAGCCTTGTTTTGCCTTATGTTTACTCTAAAACTGAAAAAAAAAAATTTAAAATTCTAGCAACTAGTCTCTTTTTGTTTTGCTTAGTTTCTTTCTTTTATATTGTGGAAATGGGTTCAGCTAAGAACACTAAGTTATGTGACTTCACTAGCACGAATACTGATGACTTTATATGCACACCTATTGCTCCACCGGCTTCCACAGCCGAATTTTATGAGATAAAGCCTGCTTTGTTGAATCTTGTCATGAAAGAGCAATTTTCTGGTGTTAGTGGTGATGATGCTGCCTCTCATTTAAATAACTTTGTTGAGTTATGTGATATGCAAAACTATAAATAAGTAGAGGGTGACATCATAAAACTGAAACTTTTCCTTTTTCCTTAAGAGGATGTGCTAAAGATTGGTTATTGTCTTTGCCTAGGAATAGTATTGATTCTTGGACTAAATGCAAAGATGCCTTTATTGGGAAATATTATCCACCTCCAAAAATTATACAACTAAGGAGTAACATTATTAACTTTAAACAATTTGATAATGAACATGTTGCTCAAGCTTGGGAAAGAATGAAGTGTCTAGTTAAAAACTGTCCCACTCATGGACTGACTACTTGGATGGTCATCCAAAAATTTTATGCAGGATTAAATTTTTCTTCGAGGAATTTATTGGACTCGGCTGCTGGAGGGACCTTCACGTACACCACATTAGGTGCTGCAACAAAACTCTTGGATGAGATGATGGAAAATTATTCACAATGGTACACCGAGAGGGCTCCTAGTGGTAAGAAGGTAAATTCTGTCAAGGAAATTTCCTCTTTGAGTGATAAGGTTGATATGATTATGTCTATGCTTGCTAGTAAACAAGTTCCTATTGATCTAAATAATGTTCCTTTAGCTTCTTTGGTGGCTGAAGAGGAGCAAGTTGATGTTAATTTTGTTAAAAATAATTTCAACAACAATTCTTATAGGAACAACTTTGGTAATAATAATTATAAACCTTATCCACCAAATAATGGTAATCAATATGGCAATTCTTATGGTAATTCTTACAACAATAATAGAGGTGTGTCCTCTGATCTTGAAAGCATGCTTAAGGATTTTATCACTTCACAAAAGTCTTTCAATAAAATTGTTGAAGAAAAGCTTGAGAAACTTGATAATCTTATTCTTAAAGTGGATAGTCTGTCCCATGAAGTTGATTTCCTTAAAATAATTTTTTTGCCTCATGATGTTAAGGAACATAAAACTTTGAATGCCATACAAGTGACAATTGATAATAATATAAGAATGTTGGCCGAGCTTCATGCTAGATGGGAAAGAGAAGAAAAAGAAGGTAAAATTGCTAAAATTAGTAAGGTTGCCAATGTTTGCACTATTTATACTAATGAGGATATTAAAATTTTAAATGCTCAAGAATCATCTACATCACCTAAGTATGCTAATGGTAAAAGAATTGGAGTAGGAAAAATTTCTACCATGCCTAGAAAGGACCCAAAACTTTCAGTCAACACAGAAACTGTTGTTGATAAAATGCTGAAATTGGTTTTGAAGATAAGGATTCTTTAGGTGATAATGCTCCTGTTATTTTTTATTACAATGATCTTGACTTTGATAATGGTAACCTTACTAAAGTCATAAAGTTTTTACAAAGCTTGCTAAAACACCTAATGCTAGTAAAATGAACATGGCTTTTACTAAGCATATCACTAATGCTCTCATTGAGATGAGAGAAGAAAAGCTTAAATGTGAATTCTCTATTCCAAGGAAATTAGAGGATGCTTGGGAACTGATAATCCCCAAGAGCAAGGAATCACTGTAGCACAATTCGATAAGTATTTGAGTGTCGAACCCACGAGGAGCTGAAGGTAAACTATCTATTCTCTAAAGCCCTATAACCCTCTTATATGGCCTTTTATGCAAAGCAATAAATTTGAGTAAGAAAGGAACTAACTAATGGAACCAAGTGATGTGGAGTAGGTTTATCTAGCAACAAGTTTCTAAGAGCAAGCTTTCTAATGCAAGTTTCTTAAAGCAGTTTTATCAAGGTAACAAGTAGCAAGAATCTCAAGTAGCAAATATCTCAAGGGAGCAAATGTTCTGGCAATTGTTATTTCATTCGTGTGGTTGTCACAATTAGTGAAGCACATGTTTTAGTCTTAATTGTTTCTTCTAGGGGGAGCCATAAATAGGTGTAGCCAAGTAAATGAGCAAATTACACAACTCTTATGATGGATCTCATGGCCAATTAAATGTGCAGCACAAGAATTATTAAGACATAATTGTCCCATGATAGCCTTAAGTTCTAGGGCCCCCCATATATATCCCCCAATAGGGTAACTTCATGATTCGATCTCGGGTTTACTTGTCCTCCCAAGTCTCCCTCACTCCATTACTTTACCGGTGATCACCTTACATGCATTCCCCAACATATGCGTGCACTCATACATTGTACATCAAGACAATCATAAAAGATAACAAAACTTGTATGCAACCAATCAACGAACTATTTCACTAATGCCATGAACAAATCACTTCTCAAACATAGATGGAGAGACACAATAGATCAAGGGAAAAGTATATTTCATCATACATCATGTTTGCCAAGAGTTTAGAGTGGAGAGATGAGATGATCTTGCTGTAGAAGTTGATGATGAACACGCCGGAGGGGGGTGGAGCCCTCCGGAGGTGGATTCCGGCGGTGTTTCCCCCCTCCGATCTTCTCCGGCGGCAGCCTTCTGTCTCTCTATTTCTGGTTTTGTGTTTCTCCGCCGCCTCCTTGCGAAACTCCTCGGGGGGCTCTTTATATAGGAGTTTTTAGGTCACGAGGAAGCTTCGGGAAGAAGGATCGACGCAAACGGAGCCACGAGGCCCAAAAGAGGTGGGCCCACATGGCCAGGTACAGGGGCCGCGTGGGGCACCCTCTTTTGGCCCTCCGGCCTCCGTTTGCTGCTTCCTTCGCTCCGAGGTCTTCCTCCTTCCAAAAAAATGATCCCCATAAATTTGCAGCCCATTATGACGTCGTTAAGGCCCTGGATTAATTCCATAAATAGGAGAAATCATTATTAATTACCAAAAATCATTAAATAACAGTAATATACCGGAAATTCACTTGTGCACCCGAGCTCACATGCACCTGTTATTTTCGAGCATCTATTATATACTAAAGATACATGATGGGCTCACCAGAAAATAGAGAAATACTCTAGAAAATCCCACAAAAATCAGACACATCTAACCATCTGTTTAACTCACTATGCGATGGCAGCCGATGGATCTAACAAAAAAAATCTATTGACATCAAAATTACCCACCAATGCCCCTATGTAGTTTTCTACTAGATAACAACGTTACCTACCCCTTTGGTGAAAAAGAAAACCTATGCTAAGGCTTCTCCTAGCATGTCCTCATGCGCGCCGCCGTTTTCGTATTCGTCTTCGTTTCTTCGGCCGGCCGATTTCCTCAAAGTATATGCGCATGGATTGGTACCTAAAGTTTCGATCTTGCTTTTCGGCGCACACATCAGACCATCAGTGCACACGCAGGTCTGCAATATTATTGGTCGGACGCTAGCCTCCTAGAGACAACCCGGAGGTAGGTACGATCGATCTACAATTAGCACTTCACCTTCGATTTTGTTAAGTGTAGGCAAATACTATATGAATCTGGACAAGAGATTAGAGACCAGCCGGCCATGTCCTCACTAGAGGAGACCATCAGCCGGGAGAAATTTATCCTTGAACCGAGAGGAAGGGCTGCTGGTGTAGAGGAGATCTGCCGCTGAGACACACAAAAAATATGGCCATGAGATTGGAAAATTTCTACTGTATTAGTTTTGATCTGTTTTGGCCACATGTACAAAAGTCCACCGGAAGTTCTACGATCAGCTGGGTATGTTCCCCAACAATCTGGAATTCGTTTTCTTTGCGTGCAACATGCAAGTTACTGGTCTTCAGAAAATTATGTGGCGGATTGTCGGGCCATTGGAGTGCTTCTAAGAAGTCTGTTATCTGTCCTCTAATTTATTGTCTTGGAGCTCTTAATAGTTGAGACGCTCGAGAATGCGTCAAGCCAGAAAAAATCATCTTAAATTATGTCCCTTGGAGTGCTTCTCACAACTCTGTCATCTGTCCTCTGATTTTCTAGGCAGTATGTTATTAGCTTCTGATTAGTTCTAAAACTGCACTCATAGCCTTGAGCTCTCGACAGATTAATTTGTGGACTCAAGGGAGTGTACATGGGTGATGGGTGGCTACCTGAAAATAGCTGATTAGACTGCATCTCTTATAATTTGTTACCATCAATGACCTAAAATATAGACTTTCATGTTGGGGCTCATAATAGTGGAAACGCTCAAGGATGCGGGAAGCCACCCCAAATCGTCTTAATAATTATTGCCATGTGACAGATTTTGTGGGTGGACTCAAGGGAGTATACATGGGTGGGATACTTGCGAATAGCTGGTCAGACTGCCTCTATTAATTTTGTTGCCATCCTAAATTATTTACTTTGATACTTTCGAGTATGTACATGCATAATTCTTACATAATTGTTTTGACATTTGTGAAGAGGAATTTTCAATAAACGTCCTGAAATCTGTGAGTATGTTTTTCAGATCTACCAGTTCGTTCCGGCGGAATTTTGAACGTACACGGTTGTGCACGGCTGCATGCTCTCAGGGAAAACAATTCTTCCAATGTCAGGAAATTTTAAAATATAAGATATGTGAATGTTCGAGCCCTAGGCTATATTTACTTTGATACAAAATAGCAAGTATTTTTGTCACACATGTAACATGCCTTCTTCATTCATAATTATTTGACATGTATAAATCTGTGTTTCGGATTCACTTCTTGAAATCTATATGTACGTGTCTAAGTGCCAGAAAATGTTGATGCAAAAACAAAAAGTTTTTTTGTAGCCTGCGTAGAGAAAGGCAATTGTTTACCACCATTAATTTGCATTTTTAGAGTACTGAAAGTTGTTTTATCCTCTCAGTGACACAAAATAGCTTCTTTTCGCATGACAACTTATAAGAATTTTCAAAACTCGAGCTCTTACATGTGTTGTCCTTTTCTCATTATTTTTGCCAGTGTAAGTATTTGTTTTCTTCAGATTATGCCGTTTACTCCAAGGGCTGCTGCACATAGGAGTCGAAACGGATCTCTCATATTTATAATCCAGTCATATTTTACATTCATACAAGACTGTACATTATTTCTATATAACTATTGGACGTATTCTTTAGATTTTCCTTTTTTTTATGATGAGTCCTAAACCTTATCTTTTTTCCATCTGATCTTAGATGGCTATCTAAACTTCAATGTTGTCTAAGCAGTTGCAGCTCGCATGGTCTTATGAAGTGTGGTAAGAATTCGAAGTACTACGTATACTTTATACTCATGTTTCTAATTTCTAATCAGCTCTGCAGATTCTGGTGTTGTCAAAGTACCTGAGTAGTTGTACGATTTGATTAATCCGATTACCTGATAAACTACTCCACGTACATCTCATTAGGCATATGGTCAAACAGTAAGTACTTCTAGCCAAGTCTGCCATTTAGTGGTGCTTTCTAGACCTCACAAATTATTGGTCTACTAGGTTTGGCGATGGTTTTGAATTCTCCAAAAAAAAAATAGTGAATATTTAAACATCTATCTGTTTCACTATATTTGTCTGCCCAATGAAAATAAAAAAACAAAAGTGTGATGTCGAAATATTTGCACTTTGTACCTCTGTGCAATTTCTAGGGAAATTGTTGATTGGTTATAGTATGTTAATTAAGCTTATCTTCTTTGGTTTTTTCTTGGATTTAGCGTTCTTTTTTCTCTGTTTACATGGTGAGCCAAGGATACATACAATAAAAATTAGAGAGTGCCCAAAGTGAAACAATGAGAGTACCCAATTTTTATTAAATAAAGAACAAACGGAGGGGATTGTCAGCTTAGACACAGATTTTACTAACTCTGTTCCATAATATATGCCTTTTTAGCAAGCTAAACGTGCTTGCTAAAAAGGCTTATATTGTATACCCAAACTAAAAACAGACGGTCGTAGTTTTTCTGGGAGTGAAAATTATGTCCTAAAGATGCCCATGTAGCACGGTTTTTTTTTTTCAAGAATACGAAAAACATGTGTGCTACATATTAATAAAATAAATGCAAGTAAACCCTATGTAAATGGCAAGGCACATTTTTAATGATGGTCTAGAGGGAAACAGTAATATAACATAAAATGTTCTGTGTCCTATCTGCGATTACGTTAGTCGTACTATTTCTGGTAGTTTATAAGTTTTTTTTCATTAATACTCATTTCCAATTAAGTTTAGTCTTCATATTTTTTCCCAGTAGATGATTGTCAATATTCTTAGTCCTGAAATCAAGCTTTTTCTGTGGATTAGCTAGCTATAGAGAACTTTGTGCAGCTGGATGTTTTAGATGATGACCACCGGTAAAATATTTCCCTTTTCATTTGTACCATCTGGCATAATTTATTAAATACTTTATCCAAGATCAATTCAACTTTACCATGTTCAATAGAACTATGTGGGAGGTTGTAGGGGATACAAATGCTTCTGTTGAGCTTAGGTCTCTATCGTGGCATAAAAGCAGAATTCTTGGGGAGCCTTTAGGGGATTCAAATGCTTCTTTAAGCTGAGGTATTGATGGTGGCCCAACAGCAAAATTATACAACATCTTTCAAACACAGTATTTGTATGTGTTTGTGTCCTTCCAACCATGTATTTGGCCATATAAGTTTACGTATAGGAAAAAAACGTGTGGTGATCGTACCCTTCAATTTTCTTTCGGATTGTGTGATCACAAGGAATACATATGCATGTAAGCACAACCACCACATGCGTGAACCAACACAAAACAGTAACGGAAATTATCTATTCTAGATGCATTTGCGAATTAAAAGATGAAAGTTGATTCATGTCTCATGACTATATACTTATTTTAATTTCTTCATGCGATTTTTTTTCGTGTTTTAGGTAACTAAAATCCAACTCATACTAGGAGGAATTGAGATAACGATTAAGTGTTCAGCCAAATGCAATTTGCTAGCTTAATTGACATTGAGGTGTAGTATTATTTCCTCACCCTTAATTTATTGTTTGCAAATCCCATTATGTATTAATAGTTACACAAAAAGGGAGCCGCTGTTTCCTCAATCAAACTACAATCTCTTTTACGACAGCAACGGTTGTATCTTATGTCCGTCCATTGTTGTACAAGTTTCATTGTAATCAATCGATATACAAGACCACTTCAGGTATATGTTTAGTGCATATAATCAACTTTAGGAAAATATCAGGATTGTTGGTAACACATTAAGCTCTATAGTGTGACTTTAACTTTCCCCAATAAAAAAAGAGCACAACTAATTTTCAATTCAATAAATTGAACTATCTAATGTGTATCTTGAGAGGAAAATTCCATGTTAGTATGAAATGCTAGATAGCAATGAGGATGCAAATTTAGCCATCATCGCACAATCATTCATGGTACAAATGAAGAAAATACAATATGCACGCTCATCCTTTGTTTTAATTTGTAATTGGAAATAAGACATCAAATATGCAAGATACAGAAGACATGTACAAATATGAGAAACATGAATGAAATCTCAAAAAAATAGATGTCTTAGGTTGTTATCCATGAGACCTAAACCATATATATGACCATTTAGAAATCCACCAAGATAGCAAAAGATCTATTAAAATAGTAGTTTGACACCGATATGCACAACTCCTTGATAAATTCCTAGACTTTCGCCATCAATAAAAGGTAAAGTTTATTAGTATTTTTTGTTAATTAAAGAATGTAATAGAGTTGAACTTTTATTTAAAATATATGATGTTCTATGCTTAAATTCATATATGGATGTTTGATTGAATTTCTTAAACTCACGGAGGAAAACATTATTGATAGTTAGTACGAAAAATATTGATACAAGCAGTCAATGTCATTTAAATATATGTACACTAACTTCACCTAAGAATATGATCAAATAATAGAAGACTAAAAACATTGCCCGCGCATGTGCGCGGGCCACTATGCTAGTTTTTTAAAAATAGTAAAATATTACGAACAAATCTAAAAAAAATTGGTGACACACACATATGAGTTTTTCACAATCATGAAAAATTTCGGAATGAAATGACAAATTCTGTGCTTTGTGCAAAAAAGACAAAATCTGTGTTTTCAAATTTGTGTTTTTAGATCTAATTCTAACAACTGTATTTGTCTTTTTTATACAGAGCACATAATTTGTCATTTCATTCCGAAATTTTGCACGAGTATGGTAAACTCATATATGTATGTCACCAATTTTTTTCAGATTTTTCGTAATGTTTTACTATTTTAAAAAAATGCTCGAAAATACCAGGTGCATGTGCACCCGGGTGCAGAAACGCCCCTCCCGTAATATACCCCTTATATGATGCAAATATGAATGGAATACAAGTGTTATAGTGCAAAGTTCATGTATGCATTTTATATGCATCAGGAACCTACCATTAAGATGAAAGTAAATGATTTTGAGTGTAATGCTTTGTGTGATCTTGGTTCTAGTATTTCTATTATGCCTAAAAAGTTATTTGATGCTCTTGATCTTGGACCACTACAAGAATGTGATTTAAATGTAAATTTTCTTGATGCCACTTCTCATACACCTTTGGGTAAAATAGATGATGTTCTCATCTTGGTTAATGGTAATTATGTCCCCGTTGATTTCATTCTTATGGATCCTGATTTTAAGTTTCCTGGTCATATTGTTTTGGTAAGACCGTTTCTTAGAACTATTGGTGCAGTTATTGATATGAGAGTGGGCAATATTAATTTCAATTTCCACTGAAAAAAGGGATTGAACATTTCCCTAGGAAGAGGATAAAGAAACCTTTTGATTCCATTGGTAAGCCAAAGAGTGGTTTTGAATTTGGTTCTATTGATAAAACTTGAATTTGCCCTTTCTGCTTAGGTAAAAGGCGTTAAAGAAAAGTACTTATGGGAGGCAACCCATTTTATTTTACCTTCTTTTTCTTTTTGGTTTCTTTGAGTTTTGGGTGATGTTACTTATGTAACAAATCCCTTGTGTCTTTTTGTTTTGATTTTTGGTGCCAAGAATAGCCTCTAAAGAGAGGAAGACTAATTTGTAAGTTTGCTGTACAGAAATAGATTTCTGTTCTTCACTGTTCGAAAATCCACAAATTCACAGAACTTCATCTGTGGCTGAAAGTTTTTTACAGAAAGAGTAAGGAGTTTTTATAACTTTTTCTAGTTTTAAGTTTTCTGATTTGAGGCCCATAAGCGCCTCGAAAAAATTCATCTTTACAGTCTATTCTGTTTTTGACAGATTCTGTCCTCAGTTTTGCATTGCTTCTTTCGCGGGCAAAGTGAAGATTTTTCAAAGCTAGAGCTTTACTTAGACCTTTGTGACAGTAGCTAATGTTGTAAAAATGAGTTCTTGATATGTGCTTTGGAACTGAAGGAAGATATTGTTTCTCTGGACTAACCCCTTAATGAAGTTGTTATAAGTTTTGCATGAAGGAAGTTTTCAAGTATCCAAGTGCGAGGTGATGAAGGAAGATCGAGAAGGAACAAAAGCCTAAGCTTGGGGAGGCTCCCCATGGACCCTCCTCTGAAATATTCAAGAAGTTACAAGCGTCTAAGCTTGGGGATGCCCAAGGCATCCCCTTCTTCATCAACAATCATTGGTTTCTCTCATGGTACTATATTTTTATTCCTTTACACATTATGTGTTGTTCTTGGAGCGTCGGTTTGTTTTTACTTTCAGTTTGTTTGTGTTAGTTTTCTGGTCCTTGCAATAATTTGGATCCATGCATGCTTGTTTGGGAGAGAGACACGCTCCGCTTTTTCATTATACACTCATGTGCTTCACTTACATGTGTTGAGTGTTTAGCCTTTGCCATTTATGCTTTTAGCTCTTATTTTCAAGCATCTCTTGTTCAGAGCACTTAGCTTTTGTAGTTAGGAAGTTTTTCTCATGTTGCTTCACCCTTTTGTTTTGTTTCAAATAAGTTGATTGGTGTTTGGTTAAGTGGAAATTATTATGTAGGAAGTGTAAAAAGTGCTGCTTAATCTCGTAGACCATTGTCTTGAATCTTTGATACTTGGCAATTGTTTAGAGATATGAAGTAGATTAGTGCGTAAACTTGTGGATCATCTAGTAAGAATAGATTAGTAAAGAATTATCATAAGGTATTAAAATTGTGGTGCTTGTCCTGCTTGGTAAACCCTCCGTATCAAAATATAAGATGTTTTGGACTTTTGCTTTCCATCCGTATCTAGACATGTTTTAGTGTAAGATTCATTTGAACCTTGCACTAAAACATGTCTAGATACGGATGGAAATCAAAAGTCCAAAACATCTTATATTTTGAATCTTACACTAAAACATGTCTAGATACGGATGGAAAGCAAAAGTCCAAAACATCTTATATTTTGATACGGAGGGAGTAGTTCTTAAAGTCTAGATATTCTTTTGCAAAGAGTTGGTTTGGCTAACAAGGTAGACGGTGTAAAGTCTAGTGGTTATGCATGATGTATATCTGTAGTCATTCATTGAACCAAGTTGATGTTATGTGTTTTCTTGATATCCTGCTAAGCCCAAAAACTCTGTACTGAGAGGGAATACTTCTCGTGCATCCAACTCCCTGAGCCAAAAATCTTATTGCAATGATCTGTTGCTTGCAACTTAATACTTTTGGGTGACATGCTGGATAGCGATCCCATAGTGGATTATTAGTCATAGATGCAGTTGGATGACAATCTATGTATTTTGACGTAATGCCCATATTAGATGAAGCGGTGAACTATATTGTTTTGTGATAGCCTTGTTGTGCGCCTACAATTCTGTAAATTGTCATGCTGTAATTTGTTACCCATCATGTATATCTTTTGGAGAGACACCTCTAGTGAACTGTCGACCCCGGTACTATTTTTCTACATTGCTTACAACCGTCTTCATAGCTTTTCATCATCATTTGCTCGCTGGTCATATTTCATCCTAATTATATTTTACATCCACACATTTAATTCTTTGTGTTTGGCAAGCCGGAGAGATTGACAACCTCTCTGTTTTGTTGGGACAAAGTAGTTTGTTGGTAATTATGTACAGCTCCACTATAACATCCCAAGTTTTTCAAATTTTTGAAAATTTAGAAAGCTCAAAAACTTTTTGTTGTTTAAGTTTAAAAACATAAAATCATACATGGCATTCATCAGAATCATTGGTTTGTTGTATTTTAAAATATTTGTTCTAGGCTTTAAAACCAATTTGGATTTTAATTATTTTATTATTTTTGACATAAAGGGTACTAAGCAACCCTAGTTATGTTTCTATTATTTTATTTTATTGGAAGGCCAGAACAGTGCCAACTTATTATATTTTGAATAAGATCTCTAAAAGGTATTTTCACAAATTATTTCGTAAGGTCTTGAATCTGTTTGGATTCAGTTTTGAAAAAAACAGAAAATAGAAAAGAAAAGGAACAAAAAAAAACGGGAAAAAGGCCGCCCTGCCGAAACAGCCGAGCCGGCCCACCGCGGCCCAACTCCACCCGCGCTGCTACAGCCCGGCAGCAGCCCAACATCCGCCCGACCAAATCGAGCGAATGCTCATGGTCGTCTTCAACCTGGAACCCGTACGTTACTTAACAGCCATAGCAGTCAATCTTTCCCTCCTCTCCCCTCTAATTAAGCGACTGTTTCCTCTCTACTTCAACATGATAGTTACTCCAAATTGCATGGGCATCCCATTCAGGGAATTTACTTCTTATTTCCATGTCATAAACATCCATACCGACATGGTGAACCGAATGCCGGCTGTTGGCGTCCCTCTGCCGATCTCCCTTCTCAGACCATACAAAGGAAATATGAACGCGTCACTTTGCGCCCTTTGGCCTCCTCTACCAATTCCCTGAACAAACATTCTCGAGATCAGCCCTGTATATCCCGTTCCACCACCGTCTTTCTTTAGATCTTGGCGAGTTCATCAGACAGGTACATCCCGTACGTTGAACGTTTCTTCGATTCCTCTTACTAGTGTGCTCTCCTAATTGTCTCCTACCTCCACGACATGGTCATAAATCAAGGATAAGTCGTGTTCGTCGCCGTCGCCATTGCCGACCTTGAAGGTTGTCGCCGTCGTCTCAGACTGCCCCAGCCTCTATCACCTTGTCTATTATGTTTCCCTACAAATTTCGCACCCGCCTGAATTTTTGATTTGTAAACGGTGGACCAGGATGGTCGTATTTGTCGCCGGAACGCCGCCGGAGCCGGAGCTCGGGAAGCCATCGTTGCCGTCGTTTGAGACACCATGAGCCGCCATCAAGCACTCCATCGTCTTTTACGCGAGCAGGGGAGCACTCAGGACAACACCGACAAGCCGGAGAAGCAGCAGAACCATCGGAGCATCGACGTCCGCCGCCATCGTTACCGGTGAGCACCGCCGCCGGTCACGGATGGGTTCGTCCCCGTCCGTTCAATTGCATATCAACAGCTCAAAACCGTTTCGTGTGGGGACCCCGGACTAACCGTCCGAAATACCCGATTATGGTTCACACAACGATCCCATGATCAGTCTGTCGTTGCCCATAATCCGAATTGAATACCAAAGTTTACATCCATTACAATACCGACTTCAAGTCTTACATAATAGGTCATTTAGAATAAGTCTTACATAGGTGCCTTCTTGGGCCAAATCAACAACATTCAGCGGAAGCTACGTAGTAGAAGTCCAACGCGCCCTATCGACGACCCGACAGGTAGTTGACTCACGAAGATCCCTAGTTCGCATAGAAGTCACCATACTCCGCTTCAGCGTAGTTCTCCTCGAGATCTGGCTAAGACAATAGCCAGGGACGAAACCAATATGAGTACAATGGGAATTGTACTCGCAAACTACCCCCAACGTGAGTATGCACCAGTTTTAAGTTGTTTCCTATAACACTTTTTTTTATTTAAAATATCTCTATATCTTTGTTGAAAAAGATAAGAAGAAATTCATCACTATCCTAAAGAAAACATCATTTTTATTACTTATCCAAACTCCTCCTTTTTCCCGACCATGTCTCATCATGATCCATTCATCTCCAACAACTCATACCACTCCATTTGGTATAGTTGGGTAACATCACCCACACCTTTGTTTCTTTAAACTTGCAACTTTTGTAAAACTTTGCACATGGTCTAGTAGGGCCTCCCAACTGTCCATATCCGAGGACTCGGCTATTCGAATAGTTTTACCCTCTGCAGAGGTAGCACGCTTTTCCCACATCCATTCGGTAACTCATCGTGTCTGCCACGTCCCGCCATACAAGGTGTATGCGAAGTTGAGCCACCAACCATAGCCTGTCCTTTGCTCATGCTAGTATAGGACCCTACCGCTATGAAATCACCATTCCCTCGACACCTAGTACAGGATCCCCCATCGAGGAACCTAGATGTGAGGACTCGTAGTTCTGCCCGGCGAGCAGAGCCCTTCAATCCCCCGTCCATCAGACACCGGGACCCAGGTCATTGGTTAGGTCGCCATGACCATCCCCTCATGGAACGAGGTCATCCTCATTGTTGAGGAATCCAGTACTAACACGAGCAAATTATATGACTACGCCCTTTCCCATATGTGGGTAGATGTGGTCGCACAGGTTGTCGGCTGGTTGACGTAAGTACTAGGACACAATGTGCATTTTTCATAAACATCACCAATCACCAATTTTCCACTTCCATACCGACCATTCGGCATTCCACATTCATCCAGGTACTTTAAAAAGGAGTTTGGAATAAACCACATTTTCTCCATCCTATAGTTTGAATATCTACTCTATATTTCTACATAGGATGGCAAAACAGTTTTCATGTCTTTGTAAGAAGGTTTTCAAAATCACTAGTACTTGTCAATATTGCAGGTGATCAAAATAAATGTAGATAGTAGCAAGCTCAGTGAAGTAGCTTGCCTTGTTCAACAAAGTTCTTGGGTTCCTGCTGATCGAAGTATTCCCCTTCCTCGTAGGCTCCGGCAACGTTCTCGTCTAATCGATAATTAAACAATACAAACAATCACTAAGACTACTCAAGCAAGCATCACATCATTTCAATCATCAACATCACAATTTAGCTACTGCACACACAATGTAGCACCATTTGGATTCAACTTAATTTAATTGACCATTATTTAATTGTGTCATAGTTATGGCAGAAACTAGGGTTTCAGGTTTAATTGCATAACTTCAGTTCTGTTGATCACAAAATTATGAACTAAATTTCTACAGAAAGCTAATGATGTGTAGAGGACAACCCAATTGGATTTAATTCAATTTGAGTTATCAAACTCCCTGTATGAATGTTTTAATCCAGAAAGTCCATATTCTAGTTTTTTGCCACAACTCAAGTTAATTTTATTCAAAAATTGAATCCTTTTAGGGACATCTAGCATTAGCTAAATGTGATCTAACCAAATTGGTCCTAACTCATTTGGATTTACCATTATTGTTCTAAAAATGTTTTAGTTCAGAAAGGCTTCCTTCTTTTATCAGATGCCAATTAATTTATAATGATTAATTAATTCTACAAAAATTAGGGCAGCTAAGTCATCATAGTACTAAGCTAGAAAAATTGGTTTCACATTATTTGGGCTTTAGAGCACCAGAAACAAACAAGTTTAATTTTAAAACTGTCTGTTCTAATTAATTCACCATTTGCTTAATATTAACTCAATTAATGTGGGACCAGTGCCATTAGATAGATAATTTGATAAACTATTAGTACACCAAAATTCATAATTTTTGGACACACCCATCTCCAAATATTTAATTTCTAAGCGGGGTGCTGACTTTCATAATTTAAATCCATAATACGAAAATGGAAATCGGCCCGGGTGAAAATGGCTTAACGGGCCGGCCCATGGGAATTTCCCGCGCCGGGATTTGTTTGAAAACCTGACGGGTGGGTCCCGCTTGTCAGTTTTTAATTAAAAACCGAACCGGTACGCGGCCGTTGGATTTGGATCCGACGGCCTGTGACGGCCAGGTCGGCGACGACCTAAAAACGGCCGCGCCGCCGTGCCCTAGACGATGGTGGAAGCTCGGGAGCTCACCTAGGGGGCTCGGGGAAGACGATGGGCTGACTCGCGCATGTGGGGGAGGTCTCGGTCGACGGCTGCAGCTCCGGGACGAGCTCGGGACGGATCCTTCGCCGGCGAGCTCCTCGGGTGGATCCTGAGCACGGGAAACAGAGGCGAGGGTGAGCGGCGGGTGCGGGAGGAAGAACATAGAGGTGAGAGGCAGAGAAACAGAAGAGAGGCAGCGCGGCCTTGCGGCCGTGGTCGACCTCGGGCAATGCCGAGCTCGCAGAGCTCGGCCTCCACGGACAGCGGCGACGGCAGCGATGCTCCCGCCCTCCTGGCGGGGGCAGAGGGGTGGTGGAGAGTGAGGGAGTGGGCGAGAGGGGAGAGGGTGGTGCGGGGTGCAAGGGAGAGCTCGGGTGCCCTTTTATAGCCGGCGTCGGGTGCACGGTGGACCGGGAGCGGGGAGTGAGCTAGGGTTAGGGAGAGAGCGCCATTAACGGCTAGTTGGCGCGGCAACGGTCTCCGGTGCAACTAGGGTTTAGTGGGAGCGAGGGGAGTGCGTTAGGGCTGAGCTGGAGCTCGGGGTGGCGCGGGTCCAGTGCGCAGGCAGGGTGTTCGACGGCGGGTACGGGCAGGTGCGGCACAGGGCGTCGGCGACACGAGGGTGGGGTGAACCACGTCATCTATCCGCGCCCTCCGGTGCAGTGGCGGGTGCTAGGGTTTAGTGAGCAGCCGGGAACACCAGGATGCCCACGGCATGGCGAGCACGGTGGGGCGAGCATGCGTGCGTCCTCCAGAGGGAATCGGAGTGGTTGGGCTCGTGCCTGGGGGAGAGAGGAGAGACAGGGGTACGTGCTGGCGCGGGCGAGAGGGTTGGCGAGCAGAGCAACGTCCGCGGCGACGGGTGGCTAGGGTTTCGGTATGGAGGAGTACGGGGCAAGGGAGAGGGAGCTCGGGGTGCTCCGACTCGCTAGGGGGCCTGGTCTGGCTGTAGAGGAGGGAGTGACACTCGTCGGTTGAGAGGGAGAGAGAGAACGCGAGTGAGAGAGAGAGTGCGGGTGCGGGAGAGCCGCATGGCTGCCATGCTCCTCCATGGACTTGGCCGGCCATGCTGAGAGGATGGGAGGCAAGTGGCTGCACAGTGGGGAGAGTAGGCAGGAGGGGTGAAAAGGGGTCGAGTCCCCCGGCTTCTACCACGATTTTTGCACCGGTTTTGAAAAGGGCAGATTCGTGCCCATAAGGTGTTTGATGAAATGCTCCAACGAAAATTAAATTCGATTTGCTGAAATTTAATTCCACCATTGACTATATATATATTAGTAGGGACTTTTGGTGCTATGATGGAATTTATTTGGCAAGTGCATCATAGCACATTTGGTGAGTTAGAAAGAATAAAGAAAGAAATAGAATTTTAATTTAAGAATTTTAGAAATGTTTTTGGGAGAGGGGAAAAGATATAAGAGCCAAGTGGGAGTGATCAATATGTCACCCCACTGTATTTTAGTTTGAAAGAAAATATTAATTTCTCACTTAGAGAAATTTGTGTGGCATTTGCCCCATGATTTTATGTGATGGTGATATGATTTTTGGTTCATTTTCCTATCTTCAAATTTTCTACTTAGCAACCACACACAATCAAGCAACAAGACACAAGCAATCACACATAAAATAATAAAAAAAATTGTTGGTCCTCATTTTTGTAACTAATAACACTTATATTAATTTTGGGATGTTACATTTCGGCCAGTGAACCGGTACTGCCCAATAGCGTAGCGCCGCGTGTCCGCTGTGTCAGCTGCCCGATCAGCGGCCAGTCAGCAAGCCCAGTCAGCCCGACTGAGTTGTAATTCTAGAAAATGAATAAAATGATAGATTTTAGTGCAATCTTGTAAAATTCATATCTTGAGTTCTGTTTATCCAAAAATTACAAACTTTATATCAAAATGTTTGGAAAAAAAGTTCTATCCAGTGGTGTTTTCAAATTGCATGTTTGCATCATGTTTGCTCACTATTTTTGCAGAAACTTAAAATAAGGCATTATAGCCTTGTGTCTTATTTTCTAAATTGCTAACCATGTTAAAAATGTGATCATGGGCATCATGCATATGTTAGACAACAAAATTTAATATAATTATATTTGGTAAATATGCTTGTGAGTTAGCTTGCATTTCATGCACTCATATTTTTTTTGTATTGCCATTATATTGCTTGTTGTTTGATTGGTTGTTTGTTGGTTTGAATAGATTGTGAGGACAGCCAGACGTATTGTGAGTGCTGCGACAACCCGAACAACGATCAAGGCATGTGTATACACCAATTCATTAAAGGACCTATTATTTTCTTATAACTGCATTGTAGACTATTTCAGTAGTATGCATGATAGGTTTACTACTGTTTTTAGTATGTTATGCAAACCTGTTAGATCATGACCTGTTGACTAGGGAGCTACATTAATTTAGTAGAAATTCTTGCTAAAATTATGAAATGTTTTGATGTAGTAAGTTAAGTGAAAATGCTACTAAATTAATGAACTACCTGGGTGTAATTGGTATGTTTTGGAGGCGAAGTTGAGTGGTTGTTCTGGCTCATTTAAGTGAGTGCACTTGGGTTAGACTCAGGCTCATTTAGATGAGTGAACCATGAGTACGTACACTTGCGGATGGCCACCCAGGGTATTGAGATTCGATGTCACTCCATGTTTAGTTTGCTTCCAGTGCAGCCACTAGTGGTACGGGCTCTGTCTTGATTAAGTACGTTGAGTAGACCTGACCGGTTGAACAAGCAGATGTAGAGGGATGTAGGTGGGTATTGTTCGGCCAGGCGTACGGGAAAGCTCTTCTGAAAGATCTTGTCTTGACTTTCTCCTTTCCTTCTCACTAATTGAGTTAATTGGAAGTTTGGGTTAGTTGAGTCTAGTGGGGAAAGTGTCACAAACTCTCGAGAGTAATAAAACTAACATCTTAGCTGTGTCCCCAGTTATGGACAATATTGAGTAACTAAGCAAGGTAGTTGTCGGAGAATCTCTTCATTCCATTTTCATAATAAAAATTTGATGGGTGAACACGGGTATATGAGACCTTGGATGCGTTCCATGGGTGTGTCTCATATTAAAAAGTTGAGAAATAAAATACCTTATGAAAAGTAGGACAAAATTTGCTTTATGCAATAGCCTTGAACTCCACCAGCCAAATAAGCATGTAGAATAGACTTGCCATTTTATTAATCCATTATTATGTCACTTGCCGGCATGTCACAAGGTATTGACCCAATTTCCCTGGACTGCAACGTTAATGTTGCAGGTTATTACGACGATGAGTGAGACGCCTCTCTCGAGCTTGCAACCAACATGATCGCCAGTGGCTCATGAACATGACGGAGTTGTGTGCTATTATATTGTTGCGTGTGAAATCTTAATAAAATGTTGAACCAATTACTCTTTTAAAGCTAGCCTTCGGGTATGTGAAGTTGTAATGGATTATTTTACATCTGGATCAATCGTACCGCGTTGTAATAATTATTTGACATTGATGCAAGGTATTCCATCTATTTGTGAATTGCTATCCATACTCGATCCAAGGAATAGAGTATTTCATGATGTGTTCTTGCTTTTCTAAGCGAGGGCGCCACATCCACATCAATAATCGAGAAACGGCGCTATTGATACCTTGCTAAGCCTTCTCCAAGTCCGACTGGTACGACAACCTTGGTTTTGTAATCAAGGGAAAATTTCCGCTACGCTGCTTCATACCTTCCTCTTGGGGTCTCCCAACAGCAGTCAGCAGCCCCCCTTGACCATGCGTGGGGCCCACCTAGGGCCCCTGTCCATCACCTCGCGCTGCCCCTTCGCCTATAAATTCTCCTATGACCTAAAAATTGAGGAGGCGCAATCATAATCTCCAGAATACGTCCGAGGCCGCCGCCATCTAAAACCCTAGTTCGGGAGGGTTCAGAAGCTCTTCCCGGCACCCTGCCGGAGAGGGAAATCGACGCCGGAAGCATCTACACCACCATGCATGCCTCCGGAGTGATGTGTGAGTAGTCCACCATGGGACTACGGGTCCATAGCAGTAGCTAGATGGTTGTCTATCCTCCTTGTACTCCATTGTTTAGATCTTGTGAGCTGCCTACCATGATCAAGATCATCTATTTGTAACTGCTACATGATTGTGTTTGCATTGATCCGATGAATTGTGTAAGACATTACTTTTGTTCAGTTATGTGTTTCATCTATGATCTTGCATGCTCTCCGATGCTAGTGGTTGCTTTGGCCAAGTAATTGTTAGTGTTGTATGAGGGAGTATTTATGCTAGATAGCGTGTTCATGCCTCTCTTTGTCTGAGTTCGGTGACAGGAACGGTTAAGGCTAGACATGTGCTGTTGCCACTAGGGAGAAAACAACGGTGTGATTTCTTCGTGTTATCTACATTGCTTACATTATGTACTTTGCTTATTGCAATGATCTGTTGCTTGCAACTTAATACTTTTGGGTGACATGTTGGATAGGGATCCCATAGTGGATTATTAGTCATATATGCAGTTGGATGACGGTCTATGTATTTTGTCGTAATGCTCATATTAGATGAAGCGGTGAACTATATTGTTTTATGATAGCCTTGTTGTGCGCCTACAATTCTGTCAATTGCCATTCTGTAATTTGTTTACCCATCATGTATATCTTTTGAAGAGACACCTCTAGTGAACTGTGGACCCCGGTCCTATTTTCCTACATTGCTTACAACCGTCTTCATAGCTTTTCATCATCATTTGCTTGCTGGTCATATTTCATCTTGATCATATTTTACATCCACACATTTAATTCTTTGTGTTTGGCAAGCCGGACAGATTGACAACCTCTCTGTTTTGTTGGGGCAAAGTAGTTTGTTGGTGATTGTGTGCACGTCCACGTCAATAATCGAGAAATGGCGCTATTGACACCTTTCTAAGCCTTCTCCAAGTCCTACTGGTTCGACAACCTTGGTTTTGTAATCAAGGGAAAATTCCGCTACGCTGCTTCATACCTTCCTCGTGGGGTCTCCCAACAGCAGTCAGTAGCCCCTGCTTGGCCGCGCGTGGGGCACACCTGGGGCCCCTGTCCATCGCCTCGCGCCGCCTCTTCGCCTATAAATTCTCCTCTGACCTAAAAACAGAGGGGGGCGATCATAATCTATAGAATACGTCCGAGGCCGCCGCCATCTGACACCCTAGTTCGGGAGAGTTCAGAAGCTCTTCCCGGCACCCTACTGGAGAGGGGAATCGATGCCGGAGGCATCTACGCCACCATGCCTGCCTCCGGAGTGATGCGTGAGTAGTCCACCACGGGACTACGGGTCCATAGAAATAGCTAGATGGTTGTCTCTCCTCCTTGTACTCTATTGTATAGATCTCGTGAGCTTCCTATCATGATCAAGATCATCTATTTGTAACTGCTACATAATTGTGTTTGCATGGATCCGATGAATTGTGGAAGTCATTTATTTTGTTCAGTTATGTGTTTCATCTATGATCTTGCATGCTCTCCGATGCTAGTGATTGCTTTGGCCAAGTAATTGTTAGTGTTGTATGAGGGAGTATTTATGCTAGATAGTGGGTTCATGCCTCTCTTTGTCTAAGTTTGGTGACAGGAACGGTTAAGGCTAGAGATGTGTTGTTGCCACTAGGGAGAAAACAGCGGTGTGATTTCTTCGTGTTATCTACATTGCTTACATTATGCACTTTGCTTATTGCAATGATCTATTGCTTGCAACTTAATACTTTTGGGTGACATGCTGGATAGCGATCCCAGAGTGGATTATTAGTCATAGATGCAGTTGGATGACGGCTTATGTATTTTGACATAATGCCCATATTAGATGAAGCGGTGAACTATATTGTTTTATGATAGCCTTGTTGTGCGCCTACAATTCTGTCAATTGCCATGCTGTAATTTGTTTACCCATCATGTATATCTTTTGGAGAGACACGTCTAGTGAACTGTGGACCCCGGTCCTATTTTCCTACATTGCTTACAACCGTCTTCATAGCTTTTCATCATCATTTGCTTGCTGGTCATATTTCATCTTGATCATATTTTACATCCACACATTTAATTATTTATGTTTGGCAAGCTGGAGAGATTGATAACCTCTCTGTTTTGTTGGGGAAAAGTAGTTTGTTGGTGATTGTGTGCAGGTCCACGTCAATAATCTAGAAACGGCCCTATTGACACCTTGCTAAGCCTTCTCCAAGTCCTACTGGTTCGACAACCTTGGTTTTGTAGTCAAGGGAAAATTTCCGCTACGCTGCTTCATACCTTCCTCTTGGGGTCTCCCAATAGCAGTCAGCAGCCCCCCTTTGTAAGCCCCACTTAGCGAAACATTCATTTCGCCGGAGGACCCACCTTTCGAATATCACAACACGAACATTTAAGACACAAAAGAATAAACAATTGATAGTTCAAATATAATTTATTACATCACAGGGGGAACATATCCCGAATACAGCGGAAGCAAATATGTCTGGGTAAAGACTACATCAAAGGTCTAATGACCAGAAAGAATAAGGGACCCGCCCACGCGGTCTTAGGCTGCCGCCTAGGATCTCTATCTACTCGTCGTAGTCGGTGTCAAACTCCACGAAGTATCCTCCAGCTGGGTTGTTGTAGTCTTCTGTCGCTCCTGCATCGGTGAAAACAGGCACCGGGACCCCGATGGTATGAGTACGGAAGGCACTCAGCAAGACTTACGCACAAGGGTAAACGAAAGAACTATGCACATGCAATTGGATAAAGATGATGGCTGTATGGTGGACTTGCAGCAGCAGCACCTAACATCTACTGAGGACACGCTAGACCTTGCGTCTATTTAGAATAACGAAAGAGAGTGCATACTCTTAGAACCTATTCTACTCACCAAACAATGCCCGCCCTACGAAAACTCCCTCGTATTAGGAGCCCACGAGGAAGAAGTCCCGACACTCACACGTTGCTCAAGTTTTAATCATATTATTGTTCGAGTAAGGCTATTTACTAAGCAAGTTAACTATTTAAAAGGTACGGTGATATCTATGATCTTTTTAGCCAGCAGATTACCGAAGTCATCCATAACCGCGGACACGGCTTTTCGAAAAGATTTAACCCTGCAGGGGTGCACCATAGTAACCATACACGTTCGATCAACCCACAAGCCACAAAGGCGAAGGATCTCACAACACGACTCTTCCCTTCACTACAGCATTGACTAGGGAGCCACCCATCTGAGACTGATCCACATCGAGAGCCCGGCTGAAACTCCGTTGTGGGCCCAAAGGTTTGCGCCTACATGCTAGGTGGCACAGACTACCATGAGCGGCCACTTCGCATCATACCGCAACCTATATGCGCCCCCATAGTTGTAACCTCTCATCTTCAGTAACATGCGTATGCGTATGTCCAAATAAACACACGAACTAGTTGTGGCTCCCTAAAATGTAGCAGTTCCGGTACTAAGTTGCGGGGGGTTCCATAAGTCTTCCCACGCGTGGGTAGTGCGCTCAGCCTTGGATAAGACGAAAAGAACTCGGGTCCTAGGCGACACTAGTGGAACAAAACACCATAGCTGGCCTCCCGCCGGTGCCTTATCTTTATTAAAATAAGTTAATCCACATAGCATGTCTTCAATTAATTAAACTATACCAACTAAGCATCAGCAGCATATGAGATAGACCACAAATAACTTGTGGCACCCCGATCCAGAGATCGAGTTACCCCATATATCAGTCCCAGGAGCCCTGAATATATGACAACTTGATAACAGAACATAACCACTTTATTAAGGGTCGGGGAACCGACGTTGGATTACAAGGGTCTCATTACAAGGTTGCGCCCTAGCGCACACAACTGTTTGTACATTATTTATCGAACATGACTCCATCAGAGGGCGTCAGCGGATTTGCGGAAGCGTGCGATGAAGAGGGCCTAACTCCACAGGGCTCTGCCTGGATACCGGATCTAGTTCTCGTACAAGGGGTACTCGGCGACGGGGGTAGGAGGATCTGGCCACATGAAAAGCCAGGTGAGTACATGGAATGTACTCGCAAGACATCAATCCACAATCAACCGTAACCAACGATCCTATATGGCATGGCATGTGCAAGTGCGAGTCCAAGCTTAACGGTTGGACTTAACTTACCTACTTACCTGTGACGAAAACCGTGGCTTATGAGAACGAGTCTCATTCCCGCACAACAACATTCTCAACACTTAGGTTCTCAAGCGTGACCAACTCTGGTCCACCTCGAGCTCAGCTTTTGACCAACTATGGTCCACTTTTCAGCTCATTCAACTTTGGCCAACTCTGGCCGTTTGGTGAATTTATTTCTCCGTGTTCGACTGGACTGACTCTAGTGTGACTGGACCCAACACCGTTCCTTGGGTAGGAACAATACTAGATTCTAGATTTGACACTCTCGAGAGGTTGCAACTTTTATCCACACGTTGGGGTCTAAGCTTGTACAGCCGGTACCTGCCGCACAAACCTATTCCCCCGTAGCCGTCCGCTCTACCCAGACACTCCTTGTATAGCTACCGACTTACCACTCGGGCTAAGTCTTAGGACGAAGTGAATCCGGCACGTCCCCAACTCATGAGCAACGCCTAGCTCCGGAACCTTCACAAGACTAGCCCCGACCACAACTATGCAGTAACCGACTAGACTTGCCAAGTGGGTAGCATCAAAAGAGGCTCGATAGGCTACTAAGCTATGGTCTGCCCATTTCAACGACGCATGGTTGTGCGGGTGTGTTTGGCGAGTGGCACTATTTGACTCAATCTAGTCGACGGAGGTGGTTATCTTTTTAGTCAATTTTTTTTATTCTCGGCCATAAGACAGCAGCAAACGTTAGTCCACAAGATATACATGAGCATCAAATAATCACATAGTAGTTCAGCAAGTAAAATAAGGTCAACCGGGCGATGGCGGAGTTTCCTCCAACCAGTGACAGCCACAGGTTGAGTAAAGATAAAATAACAAAATCAACCGGGCGAGGACGGAGATGTCTCCGGCCAGTAGCAGCCACGGGTCGAGTAAGAAATTAAAATGACAAAATCAACCGGGCGAGGACGGAGATGTCTCCGGCCAGTAGCAGCCACGGGTTGAGTAAATAAATACGCACACCCCACTCTACGGAAAGTAGACGAGATTCAATCCACGTGGGCGGAGCCCGACATGTATTTAGTCGCCGGCCGGAACTCAACCCACACTTGATGGGTTTATCGTATTGCAGGAAAGTAAAGGTACATGAAATAATAATACTGAAAGTAGGCGAGATTCAATCCACGCGGGCGGTGCCCGACATGTATTTAGTCGCCGGCCGGAACTCAACTCACGGAACATGAGTTTATCGTATTGCATGAAATAAAGGTGACAATAATAAATTGCATGAAATCATAAGCATGAAATATTAGCATAGGGGTGACATATGAGATGCAACTACCGCTCAATCAAGCAACAAATAAAACATCGAGGACTTGGAACAGATGGTTGGGGGCTGATGGCTTGCCTTCGGGTGTGGGATCAACTTCTCCTTCGTTGAAATGGTCGGAATCTATTAGAGAATTCAAAAATAGGCATTATAAACCTTCCGATAGCTACTCAACTACTTCCCAAGCAAATAAGCTTCAAATATTTCAAAACCAGTGCCAATGGATAGAGAATTTCAAAACAAAACTACTGCAAAAAGATTCATATTTTTCTGAATTTTTTTGAGGGAGTTATGACCTCCCAAAGTTTGACCTAGAATCTGCCCTTTTCCAAAAACAGAAAAAATAAAAGAAAACGTTTCGGGTAAGGTTTAAAAATCTGACTGCCGGGGCCCAATGGTCAGCGGCCCATTAGCCGAACCGGTACGCGCGAGAATAAAAAGAAAAAGAAAACAGGAGAACGGGGCGGAGCATGCCGGCTCCGGTGGACTCACCGGCGGCGCTTCCTGGCTGCTGCGGCGACAGGGAGGCGAGGGAGTGGTGGCAGGGAGACTTAGGGAGGTGAGGTTCCTGCCGTTGGCGTGCTCACAGGCGGCGGGGTGGTCGGGAGCCGCGGCGGCGTCGGTGACCGCGGAGGCTGACGGTGGTCGCGGATGGAGGCGATGCCTCCGACCACCAATTACTCCGGCGAGGGCGTCATGGGGTTCCTGGGGCTCTGGATTGAAGGATAGGGTGAGGGATTGGTGGCGGGGGTGGCTCTGGAGAGGTGAATTTCTCAGAGGCCGAATGGCGGAGAGGCGCTCGTCGCCGGCGATGGGGGGCTCCTCGGGATGCAATAGGTGAGGGAGAGGCTACTAGGGGGGTGAGGAGAGGTGGTGCGTGGCTTGGCTGCTACTCGTGGTTCTTTATATAGCCTCGCGGGGTGGGGGTCCGGTCGGGAGCTCACGGCGAGGTGGCGGGCGAGGAGGCCGTGGCAGGGCGAGACGACGGACGGCGCGTCGTAGGGGTTGCGTGCAGGCACCGCTGGACGACGGCTTTTACGGAGCTGCGGATAGGCACGGGGGCGAGGTACTGGTGCGAGAGGGTGAGGTGTCTGTGGCCGGCGGGCATCGTGTCGAGGCTGTGGCGGGCGGCGCGCCGGCAGTGTCGCGGCAGGGGGTGAGCTGGACGGCGGAATTTGCGCGCCGAGTGGATAGGATCGACGGCACGGGCGCACAGGGGTGGCTACAGGCGAGGGGAGGGACCCGCGGCGGTCCTGTTGGTGCGGCGCGTCGCCGAGCGGCCGACGGCGCTGTAGAAAGGGTGAGGTGGCGGGGCGCGGCTTCTGGAGGGTAGAGGGAGTGGAGGGGCAGCAGAGGGGCACGAGTGGAGCAGAGGGGGAGGCCACCGGCGGCGACCACAAAGTGGCGGCGCCGTCGGGCAGAGGCAGGCCAGCGGTGGCCACGCCACTGACCATGCCGTCATCGGCATGAGGATGCCCTTGGCACCACAGGGCTTAAAACTGAAATATAATCGCGTCACTTGATGCAGAATTTCAAAACCTACAACTTCCTAGTAATGTGTTTTTGCTGGTTTGAAACTTGGGTTAAGCAAAAATTTCATCGAACACCTCTGGTCAAAAATGAAAAACAGGTTGTGGGGCTTTAAATCAAAATATATTTGTCCAGGAAAAATCACAGAGGTAGATATTGGTTAGGAGCATCTACCCTAGGGTTTTTAGAATTTTTCGAAAATGTTTAATAGGGTTTCCAAAAATAACAAGTTTAGGCCAGAAAGTAAAATAGGGAATAACTCAAATATTTTCTTAACAAGGTATGGGATATTTTTACATATTTGGGTTATACACTGGTTAGAGATCCTCCCTGAATTTTTGGAGAATTTTTGAAGATGGTCTTGACATACATCCTTTGGAAAGCTAGGGTTTTGGGGATTTTTGGCAGAAAATAAATCAGGGAAAATGTCAACCCTTTTCTTAACAAGTCACCCAATATTTTTGCATAAATGGGTTCTAGGCTAGATGAGGATCACTCTGGAATTTTTGGGGAATTTTTGAGGTCACCCTTGGTAAGGCTCCTTTGGGAGGCTAGGTTTTAGGTCCCTTTTGTATTAAAGAAAAGACAATTATTTTGTGAACCTTGAGGGTTTTGGAAATGTGGAATGGAATAGAGGGTGAAGATCAAAAAATCCAAATTCAAACCCAAATTTTGGTTTTGTCAAAGAAAATTTTATGGGGCCAAAATTCGGGATGTGACATAACTCCTAAGCATGCTAGTTGGTAACTGCAGGTAAAACAAACAAAGGATATAGGCAAGCATATGAGGATAACTGGACTGCTATCAGGCTATGCAATTCTAGTAGGAATCTTAAGACACGACAGAACGAGACCTAAAGCATGCAAGATAGGGCATAGGCAATATATGAGAAATTGAGGGAGGGGCTGCTAGCCTTGTTGCTCAGTAGCCTGGTACTAGGCTAGATCCTCACATGGGTCGTCAGTAGTCGCAAGGTCATCATCTAAGAACATACCCCAAACATAACAAAAAGGATAAAGCAATACATGTGCAACAATCAAGATGAGCATTTTAATTATGCAGCGTTTTAAAGTGCTAAACATTTAGTAACATAGTTAAGTTGGCCCTTTGCAAAAATATAAACAATTAGGGCAACTATTGCATGTTTTAGAGTTCAATGGCTAATTATCCCGAAAGTTTAATTGGTTCTTTAATGCATGAAAAAATAAGAAACAGATAGATTGAATTTTTCTCTATATTTTTATATAAAATTCATAATTTTTGGAATTGTAAAACAAAAGTTATGAATTTTACAAGATTAAGTAGTCAGCAAAAGTTTTAATTATTTTACCCATTTAAATTGATTTCAAAAATCAAACAAAATTCATATTTGGATAGATTACATTTTTATGATTCTAAAACATATTTTATTTGCATTATTTGAAAATGGTAAGGCCAAGAATTAATTAATTGAAAAACATAACAGAAACAAATAGCAGGGGCCTAGTTGTAAAAGATTTCAAAAACTGGGCTTATCTGCAAAACATTCAAATCTGGATCAGGGTAAACTTTTTATACCGAGAAGGTGTGTATATATCAGTATGATAGGTGGGACCAGGGGTCCCACATGTCAGTGACTAGAACAGAGGGGAAAAAGGGGGTTTTCTGTTCAGTGCTAGGGGGAACTCGAACCCTGGCCGATCTGATGTGCAAGGAACATAGGCCACTGGGCTCACGCGCGGATCTTGTCGAGGAAGGGGATTGACGTCCTAAGAGGTGGTCTTTAGGTGTTAACTGAACCTTTAACTGAACTTCGATGCAGACTTGGCGTCGAAACAGCGACGGATGGCGACGTCGCGGTGATCGGCGACGACCAGAAAAGGGCGGCGCTGATCTTGGCTGCTGGGGACGTTGTGCGTTCTAGTGCAGGAGGCGGTTGGGCAGAGAAGCCACTCGTGCTCGTGCCAGTGAGCGTGGACGTCGGACTACGCTACCGGCAGTGCCGCTCGAAGGCAGACACCCAAAGCAAGGGGAGAGGGATTGGCAAAGGTAGCCCGGCGGATGGAGGGCTCACCGAGGCTGATAGCATCGCGGTTCGGCCCCAGAAGGCGACGGCGACATGCAGGCGACAGCATGAGGAAGGGGAAAACAGGCCTCGGCCGTAGACGTGGAAGGGGAAGGAGACCTTGGCGCGCACGTCCGTCTCTGGCTCCAGCTCCCGCATGTAGACGACGTCGAAGACGTGGTAGTGCTCCTCCTTGCTATCCAGGCGCGGCGAACTCCATGGTGTTGACGAGGTGGTGCTCCTCCGGCTATTTGGTAGGGGGTCTCGGGTAGCAGAGAAGGAGGAAGGAAGGAGAGGAGATGGTGGCGGCAGAGATGGGGTAAAGGTGGAGAGCTAGGGTTGGGGAAAGAGCTCTGGCTGCTGCTTTATAGAGGGGGAAAGGGGAGGCGCTGGCTGGTGGTGCTCCTCACGCGCGGGTCATGCTCCCGTACAGAGAAGACGACAGCAATGGGAGAGTTGGCTGAGGGGAGTGGGCCGGCTAGGTGGGCTGCCCAGGCCGGGCCAGCAAAGGTGAGGCTGGGCTGCGGCCAGAAACTAGTTTTTTCTTCTTCTGTTGCATTTTCTTTTTCGAGGGATTTCAGAAAAAGGAGAGAATAAGAAAAATAAAATAAGGCCATTTTATTCATACCAAAATAATTATATCAACAACACAAACTTGGTAAGCTTGTTGATTTGCTTGACAAGAAATTAAAGTTGGTTTTATTTGTTTATTTACAAAATTAATTAGCAACACAAGTGATGGTGACAAGATTAACCATTTTATTTATTTTGAATTTTGCAAAAGCAACAAATGCAACAAAGGGCATGATGATGTCATGATTGTGTAGCAATTAAAATTAATAAGCAATAAAATAAAAGGGGATTACTTTTGGGATGTTACAACTCGCCCCCCTCAAAGGAATCGCTGTAACATCCCAAACTTGGTAACGAAAAAAATACGAAGGATTTTTCCACTTTTGCTTCATTGTGTGCATCATAGCATTCATATGCATTTTGCCTTTTTAAACGTGCACTTGGAAATCGATTGTAATGGGAAGCCAACCCTTCCCAAAACCTCTAACCAAATGCTTTGCTCAATTTGTCAACCAACCATTCTTGGACTTCCAACCTGTTTAGGAAGTTCCCTAATTGCCTCTTATCCTCAATTCTCAAAGTTCAAGTTTTGTCAATTGGGAACTAAACATGAGATTTCATTTTGGCTTATTTCCAGCTACACTTTTGGAACCAATTTAAGCTCTCCGAAAATTCAAACTAAAATTATGGTGTGCTTCCTTATTGTGTTGGGAGCCACCATGTTTGATTTCACTATTTTTGGAAATGGGTAATTGCTCCAATTAGAGGCTTTTAGCTATTTATCAAAATGACTAAATCTAAAAGCTATGAACAAATGTTGGGCAAACTATTTTATTTGACCTCACCAATTTTTGTGGAAGTTCAAAAGCTTAATTGGAGCCTGTGTAAATTTTTCTGGGATTTTAGAAAATGTCCTGATACTCCAATTAAATGGTGTACACCTGCTGTTGGGCTTGTTTGAAAATTATTCAAAAGTTCCAGGGACCTCTTCGTAATTTTTCCTCTTCCCTCTCTCTCTCTCACCGTGGCCATGGCACTGGCGCCATGCCTCTGCCTGTGCCGCACGACGCCGTGACCTGGAGGAGACCAGTGCCCCCTTGATGGTGCTACCTGCTCCCCTCCTTCTCTTCCTCTCATTTCTCCCGCGAATCCCGGATCGAGGCCCTCTCTCAATTCCTCTGCGTGCCCTCCGTAGTGCCGCTGCCACCACCGTCGATTCGCCGCACCTGGAGCTCCCCTGGACAAGCCGACGACGCCTTTAGCTTCACCACTTCCTCCTCTCCCTCCTGGTGCCCGGAATCGAGCCGGGGACGCTCTAATCGTCGCTAGCGTCCTCGACACCGTCCGACCGCGCTGCCGCCCGCCGGGACCGAAATACGGCGACGCCGGCCGCTCCCTCGCCGTCGACGTCCACGCTCACGAACTCGGGGTGAGCCCTGCCCCCTTCTGGCCCTCTTCCCTCTCCCTTTCTCTCCTCTCTCGCCGCCGTTCGCCGTCCGTCGGCCGCCGGCGTCACCGCGCCGAGACCCCGGCCTGACCGAGGCTTGGGCCGGCCTGAGGCCGGAGCACTCGGGCTGGTGCCCGGCCGGTTGCCCAGCCTGGGCCGGCTCTGGGCCGGACCACTCGGGTCCCTGCCCGGCCTATTTTCCGGCCTGGCCGGCCTGAGGCCGGCCTGCCGGGAAAAAGGTTTTCCTTTTGTTTATTTGGAAACAAATTTTGGATAATCGATAACTATTTCAAAAGTGCTTCAAATTTGACGATTCAAATTTCAAAATGTTCAGGAAAACAAACTCCACCAATTGGAATCATTGTAAACTTCTTTTGGAATTATATTCTTTTGGTTAATTAAGAATTCCCAGATTAGGTTAAATAATGCCTAATTTGAGAATTTCATAACTTGTTAAATAATTAGCCAAAAATTATGAATTAAATATCAAAGTGGTCAACTTGTCACATGCTATCAAATCATGCACTTATCACATCATGATCACAAACTTTGATTTGATGTTGTCCATAATTTGATTAATTGAAGTAAATTCATTTATTTATTTAATTTGTTACTTATTCATCGGTGCTCCGAAAATTACAAATAAATTACCGAAACGATCGGAAGAACGAAACCTATCCATTCTTGCCATGTTCATGCATATTTGAGCCCTTTCTCTAATAATTTGGTAATTTATGAAGAATGTGATCACTAAGATAAATATGGAGTTGTGTCCAAATATTTGCACTAATTATTTGGAGCTCCATTTAATTTGTTAATAAAATTATATCATGATATCCTTGCATCAATTTGACATGTCATCATGTGATTGAGCATTGCACCTTGTGTTCGTGTAATTTATGTGTGCTTTGTATTTCTTTGGGTATCGATAGATTCCGGAGTCGAGGGTCTCTCTACTTACCCCGACGAGCAGTGCTTCACTACCGGGCAGCAAGGCAAGAGATAACCTAACCTTCTTGGCATCTAGCATCCTATGTTTTTATCAAATTATTTTATCCACCATAATATTGCATGCGGTTCAAGTACCCCTTTTGGTAACTGTTAGAATATCCTATGAATGCATGTTCCTCCCGAGCCAATCACGTGTATCCCTACCTATGAAACCTAGGGTTGAAATGTTGGCCGAGATAAAGTTATAATTGCTATATTCATATGCTTAGCTATGCTTAGCCATGCTTAAATAGATGCTTTATGTCCGTTCTAAATTCCATAATTGTTGATGTTGATGGAATGATTCGGGCAAGGTGGATAAATGTGATGCTTAATTAAATTGCTAAAGGTTTGGATGAGTTGCCCTCGGGGAGGGTGATTTGCCTCATTCTTGCCGCCTAGGTTGAGAGTGCTTTTAGCTAGAACCAAGAAAAACGAGCGTGCTTCCGGAGGTGGGGGCATATGGAACCCCCTCTGACCGAATAAGTTGTGCGGGCGTATCCAAGGGTCCTCTAGTTCGGTTTTCCATTTGCGTGTGAGTATGTGGGTGGAAAAAGAATGATGTGGACGGTGGTGTTAGGGCGTGGCGATGGGGCAGGGTGCTGAAATAGGCACTGAACCTGTCCTGTGGCCACAGATGACTCTTGGATAGTCTCATGCAATGTAAAGGTCTAACCGCGCCCACTCGCCGGCCTTCCCCGGAAGAGGGCCAACTAGGTGAGACGGACGGTACCGATGGGTAAATTAGTACACCCCTGCAGGGTTAATCTTTTCGAAAAGCCGTGTCCACGGTTACGGACAAATTCTTGGGAAAGGCGGATTAGCTCATAGATAACGTTAACCTAATTGATATGGCAGCTAGAGGTTGCATAACAAACATGAGATAAAGGTTCATTTCCTCGAGGGTGAGTCGAGGGAGTGCCTTTGGGAGAGATGAGTGGTGATGGCTGCAAGTAGGTTCGTCGAGAACCGAAGATGAGAATGATACTCTCTTACCCCTTTATAAAAATATTCTGAGTAGACGAATGCCAGGTGTCTTTTAAGTTTTGGTTTATGAAATTTAGCTTTATGCAAAAGAACTACATTATACAGCTTTAGAGCCTCCGTCAGTCATTGGGCCTATATCGCCCTACTAAACTTGCGAGTACATCGTACTCAGTCTCTCTTTGCTGCCTCTATGATTTTGTATTTCAGAGGAGGACGACACCGAGCAACTAGGTGGGTTCTTCGTTGACGTCGACTACTAGTCTGGGGTTCCCAGGTGGCAGCTTGGGACCGTGGAACAAGCTGGCTTGGGTGATGTTTATCTGTAGGCCTCTTAGGCCATAATTTGCTTCTTGTTGTATTAGACAACGCTACTTCGCTTCCGCTTGTTGAATTGTAGGATCTGTGATCCTTTTGCCTTGTAATATTTGTATTCTCCTCGTTATATGAGTTGCTATATAAATGTTTTGTGTTGTAGAGTCATGCTTTGTGCCAGTTTTGTTCCACAAGTCTCGATCTTTGTTTTATACATTGATGGTTCTGTTGCTTACATAGCCTCTCTGTATAATTCCGGGGTCGGGGCGCTACAAGTTGGTATCAGAGCAGGACTGCCTGTAGGAAACCCTTTCTTCTGGTCGATGTCGAGTCTAGTAAAACTAAATTGACCTAAAAATGAGTTGTGAAAACCTTCTTAGGATTCTTTTTACTTCTCACCCAACTCGCTCTACTCTGATTCTTACCTCTATTTGTTTTATGCTTGGTGTCGATGTCTAGGTTCTCGGGGTGGGGTTCTTACCGTCCAGTTATGCCTCGAGCCGTTATATCCGTTTGATATCGCCTCGATGACGTGATGTCACCGTGGTTGCCTAAATCTGTCTTTGGTGTTTGTTGCTTCTTAAATATCTATATCTGGGAGCAACCAATGATCTATCTTATCTGTCAAAATTGGTTACTAACTTGTCGTTGTTCCAATTCTGCAGAATGGCTCCTACCCGTCGTGGGGAACATAGCAGCCCTGATCCACCACCGCCCCCTTCGATGGCGGAGGTTATGATGGCAATTGAACAAAACCGTCTGCGTAATGAGCGGTTGCTCGAGCAGCTGGTCCAGCAAGGGGCCAGGAGGAACACGGACTGCACCACTCTCAACCAGTTCCTGCGGTCCCAACCTCCTACATTCTCTGAAGCTAAGGAGCCGCTTGATGCGGATGATTGGCTTCGGGCTATCGAGCGCAAGTTTGCCGCTCTTCACGTTCCGGCGGCAGAACATGTCAACTTCGCCACCTACCTTCTGGAAGGCGCCGCCGGCTCTTGGTGGGAGAGCCACGTGGCAATGGTCGCCGCGGGCCATGTTGTCACATGGGAGGAGTTCCGCACCGCCTTCCGTGCGGCGTACATCCCCAAGCCCATCCTCGAGCTCAAGAGGCGGGAGTTCCTGGATCTAACCCAGGGACGCATGGACGTCCAGTCCTATGGACGGGAGTTCAACCACCTCTCCCGTTACGCCCCTCGGGACGTGACGAATGATGAGGACAAGCAATACCTCTTCCGCAAGGGGCTCGCACCTCGTCTCCGATACGAGCTCCTACCCTTCAGGTTCACCTCCTACCAGGAGCTCTACAACCAGGCTCTCACCATGGAGCAGGGTAGGAAGGAGCTGGAGGCTTCCAAGAGGCCAGCCCCAGCTGATCACCAGAGCTCCTCCTCCTCTGAGGGCAAGAAGCGCAAGGTCTTCGTGCCTTTCAGCGCGGTGCCCAAGGCGCCCTTCGCGCCGAAGCCCACCGGGTACCTGCCACCTCCGCCTCGCCCAGCTACCTCGACCTTGGGTGCGGCTGGAGGCGGTTTTCGGCCTCGACTACCTGCACCACCGGGGCTCACTTGCTACCACTGTGGCGAGCCGGGTCACTACTCCAGGGAGTGTCCCCAGAAGGCACCGGCTCCCTCAGCACCTGCACCAGCACCCTCTACCCCAGCCGCCAAGGCTACCACCATCAGCCGTGGCCGCCTGAACCACGTCTCGGCTGAAGGCGTTGAGGAGGACCCCGGAGTTCTCATGGGTACGCTTCAAATCAATACTTATCCAGCTTCAGTGTTATTTGATTCTGGAGCTTCGCATTCGTTCATATCCATATCATATGCACACAACCATCAAATACCGTTTGTGATGATGGATCCCCCGTTAGTGGTCAAGACCCCGGGCTCTAGCTGGCGTACCAATTGGATATCTCCCGATGTTCAAATAGCCGTAGGGTCAGTTCCTTTTCCATTCTCATTGATAGCCCTGAGGTCAGAGGGTATCGATGTTATTCTGGGCATGGATTGGCTAGTGAAATATCAGGCCAACCTAGATTGTGCTGCCAAGACTGTCACTGTGTTCCACCCAAGGTATGGGGAAGTGCGTTATTGGTCCCCAACTTCTGCAGTACCTTCCGCAGCCACCCCTCTCTCGCCGGAGATCAGTCTTTATTTCCTGGAAGGCATCACCCCGCCTGATATGTCTGAAGTCGCTGTGGTGTGTGATTTCCCCGATGTCTTTCCGGAGGAATTGCCCGGCATGCCACCCGATCGCAGCGTGGAGTTTGTGATTGAGCTGGTTCCGGGAACCGCCCCAGTTTCCAAGACGCCCTACCGTATGCCAACGGAAGAGCTAGCTGAATTGAAGAAGCAACTTGATGAGCTGTTAGAAAAAGAATTCATCCGGCCGAGTAGCTCACCTTGGGGCTGCCCGGTTATCTTTGTCAAGAAGAGGGATACAAATGTTCCTCGACTGGTCGTTGACTACCGCCCTCTCAATGCGGTGACCATCAAGAACAAGTACCCAATTCCTCGAATAACCGACTTGTTCGATCAATTAGCTGGAGCCACGGTGTTCTCCAAGATGGATCTGAGGTCAGGTTACCATCAAATAAAAATCCGAAAGGAGGATATTCCGAAGACGGCCTTCACTACCCGGTATGGGTTATATGAGTACACCGTCATGTCCTTCGGTCTCACTAATGCTCCGGCTACATTCATGAGGCTAATGAACTCCATCTTCCACGAGTACCTCGACAAGTTCGTCATCATCTACATCGATGACATCCTTGTGTACTCCAAGACCGAAGACGAACATGCTGAGCATCTTCGACTCGTTTTGACCAAGCTCCGTGATCACCGCCTATATGCCAAGTTCTCTAAATGTGAGTTTTGGCTGAAGGAGCTCATCTTTCTCGGTCATGTGGTGTCAGCTGCCGGAGTAGCGGTGATACCAGACAAGATTCAGGCCATCCTGGATTGGCCAACTCCCAAATCCGTCAAAGATATCCGAAGCTTCCTTGGATTGGCGGGTTATTACCGTCGATTCATTGAGGGATTCTCCAAGATAGCCAAGGCGCTGACTGAACTCCTCAAGAAAGGCAAAACATTTGTGTGGTCAGACAAGGCTGAAGAGAGTTTCCGAACCCTCAAGGTCAAGCTCACCACCACTCCAGTGCTTGTCCTTCCCGACACCGCCAAGGACTTTGTCGTGTATTGCGATGCCTCTCTGCAAGGCTTGGGATGTGTCTTGATGCAAGAGGGCCATGTGGTCGCTTATGCTTCCCGCCAACTCAAGCCACACGAGCAAAATTATCCAACTCATGATTTGGAGCTTGCCGCCGTGGTACATGCTCTGAAGCAATGGAGGCCCTACCTCTTGGGCAACCGTTGCGAGATCTACTCCGACCATCAAAGTCTGAAGTATCTATTCACCCAGCCGGATCTGAACTTGAGGCAGAGGAGATGGCTGGAATTGATAAAGGACTATGATGTGACTCTCAATTATCAGCCCGGCAAGGCAAATGTCGTGGCGGATGCTCTGAGCCGCAAAGCCTATTGCAATACCGTTATGGTTGAAAAGGCGCAACCGGCTCTCCACGAGGAATTTGCTAAATTGAATCTGGAAATTGTTCCTTCCGGTTTTCTAGCTAACCTCGAGCTCAAATCCACTCTCGAGGATGAAATCAAGGCCGCCCAGCAAAATGATGCTGGCATCCGCAAGATCAAGGAGAATGTCGCAAGTGGAAAGGCCAAGTGTTTCTCTATCGATGACTCCGGTGTTGTCTATTTCGAGGGCCGTCTTGTGGTGCCCAAGAGTGGAAATACCAAAGGGTTACTTCTCCAAGAGGCGCATGAATCTCCCATATCCATCCATCCCGGCGGCACCAAGATGTACCAAGACCTCCGTCCCAAATTCTGGTGGACCCGCATGAAGCGGGAGATTGCCAAATACGTTGCCGAATGCGACGTCTGTCGCCGGGTGAAGGCTGAACATCAGAGGCCAGCGGGTACCCTTCGCCCCATAGCCGTTCCCGAGTGGAAATGGGATGAAGTTGGTATGGATTTCATTACCGGCTTTCCAAAGTCACAAAAGGGTAACAATGCCATTTGGGTCGTCATTGACCGTCTATCCAAAGTCGCACATTTCCTTCCGGTTCGAGAGGATATCAATTCCGGTCAATTGGCCGAGCTCTATATGGCCCGGATTGTTCCCTTGCACGGGGTTCCTTTGAGGATCATCTCCGACCGTGGAAGCTTATTTACGTCCAAGTTTTGGCAAAGTTTCCAAAAGGCTCTTGGAACCCGTCTCAACTTCAGCACCGCCTACCACCCTCAAACCGACGGTCAAACTGAAAGAGTAAATCAAGTTCTTGAGGACATGCTTCGGGCTTGTGTCATCTCTTTTGACAAGAGTTGGGAAAAATACCTCCCTCTCGCCGAGTTCTCCTATAACAATAGCTACCAAGCCAGTTTGCAAATGGCTCCCTTTGAGGTCCTATATGGGAGAAAATGCCGGACTCCTCTCAATTGGTCTGAAACCGGGGAGAGGTCACTCTTCGGTCCTGATGTGATCAATGAAGCCGAAGAGAAAGTCCGTGTTATTCGAGAAAATCTCAAGGCCGCTCAATCCCGTCAGAAAAGCTATTATGACAAGCACCACCAAGAGGTCCACTATGAAATTGGTGACAAGGCCTATCTTCGAGTCTCTCCTCTCCGAGGCGTTCGTCGCTTTGGAATCAAGGGCAAATTGGCACCTCGCTTTGTCGGCCTTTTCACCGTCCTAGCCAAGCGAGGAGATCTCTCCTATCAACTTGAATTGCCCTCCAACTTCCCGGATGTGCATGATGTGTTCCATGTCTCCCAACTCCGCCGGTGCTTCAAGGATCCAATCCGTGGGGTTGATCATGAGGCATTGGACATTCAGGAGGACTTGACCTATCGCGAGCATCCTATCCGCATCCTGGATGAAGCGGAGAGGAAAACCCGCAACAAGTCCATCAAGTTTCTCAAGGTCCAATGGTCTAACCATTCCGAGGAAGAATCCACATGGGAGCGAGAAACTAGTCTTCGTCAGGAATACCCCGCTTTCTTTACTCAAGCCTAGAATCTCGGGACGAGATTCCTGTAAGGGGGGTAGATTTGTAACATCCCAAACTTGGTAACGAAAAATACGAAGGATTTTTCCACTTTTGCTTCATTGTGTGCATCATAGCATTCATATGCATTTTGCCTTTTTAAACGTGCACTTGGAAATCGATTGTAATGGGAAGCCAACCCTTCCCAAAACCTCTAACCAAATGCTTTGCTCAATTTTTCAACCAACCATTCTTGGACTTCCAACCTGTTTAGGAAGTTCCCTAATTGCCTCTTATCCTCAATTCTCAAAGTTCAAGTTTTGTCAATTGGGAACTAAATATGAGATTTCATTTTGGCTTATTTCAAACTACACTTTTGGAACCAATTTAAGCTCTCCTAAAATTCAAACTAAAATTATGGTGTGCTTCCTTATTGTGTTGGGAGCCACCATGTTTGATTTCACTATTTTTGGAAATGGGTAATTGCTCCAATTAGAGGCTTTTAGCTATTTATCAAAAATGACTAAATCTAAAAGCTATGAACAAATGTTGGGAAAACTATTTTATTTGACCTCACCAATTTTTGTGGAAGTTCAAAAGCTTAATTGGAGCCTGTGTAAATTTTTCTGGGATTTTAGAAAATGTCCTGATACTCCAATTAAATGGTGTACACCTGCTGTTGGGCTTGTTTGAAAATTATTCAAAAGTTCCAGGGACCTCTTCGTAATTTTTCCTCTTCCCTCTCTCTCTCTCACCGTGGCCATGGCACTGGCGACATGCCTCTGCCTGTGCCGCACGACGCCGTGACCTGGAGGAGACCAGTGCCCCCTCGATGGTGCTACCTGCTCCCCTCCTTCTCTTCCTCTCATTTCTCCCGCGAATCCCGGATCGAGGCCCTCTCTCCATTCCTCTGCGTGCCCTCCGTAGTGCCGCTGCCACCACCGTCGATTCGCCGCACCTGGAGCTCCCCTGGACAAGCCGACGACGCCTTTAGCTTCACCACTTCCTCCTCTCCCTCCTGGTGCCCGGAATCGAGCCGGGGACGCTCTAATCGTCGCTAGGGTCCTCGACACCGTCCGACCGCGCTGCCGCCCGCCGGGACCGAAATACGGCGACGCCGGCCGCTCCCTCGCCGTCGACGTCCACGCTCACGAACTCGGGGTGAGCCCTGCCCCCTTCTGGCCCTCTTCCCTCTCCCTTTCTCTCCTCTCTCGCCGCCGTTCGCCGTCCGTCGGCCGCCGGCGTCACCGCGCCGAGACCCCGGCCTGACCGAGGCTTGGGCCGGCCTGAGGCCGGAGCCTTCGGGCTGGTGCCCGGCCGGTTGCCCAGCCTGGGCCGGCTCTGGGCCGGACCACTCGGGTCCCTGCCCGGCCTATTTTCCGGCCTGGCCGGCCTGAGGCCGGCCTGCCAGGAAAAAGGTTTTCCTTTTGTTTATTTGGAAACAAATTTTGGATAATCGATAACTATTTCAAAAGTGCTTCAAATTCGACGATTCAAATTTCAAAATGTTCAGGAAAACAAACTCCACCAATTGGAATCATTGTAAACTTCTTTTGGAATTATATTCTTTTGGTTAATTAAGAATTCCCAGATTAGGTTAAATAATGCCTAATTTGAGAATTTCATAACTTGTTAAATAATTAGCCAAAAATTATGAAATAAATATCAAAGTGGTCAACTTGTCAAATGCTATCAAATCATGCACTTATCACATCATGATCACAAACTTTGATTTGATGTTGTCCAGAATTTGTTTAATTGAAGTAAATTCAATTATTTATTTAATTTTTACTTATTCATCGGTGCTCCGAAAATTACAAATAAATTACCGAAACGATCGGAAGAACGAAACCTATCCATTCTTGCCATGTTCATGCATATTTGAGCCCTTTCTCTAATAATTTGGTAATTTATGAAGAATGTGATCACTAAGATAAATATGGAGTTGTGTCCAAATATTTGCACTAATTATTTGGAGCTCCATTTAATTTGTTAATAAAATTATATCATGATATCCTTGCATCAATTTGACATGTCATCATGTGATTGAGCATTGCACCTTGTGTTCGTGTAATTTATGTGTGCTTTGTATTTCTTTGGGTATCGATAGATTCCGGAGTCGAGGGTCTCTCTACTTACCCCGACGAGCAGTGCTTCACTACCGGGCAGCAAGGCAAGAGATAACCTAACCTTCTTGGCATCTAGCGTCCTATGTTTTTATCAAATTATTTTATCCACCATAATATTGCATGCGGTTCAAGTACCCCTTTTGGTAACTGTTAGAATATCCTATGAATGCATGTTCCTCCCGATCCAATCACGTGTATCCCTACCTATGAAACCTAGGGTTGAAATGTTGGCCGAGATAAAGTTATAATTGCTATATTCATATGCTTAGCTATGCTTAGCCATGCTTAAATAGATGCTTTATGTCCGTTCTAAATTCCATAATTGTTGATGTTGATGGAATGATTCGGGCAAGGTGGATAAATGTGATGCTTAATTAAATTGCTAAAGGTTTGGATGAGTTGCCCTCGGGGAGGGTGGTTTGCCTCATTCTTGCCGCCTAGGTTGAGAGTGCTTTTAGCTAGAACCAAGAAAAACGAGCGTGCTTCCGGAGGTGGGGGCATATGGAACCCCCTCTGACCGAATAAGTTGTGCGGGCGTATCCAAGGGTCCTCTAGTTCGGTTTTCCATTTGCGTGTGAGTATGTGGGTGGAAAAAGAATGATGTGGACGGTGGTGTTAGGGCGTGGCGATGGGGCAGGGTGCTGAAATAGGCACTGAACCTGTCCTGTGGCCACAGATGACTCTTGGATAGTCTCATGCAATGTAAAGGTCTAACCGCGCCCACTCGCCGGCCTTCCCCGGAAGAGGGCCAACTAGGTGAGCCGGACGGTACCAATGGGTAAAATAGTACACCCCTGCAGGGTAAATCTTTTCGAAAAGCCGTGTCCACGGTTACGGACAAATTCTTGGGAAAGGCGGATTAGCTCATAGATAACGTTAACCTAATTGATATGGCAGCTAGAGGTTGCATAACAAACATGAGATAAAGGTTCATTTCCTCGAGGGTGAGTCGAGGGAGTGCCTTTGGGAGAGATGAGTGGTGATGGCTGCAAGTAGGTTCGTCGAGAACCGAAGATGAGAATGATACTCTCTTACCCCTTTATAAAAATATTCTGAGTAGACGAATGCCAGGTGTCTTTTAAGTTTTGGTTTATGAAATTTAGCTTTATGCAAAAGAACTACATTATACAGCTTTAGAGCCTCCGTCAGTCATTGGGCCTATATCGCCCTACTAAACTTGCGAGTACATCGTACTCAGTCTCTCTTTGCTGCCTCTATGATTTTGTATTTCAGAGGAGGACGACACCGAGCAACTAGGTGGGTTCTTCGTTGACGTCGACTACTAGTCTGGGGTTCCCAGGTGGCAGCTTGGGACCGTGGAACAAGCTGGCTTGGGTGATGTTTATCTGTAGGCCTCTTAGGCCATAATTTGCTTCTTGTTGTATTAGACAACGCTACTTCGCTTCCGCTTGTTGAATTGTAGGATCTGTGATCCTTTTGCCTTGTAATATTTGTATTCTCCTCGTTATATGAGTTGCTATATAAATGTTTTGTGTCGTAGAGTCATGCTTTGTGCCAGTTTTGTTCCACAAGTCTCGATCTTTGTTTTATACATTGATGGTTGTGTTGCTTACATAGCCTCTCTGTATAATTCCGGGGTCGGGGCGCTACAATCGCGCCCTGAGATTCCTATGCAGAAGTGAAAAGGTCGGGATACTCGGATCGAAGATGCTCTTCGCGTTCCCATGTTGCCTCTTTGTCGGAGTGATGAGATCACGGCACCTTGAAGAACTTGAAGCTCTTGTTGCATGTGCGACGTTCAGCCTCATCGAGAATGAGAACATGATGCTCATGGTAGGTGAGGTCTTCTTGGATATCAATCGACTCGTGATCAATGGCACGGCCTGGATCTTTGAAGCAATTCTTGAGCTGATACATGTGAAAAACATCGTGCACCTTGGATAGCTTTTCCGGAAGTTCCAACCGGTAGGCAAGTTCTCCACGTCTTGCAAGAACCTTGAAAGGACCAAAGTATCATGGAGCCAGCTTGCCCTTGATACCGAAGCGATGTGTGCCTCTCATGGGAGTGACACGAAGGTATGCCAGATCACCAGGAGCATAGACCATGTCCCTGTGCTTGCCATCATAATAACTTTTCTGACGAGACCGAGCAATCTTCAGGTTTTTACGAATGATGCGAACCTTTTCTTCGGCCTCTTGTATTATTTCAGGACCAAAGAGTTGATGTTCACCGGTTTCAGACCAGTTGAGAGGAGTCCGACATTTGCGACCATAGAGAACTTCAAAAGGAGCCATGCCCAAACTTGCTTGATAGCTGTTGTTGTAGGAGAACTCAGCATACGGAAGGCAATCTTCCCATTTCATGCCAAAAGAGATGACACATGCTCTGAGCATATCTTCGAGAATCTGATTGACTCTTTCCACCTGTCCATTTGTTTGAGGGTGGTAGGCGGTGCTGAAAAGCAGGTTTGTGCCCATAGCCTCCTGGAAGCTTTTCCGGAACTGAGAAGTGAAGATACTCCCACGATCTGAGCTTATTTCCAAAGGAACACCATGAAGTGGAACGATCTTTGTGGCGTAAAGCTCTGCCAACTGAACTGCTGAGATTGATTCTTTGACTGGAAATAAGTGAGCGACTTTTGAGAGACGGTCGATGACAACAAAGATAGCATCGTTGCCTTTCTTGGACTTAGGAAAACCGGTGATGAAGTCCATTTCAATCTTGTCCCATTTCCACTCAGGAATTTTCAGGGGTTGAAAGACACCGGTTGGTCTCTGGTTTTCTGCCTTGACACGGCGACAGACATCACATTCCGAGACATAGCGAGAAATGTGACGCTTCATTCTGGTCCACCAGTAGACTTGCTTGAGATCCTGATACATCTTCGTGCTTCCAGGATGGATAGAAAGAGGAGTGTCATGAGCTTCCTTGAGGATCAACTCTCTTAAGCTTTCAAGCTTGGGAACAACAATGCGTCCTTCAAATAACACTGTTCCCTTGTTGTCCAGAGAGAAGCACTTGTACTTAGCTGTGCCCAGAACAATGTTTTCCTTGATCTTCTTGACAGAAGGGTCACGTAACTGAGCATCTCGGATTTTGTCCTCAAGAGTAGGAGTGGCTGTCAAGCTAGCAAGATAACCCTGAGGAACAATTTCCAGATTGAGCTTTCGAAACTCTTCATGGAGGGCAGGTTGACTCTCCAAGATCATGAGATTGTTGCAATAGGATTTGCGACTGAGGGCATCGGCCATGACATTAGCCTTGCCTGGAGTGTAGTTGAGAGTGAGATCGAAATCCTTGATACTCTCGATCCATCGCCTTTGTCTGAGATTCAGGTCTGGCTGAGTGAAGAGATATTTTAGGCTTTGATGGTCGGTGTAGATTTCGCAAGTGTTACCCATAAGATAGTGCCGCCACATTTTGAGTGCATGCACAACTGCAGCGAGTTCAAGATCATGAGTAGGATAGTTGAGCTCGTGAGAGCGCAACTGACGAGAAGTGTAAGCGACGACTTGTCGATCTTGCATGAGGACTCCGCCTAGTCCTTGTAGAGAGGCATCACAGAAGACTTGGAAAGGCTTGGAAGTGTCAGGTGCAACTAGAACAGGAGTTGAGGTGAGTTTTTTCTTTATAAGCTGGAAGCTTTCCTCACATTCGGGACTCCAGATGAACTTCTTGTCTTTCTTGAGGAGTTCGGTGAGAGGCTTTGTGATTTTGGAGAAGTTTTCGATGTATCGACGACAGTAGCCCGCCATACCCAGGACACTTCTGAGTTGCTTCACTGTTTTAGGCGTAGGCCAGTCGAGAATTGCTTGGACTCTTTCTGGATTGACGGCGGTGCCTTCTCCAGAAATGACATGCCCAAGATAGGTGACTTCAGGAAGCCAGAACTCACATTTGGAGAACTTAGCATAGAGGTGATGTTCGTGAAGCTTGGTGAGAACGAGACACAGATGTTCCGCATGCTCTTCGTCGGATTTGGAGTAGATAAGGATGTCATCGAGATAGGCCACTACGAACTTGTCGAGGTACTCCATGAAGATAGAATTCATGAGACGAGAGAAAAGTCGCGGCAGCATTGGTGAGACCGAAAGACATGACATTGTACTCGTAGAGACCATAGCGAGTGGTGAAGGCTGTCTTGGGAATGTTTTCCTTCCTGATCTTTATCTGGTGGTAGCCCATCCTTAAGTCCATCTTAGAGAAGACTTTTGCGCCGGCAAGTTGATCGAAGAGATCATTGATGCGAGGAAGAGGATATTTGTTCTTGATTGTGCGAAGATTAACAGGACGATAATCAACGACTAAACGACTAGTCTTGTCCTTCTTCTTCACCAAGATAGTGGGGCATCCCCAAGGAGACGAACTGGGTTGGATGTAGCCATTGCTTTCCAGCTCCTCAACCTGTTTCTTAAGCTTAACCAGTTCGGGAGGACCCATCTTGTAAGGTCGTTTGGAGATAGGAGTTGTGCCTGGTTCAAGCTCGATGACGAATTCGACAGCTCTGTCAGGTGGCATACCTGGGAGCTCCTCCGGAAAGACATCAGGAAAGTCACAGACGACTGGAAAGTCTTGAATAGCTCGGAGAGGATCAACATTTAGAGCAAAGAGCTGGACAGAAGGTGTAGACTTCGGAGAATAGACTATCTGGCCTGAAGGGTGAGAAAGAGTGACCGTCTTTGTAGAACAGTCGATTTGAGCTTTGTTGTCCTTCAGCCAATCCATTCCTAGAATGACGTCGATGTCTGAGTTGCCGAGAAGTATAAGAGAAGCAAGAAACAAGTGAACTCTGATTTGGATTTTGTTGCCATGGCTTATCTGGGAAGATTGCAGTAGAGCTCCTGGGGTTTTTACGAGTAGCTGATTGTCTAGAGAAACCAGATGCAGACTATGCGCTTGTGCAAAGATTTTTGACACAAAGGAATGTGATGCACCTGTGTCGAACAACACTTTAGCAGCTACAGAGTTTACGGGGAGTGTACCAATGACAACTTCTGGAGCCCCCCGAGCTTCATCAGCATTGATGTGCTTCACCCCTCCTGCACGTCCCTAAGGCCTGATGTTGGTGTTGAGAGGCCTCTGCGGGGTAGGTGCACGTACCATCGCCTGAGTTGGAGCAGGGCGGGGCTGCGGTGGTGGTGGAAGCCGGTTCTGTGGGCACTATGGTGAGGTGTGGCCCTCCTGACCACACTTGTAGCAAGTCACTCCTGGGCGAGGACCCGTTGGCCTTGGCGGTCCCACGATGGTCCTTGGATCAGGGGAGGGCGGGCATGGAGCAGAACCTGGAGTGCCTGGAACATAGGTGCCACGTGCGAGAGCACAATTGGGCACCTATATTCGGCGCTTCTGAGGTGGCCCAGTGTTTTTGTTGGAGGAAGAACCATCTTCACGAGAGTGCTTGCGAGACTCCTCAAACACAGCACGTCCATGCTCGTCCTTGAGGGTGGTGTCGATGAGCTCCTCAAAGTTCGCCGTCTTGATGAGGTTGAGCGCGTATCTCAGCGCTGGGTTGAAGCCCTTGCGGAAGCGAGCTTGCTTCTTGGCATCAGTGGACACTTCATCTCCAGCATAGCGAGAGAGGTTGTTGAAAGCCCTGCTATAGCCGAGGACGTCCATCTTGCCTTGCGTCAGAGAGCAGAATTCCTCCTGCTTGCGCTCCATCAGCCCCTCGGGGATGTGATGGCGCAGGAAGGCGTCCTTGAAGTCCTCCCAGGTAGTAGCTTCACCCGGGGCTCTCATCGCCTGGCGGTTCTCCCACCATGAGGCGGATTCGCCGCGTAGAAGAAACGTGACATAGGGCACACGGTCCTCAGGTGCCACGCGTGCAGTGACGAGGGTCTTGTTCATCTCACGAAGCCAGTCATCGGCGTCGGGAGGCTCAGTGGAGGAGGCGAAGACTCTTTGGTTCAGGTTGAGGAAGTCCCTGAGAGAGACACGTCCATTGCCTTCGTTGCGGTTGTTTTGATGCAGCATCTGGTTAGCTTGTTGTTGCGCCAACTGCGCCACCACTTGCGTTAGCTGCGTCAACATCTCCGCAAAAGGCGGCGGAGGGGGTGGTGGTGGGTTAGCATTACCCCTTGTCATCCTGAGGATAACGACAACATAAGCAAACACCACAAAGAAATGCAAGATTTGCGAAAAGGATTAGCCTCAAAGGGACAGATAGCATCAGATAAACATGGATAGTCATCAGGTACACCATAAAAGGTTCAAGTACATCCATGAAAACTACTACAAAACAGATGAAGACAACTCTCACGAACTCCATGCAACACGCAGGAAGATAGCTATCTCTAAGCTCGTAAGCTGCGCCAGTGGGTAGAATTGGCAGATGCATGAAACAAGGTTCAACACTGAAGTGGAGGAACAATGATGAAGTGACAGAAGTAACATTTCTTTCACCAATTCACAGCTGCAACCTAAAGGTACTACGGAAAACCCTAAACACGTGAAAACCTATTTTGAAAATTTAGGAAAGGAGAGAAAACCTCGTATCACTTCCTCACCAGAAAAGAGGGTGGGCGGGTGGGGAAAGAAGTAAAGAGAACAGAGTTCCTACTCTCGCGTATATTTTCCTGAATAGCTACTAAAATAAGTTCTAGACTCAACTACGACCAGTAGAAAGGGATCCTACAGGCAGTCCATGCTCTGATACCAAATTGTAAGCCCCACTTAGCGAAACATTCATTTCGCCGGAGGACCCACATTTCGAATATCACAACACGAACATTTAAGACACAAAAGAGTAAACAATTGATAGTTCAAATATAATTTATTACATCACCGGGGGGAACATATCCCGAATATAGCGACAGCAAATATGTCTGGGTAGAGACTACATCAAAGGTCTAATGACCGGAAAGAATAAGGGACCAGCCCACGCGGTCTCCGGCTGCTGCCTAGGATCTCTATCTACTCGTCGTAGTCGGTGTCAAACTCCATGAAGTATCATCCAGCTGAGTCGTTGTAGTTGTCTGTCGCTCCTGCATCGGTGAAAACGGGCACCGGGACACCAATGGTATGAGTACGGGAGGTACTCAGCAAGACTTACGCACAAGGGTAAACGAAAGAACTATGCACATGCAATTGGATAAAGATGATGGTTGTATGGTGGAGTTGCAGCAGCACCTAACATCTACAGAGGACACACTAGACCTTGCGTCTATTTAGAATAAGGAAAGGGAGCGCATACTCGTAGGACCTATTCTACTCACCAAACAATACCCGCCCTAAGACAACTCCCTCGTATCAGGAGCCCACGAGGAAGAAGTCCAGGTACTCACACGTTGATCAAGTTTTAATCATATTATTGTTCGAGTAAGGCTATTTACCAAGCAAGTTAACTATTAAAAAGATATGGCGATATCTATGATCTTTTTTGCCAGCACATTACCCAAGTCGTCCATAACCGCGAACACGAATTTTCGAAAAGATTTAACCCCGCAGGGGTGCACCATAGTAACCATACACGTTCGATCAACCCACAAGCCACAAAGGCAAAGGATCTCACAACACGACCCTTCCCTTCACTACAACATTGAATAGGGAGCCACCCATCTGAGACAGATCCACATCGAGAGCCCGGCCGAAACTCCGTTGTGGGCCCAAAGGTTTGCGCCTACGTGCTAGGTGGCACAGACTATCATGAGCGGCCACTTCGCATCATACCGCAACCTATATGCGCCCCCATAGTTAAAACCTCTCATCTTCAGTAACATGCGTATGCGTATGTCCAAATAAACACCCGAACTAGTTGTGGCTCCCTAAACAATGTAGCAGTTCCGGTACTAAGTTGCGGGGGGTTCCATAAGTCTTCCCACGTGTGGGTAGTGTGCTCAGTCTTGGATAAGCGAAAAAGAACTCGGGTCCTAGGCGACACTAGCGGAACAAATCACCATAGCTGGCCTCCCGCCGGTGCCTTATCTTTATTAAAATAAGTTAACCCAGATAGTATGTCTTCAATTAATTAAACTATACCAACTAAGCATCATCAGTATCTGAGATAAACCACAAACAACTCCTAAGCATGCTAGTTGGTAACTGCAGGTAAAACAAACAAAGGATATAGGTAGGCATATGAGGATAACTGGACTGCTATCAGGCTATACAATTCTAGTAGGAATCATAAGACACAACAGAACGAGACCTAAATCATGCAAGATAGGGCATAGTCAACATATGAGAAATTGAGGGAGGGGCTGCTTGCCTTGTTGCTCAGTAGCCTGGTACTGGGCTGGATCCTCAGAGGGGTCATCGGTAGTCGCAAGGTCATCGTCTAAGAACATACCCCAAACATAACAAAAAGGATAAAGTAATACACGTGCAGCAATCAAGATGAGCATTTTAATTATGCAGCGTTTTAAAGTGCTAAACATTTAGTAACACAGTTAAGTTGGCCCTTTGCAAAAATATAAACAATTAGGGCAACTATTGCATGTTTTAGAGTTCAATTAATGGATTTGCTAATTATCCCGAAAGTTTAATTAGTTCTTAAATGCATGAAAATAAGAAACAGATAGATTGCATTTTTATCTACATTTTGATATAAAATTCATAATTTTTGGAATTGTAAAACAAAAGTTATGAATTTTACAAGATTAACGAGTTAGCAAATTTTTTGATTATTTTACCCATTTAAATTGATTTAAAAAATCAAACAAAATTAATATTTGGATAGATTACATTTTTATGATTCGAAATCATATATTATTTGCATTATTTGGAAAAGGTAAGGCCAAGAATTAATTAATTAAAAAACAGAACATAAACAAATAGCAGGGACCTAGTTGTAATAGATTTCAAAAACTGGGCTGATCTGCAAAACATTTAGATCTGGATCTGGGTAAACTTTTTATACCGAGAAGGTGTGTACACATCAGTATGACAGGTGGGACCAGGGGTCCCACATGTTAGTGACTGGAACAGAGAGGAAAAAGGGGAGGGGGTTTCTTTTCGGCTCTAGGGGGAACTCGAACCCTGGCCGATCTGATGTGCAAGGAACATAGGCCACTGGGATGGCGCGCGGATCTTGTCGAGGAAGGGGATCGACATCCTAAGAGGTGGTCTTCAGGTGTTAACTGAACCTTTAACTGAACTTGGATTCAGACTTGGTGTCGGAACAACGACGGATGGCGACTTCGTGGTGATCAGCGACGACCAGAAAAGGGCAGCGCTGATCTTGGCTGCGGGGGACGTTGTGCATGCTGGTGCAGGAGACGGTTAGGCAGAGAAGCAACTCGTGCTCGTGCACGTGAGCGTTGATGTCGGACTACGCTACCGGTGGTGCCGCTCGAAGGCGGACACCCAGAGCAAGGGGAGAGGGACAGGCAAAGGTAGCCCGATGGGCGGAGGGCCCACCGAGGCTAACGGCGTCGCGGTTCGACCCGAGAAGGCGACGGTGACGTGTAGGAGACGGTGTGAGGAAGGGGAAAACAGGCGTCGGCCGTAGACGTGGAAGGGGAAGGAGACCTTGGCACACACGTCCAGCTTCGGATCCAGCTCTCGCGTGTAGACGACGTCGAAGACGTGGCAGTGCTCATCCTTGCTATCCAGGCGCGGCGAACTCCATGGTGTCGACGAGGTGGCGCTCTGTCAGGACTCGATGATCTCTGACTTCTCGATCTGGTAGAAGGGGAAGGATAGGAGCACGGCGCTCAGAACTAGCAGCTAAGAACAGGAAATACTAGAAAGGAAAAGGGGAATAAAATTAGGGTTTCTATTAGCTTGCCTCCCTACCACCCACTCCTACCCTTTATATCGAAGGCGCAGGACCAAGCTAATCGAATATTCCATATTACAATCATTGAGCTAAATTAATATAACTGAAATAAGATGAGACACCCGCTTTGCTTCTCAGCCGTCAGATCCACTAAATCGGTGTCCTTCCATCTGGACCGTCCCTCGTTGTCGCTGAGGGTCCTGACAGTCCCCCCCCCCTTAAGACAGGGCTTCAAGGCCTGAACTGAGGGAAATTCGCCTGGATGAAGGAGGCGTCCTCCCATGTAGCATCGGCTGGAGTCATGTTTTCCCACTGAATCAACCATTGTGGGACTGCTATGTCGTACTCACCATTGCTTCGGGGAATCTGTCGACGCTGTAGTACTGCCACTGGGAATACTTTCACTTTTCCGTCAGGTGTCACCAGGGGAAGTTTTGGGTTAGGAATTGCTCGAGCTCCTAGATGCTTCTTCAGTTGATTCACATGAAAAACGTCATGTATCTGTGCTTCCGTAGGCAGCTGTAACCTGTAAGCAACGTGCCCCACTTTCTGTAACACACGAAAGGGACCGTACCACTTGGATGTAAGCTTCAGAGCATTTCTCAGACCAATGTCGTTTCCCTGTATGGCTGCATTTTCAGGTATACCATGTCTCCAATGTTAAAACTGTGTTCAGTTCTGTTGGCGTCGGCGAAAATTTTCATCCTTGCTTGGGCTTTCATCAAGTTGTGTTGTAGAGTCTGGAGCATGTGTTCCTTTTACTGAAGGGTTGCTTGAGTGTTCTCAGAAACAGCACATGGAATTGATAGATGGTGAAGCAAGGGAGGTGGGTACTCATAGAGAGCCTCAAACGGTGACATATTGATGGCTGTGTGGAAGGAACATTTGTACCACCATTCTGCAGCAGGCAACCAATTGGACCACTTCTTGGGCTCTTGGAATGTCATGCAGCGCAAATATTGTTCAAGGCACTGGTTGACTCTTTCAGTTTGCCCATCCGATTCAGGATAGTGGGCAGAGCTGTAGTTCAAGGAGATTCCCAGGTCAGAGAACAGGTCCTTCCAAAGAGTACTGGTGAAGATCCTATCCCTGTCACTGACAATGCTAGCAGGTGGTCCATGTAGCTTAACTATATTTCTATAAGCAAATCAGCTACCTTTTGCACAGTATAGGGATGAGATAGTGGTAAGAAGTGGGCATACTTGGTGAGCCGATCGACCACTACTAAAATCACATCCTTGCCTTTGGATTTAGGAAGGCCCTCCACAAAGTCAAGACTGATGTCAGCCCATTTTTGTTTGGGAATTGGAAGTGGGCAGAGCAATCCAGGGTATGGAACCTTCTCATGCTTTGAAATCTGGCTGGTTGGACACTCAGAGATAAGTTTGGTGATATCTTGTTTGAGTTTTGGCCAGTAAAATACCCTTTTTAGTCTTTGAAGTGTGACTCTAATGCCAGAGTGACCTCCATATGGAGCAGAGTGGAAGGTATGGAACAATTTTTCTTTCAACGCCGTAGAGGCACCAATATATATTCTGTTCTTGTATCTTAGGATCCCAGATTGCAAGGTGAAGTTGGCTTGGCTATCAGGTTGAATGGAGAGCTTCTGTAGGAGTTGCTGGCAATGGTCATCATTTGTATATGTGTCCATTACTTCACTGAGCCATGTTGGAATGTTTACTGATAAGGAGAGGCATTCATCCTTGGTGTTGTTTGAGGCACATATGATAGGAGGGGGGCTGTCCTGGAACTTCCTTGACAATGCATCTGCCACAGAGTTGTCAGGGCCCTTTTTGTATTCAATTTGATAATCAAACTCAAGTAGTTTTAGCATGAGCTTGTGTTGGATACCTTCCAGCAATCTTTGATTTCCCAGGTATTTTAAACTTTGTTGCTCTGTGCGAATGATGACTTTATTTCCAAGGAAGTAGTGCCTCCATTTTTTGAGTGCTTGGAGTATTGCCATGGCTTCCTTCTCATATATGGATTCTACAGAGGCTATGGGGCCCAGGCTCCTGCTGAAGAAGGCCAGGGGTTTCCCTTCTTGCATAAGGACTGCCCCTATGCCATTGCTGCAGGCATTTATTTCCAGGACAAAGGCTTGGGAAAAGTCTGGTAATCTGAGCAAGGGAGGTGATGTCATCACAGATTTCAGTGTGTCAAATGCTTTCTGTTGTGCAGGCCCCCACTGAAAATTGTCCTTCTTGAGTGCTAGGTACAGAGGTTGGCAAATGAGAGCATACCATTCTATAAATTTCCTGTAGTAGCCAGTGAGACCCAGAAATGCCCTTAATTTCTTCAGAGTGTCAGGTATTGGCCAATTTAAAATGTCTTGGATTTTGGATGGGTCTGTGGCAACCCCCAGACCAGATATGATATATCCTAAGTACTCAACTTGTGACTGGCCAAAGGTGCACTTGCTGAGCTTAGCTTTGAGTGCATGGTTTTGAAGTGTTTGGAGTACCAAGAGTAGGTGTTGCTTGTGATCTTGCATATTTTTGCTGTATATGAGTATGTCATCAAAGAACACTAACAAAAATTGTCTGAGGTACTTGGAGAACACTGTGTTCATCAGTTCTTGGAATGTAGCAGGGGCATTGCTCAGTCCAAAGGGCATAACTTTATATTCATAGTGGCCAAGGTGTGTGGAGAATGCTGTCTTGTGGATGTCAGACTCCTTCATGCGAATTTGACGGTACCCAGACCTCAGGTCCAATTTCGAGAAGACAGTGGCACCAAAGAGTTCATCCAGTAGGTGTTCTATCATAGGAATTTGGAATTTGTTCTTGATGGTGAGTTCATTTAGGCCCCTGTAGTCAACACAAAGTCGCCAGGACTTGTCCTTCTTCTTTACAAGTATGACTGGGGAGGAGAAAGGACTGCAGCTAGCTTGTATCTCCTTGTTTTGCAGCATCTCCTTGATAATAGCTTCAATGGCATTTTTCTGATTGTGAGACATGCGGTAGGGTCTAATGTTAGGTGGCTTGGCACCTGGTATGAGAGGAATTGCATGGTCAGCTGACCTTGGGGGTGGCAAGCCTTCTGGAGTGGAGAAAATGTCTGGGAATTGTTGCAGGATATCAATGAGGTCATCATGCACTGGTATGTTATGGGGATCAGAGGTTGTCTCTGCTTGGTCAGGTGTGTGGTATAGCATATAGCCTGTAGCATTCTGCTCAAGCAACTTAGAGCATTCTTCTGAAGAAATGAGCAAGTTGGATACAGGAACCAAGTGATCTTTGAATGTGTGTGGTATTCCTTCATGAGTGAGTGTGATTGTCCTGTCAATGAAATCAAAGGTTGCTGGGTTGTGTTTCCTGAGCCAGTTCACTCCCAGTATTGTCTCAGCACCCATAAGTTCTAATATCCGAAAAGTGGCTGTGAATTGTTTGCCTTGAATGGTGAATTTAACATTGTGAGCAATGGCTTCTGAAGTCAGAGTGCCTCCTCCAGCCACTGTCACTGTTCTGGTTGGAGCAGGGGACAATGGGATGTTGTGCTTGGCAGCAAACTTGTAATCCATGAAGGTACTTGTACTTCCAGTGTCCAGGAGAGCAACTACTGTGGTGCCCTTGAGATGCAGTAACAGTGATAAGGTTGACTCACTAGGGGAGCCAGTATATGCAGCTCCTAATATATGCATCAGGTTTTCGTCAGCTTGTTGTTGGGGAGGGTCTTCAAGTGGAGCTGCCACAATTTCAGGTAAGGGGCCTGCTTCTTCATCATCAGAGTGCCCTTGCATTTCAATAGCATTGAGTGCCCTTTGCATTGGCTGACATCTATGTCCCAGTACCCAGTTTTCTGGACAATACCAGCATTTGCATGGCTCTCGAACTCTGTCATTGGCCTGCCTGTTCCTATTCTCTCTGGCAGGGTTTCTTTGTTGGGGTGGATACTGTGGCGATGTTGCATTTGGTTTTCTGTTATTGGAGAGGTGAGCCTTCTCATACTGTTTAGCATACCAGTAAGCTGACAGAAGTGTAGTAGGCTTTTGGCACTGAACAATGTGCTTAATGGTGTCCTTGAGGCCACTCAAGAATATGTCCACAAAGATATCTTGTGGGAGATATGTTCTGTCACGCTTCACCAAAGTCATCCACTGTTCATAGGCATTAATGTAGATATCGACCGTAGTCACTTGCTTCAATTGTTGCAGTTGGTCCATTGGTTCCAGTGCAGTGGATTCAGTAAAGCGCTCGACCAGAACTGAACACAGACCGGGCCCGGAGATGCGGTGCAAATTGAGACCGGCGCTGCTCAGCCAGGTTTTAGCTTGCCCCCTGATGTAAGCTATGCCCCAACGCACACGTTGGTCTTCTGTTATGCCTACCAGGGCGAAGATGTCTTCACATTCCAGAATCCAAGTTCGGGGGTTGTCGCCATGGAAGGTCGGTAGCTCCACGTGTGGGTTCGTAGTTGAGGTTCGTTGTGGTGGTGTTGGTGTGGATGGTAGGTATGATCTTGTGGGGGTGGAGTGGTATGAGATGGTGGCGTATGGCATGTGTGCGTACATGGTGGTGGTAATGGGGGGTGATAGTTGGGAAAACATTGCTGGTGTTGTGAGCAGTAGGTTGTTGGTGGGTGTTGGTATGGATTGTATGGAAAAGGAGGTAAATTTTGTGGCTGGTAATAGTGTGGTTGGGTGGAGGGTGAAGTGAATTGGGTGAAGGAGTGAGGTTGTGATGTTTGGTGGGTGGTTGTAGTGATGGGATTGGTTGTAGTGGTTGTGTGGGCATATGATCGAACAGGTTGTGGGGAGGGTGGGTGAGGTAGCTGCTCTGGTGTTAAATTCCCGAATTGGGGTGGGAAAGGGGGGGTGATGAAACTGTGGCGTGCTTTTTGGTGTTGGAAGCTCGGTGATTGGGGTGAGGGTGTGTTGCGGAAGAGGAGGTGGGGTTGAAAGGGCGTGGTTTGGCGGCTGCGTGGTGGCGAGGCGAGAGATGGAGGTACCGAAAGAAGACATCATCTCAGATAATTTAGCAATCTCACCATGGAGTGAAGCGATCGCTACTGTCGAGTCGGCTTGATGCAGATAAAGACGCCGGCTGATGTGCAGGACTTCGCGAGGGAGCTGGTCACGGATCTCGTCTTCGGCTTGGAGATCAGCGGCGGCCACGGCCGTGGCAGCAGCGGCAGCGGTCTGCTCATCCATGAGAGCTACACCTTCTCCCTGGTTGGTCGTTGTCGAGGTACGTTCGCGCGAGCTCGAATGGGAGCGGCGGCCGGGTGCCATGTCGAAGCGGAGGTCAGGGATTTTACCGCTGGTTCCGGTGATCCAGGAACCTGTGGAGGGTTGGTAGAGGGAAGGGAGGGAGGGAGATCACGGCAGCCTCGCTCTGATACCACCATGTCAGGACCCGATGATCTCTGACTTCTCGATCCGGTAGAAGGGGAAGGATAGGAGCACGATGCTCAGAACTAGCAGCTAAGAACAGGAAATACTAGAAAGGGAAAAGGGGAATAAAATTAGGGTTTCTATTAGCTTGCCTCCCTACCACCCACTCCTACCCTTTATATCGAAGGCGCAGGACCAAGCTAATCGAATATTCCATATTACAATCATTGAGCTAAATTAATATAACTGAAATAAGATGAGACACCCGCTTTGCTTCTCAGTCGTCAGATCCACTGAATTGGTGTCCTTCCATCTGGACCGTCCCTCGTTGTCGCTGAGGGTCCTGACATGCTCCTCTGGCTATTTGGTGGGGGGGGGGCTCGGGTAGCAGAGAACAAGGAAGGAAGGAGAGGAGATGGTGGCGGCGGAGATGGGGGAAAGGTGAGCTCTGGCTGCTGCTTTATAGAGGGGGAAAGGGGAGGCGCTGGCCGGTGGTGCTCCTCACGCGTGGGTCATGCTCCCATACAGAGAAGACGACATCGACGAGAGAGCTGGTTGAGGGGAGTGGGCCGGCTGGGTGGGCTGCCCAGGCCCGGGCCAGCAAAGGTGAGGCTGGGCTGCGGCCAGAAACTAGTTTTTTCTTCCTCTTTTGCATTTTCTTTTTCCAGGGATTTTCAGAAAAAGGAGAGAATAAGAAAAATAAAATAAGGCCATTTTATTCTTACCAAAATAATTATATCAACAACATAAAGTTGGTAAGCTTGTTGATTTGCTTGACAAGAAATTAAAGTTGGTTTTATTTGTTTGGTTACAAAATTAATTAGCAACACAAGTGATGGTGACAAGATTAAACCATTTTATTTATTTTGAATTTTGCAAAAGCAACAAATGCAACAAAGGGCATGATGATGTCACTACTAAAAATCCGGAGATCAGCAACAATTCAATTCCGTCGAGGACGAGCTCCAAAACATCGCTCGGCCTTATCCGCAACGGTTTACGCGACGAAAAAAAAAGTCCCTGATCGACTGTCAGGGACGATTCTTCGACGTTTTATGTGCACATGGAAACATCGAGTCCACCTGTGACATTCAGGCAAACGTCACGAGCGGCTCAACCGTTCGGCCCAAGGCCCAATAAGCCGAAACATTTTTCTTTCGTCACTCATGATTGCCAAGTGGCAAACGGTGCCCTGACGGTAGTTAACGCCGTCTGCTGACGTCACTTTCTGCGCCGACCATGTCATCATGGTCGTGACGTTTTTTTTTCTGTCGTGCAGAGATACTGTTACGGCCACTGTTATGACAACAGGATGGTGACACGTGGACCAACCGTAAGGAGCCACGTTTCCCCCTATCTGTGACGAATTTTGTACGTCGGGGGCTAGGTGTTTTTCGTCGCTGCGAATCGCTATGAGGTACCGACGCGTGGACCATCCATGCGACGCCACGCGGCGGCTATCCGTTACGTTTCTGTTTGTTGCGGAAATTGGTGACGACGTTAAAGTGGCCGAGACGTTTATATTTTCGTCGCCGTACAGCCCAATCAGATAGTGACACGTGGTGCACCCATATGATGCCACGTGCCTAACTTATCCGTGACGGATTTTTCAATGCCATGACGTTTGCTTTTTCGTGGCAGATTGATGCTGAAGTCATCGTTCCATTTCTATTTCTGCTTTCCGTACACGTGAGATACAGAAATTCATCAAGTTTTCACAGCAAAGCAACCTTAAAACAACCGTCAAATACATAAATTCATCAAGTATCAAGACGTCATACAGAATTTCAGTTTTCAGCAACACTACAACAGGCCATAGCCTCACAGTCTTCAGACTCACAGTTTCATTTACCAATATATTGGTCAGCTAGCAACTGAAGTAGGGCAGCCCCATGTTCTTGCGTCTTCTTTAGCTCTTCTTGTTGCTTCCGCATTTCTTGCTTTTCAACTAAAAACTTGAGCCTCCCTTGCTCAGATTCTTATTTCGCTAACTTCAATTCAGCAATTATACTGCGTAGATTCGCATTCCCAGCTTGCTCAGAAAGAAGTTGGGCTTCAAGTTCAGACTTTGAAAGAATTGGTTCCACACAGGTTTTCTTCGAGAAAGTATGCTTTCCACTATCCAGCATGACAACTCCAGTAACATCGCTATCATCATCTGAAGCAGATGGCGACATCCTTTTCTTGTTTGCCTATCAAGCATGCAAAGAACATAGATGTAAATAGCAGATTACAAGCATGCACACAAAATAGATGAAAACAAGCAGATGACAATCCATTAAGCGTGTGCAATGAATTAGCAGATGACAATGCATTAAGCCTGTGTGTAATGAATTAGCAGATGACAAGCATATACTCCCTCCGTATCATAATGTAAGATGTATTACATTTTCTCATACAAAAAAGACACATATGTATGTAGACACGAGATAAGGAAATAACCTGCAGCTTATTGTCCTCACTGGCTGCTGATTGACATGACACATCTGCATCACTGGTATCCGATTCCCCTTTAGGATCATAATCAGATCCAGAGTTAGAGTCTTCCTTCTTGATCTTTTTGGGGGAGAATACAGCCGGAGATGCAATAAGACTTGCTAAAGACTTTCAACCCAATTCTTGCAGACGTGCATTGTTTCTCATGATAGTTTTGAGCCGCTCTTCTTCAATGGGCTTTAGTGGTGATCCTAACATGAATAAAACACTCAAAGTAAGCTACAAATATAACACTTGCTAAAACCATAGGAACACAAAGCTCGATAATAAGCAAACATCAATCAAATAGGCAACAAACGTAGATAGATTAATTGCATCACAAATAAGCAGTATAATAAAGAAGCATCAACCATACAATCAAACAGGCAAAAGTCACTAGAGATTAAATGCATCAACCATTAGCACGATAAAAAAGCATCAATTAATCATACAATTAAACAGGCAAACAAGGGCAGATTGATTGCATCAAACATTAGAAGGATAATTAGGAAGCGTCAATCATGCAAACAATGTAGACAGATTAATTGCATCAAACATAATAAAAAATAATAAATAAGCATCTATCATATGATTAGCAGGCAAACTTTAGACAGACAAACTGCATCAAACATTGGCAGACTAATTAGGAAGCATCAATCAAACAATTTAGACAGATTAATTGTATCGAACATAAGCAGGATAATAAAGAAGCATCAAGCATTCAATTAAACAGGAAAACTATGTGGAGAGTAACTGCATCGAACAGCCGAAAACAATGATTTTGAGAGAATAATTGCCTGCGGCTTTAGGGCCATCTTTCTCACTGCGTTCCTTCTCACCTTCAATCTTTACTCGTGGCATCGAGGTTGCAGACCTTGACAGAGAAGTTGCGGCGAGGTTGGAGACGAGGTGGCAGATCTGGACGTACGCCGAGGTTGGTGACGAGGTGGCAGACCGGCGAGGTGGACAGAGGTGGCAGACCTGGACGGCGAGCACGACGACGGCGAGGTGGCAGATCTGGACGTACACCGAGGTTGGTGACGAGGTGGCAGACCGGCGAGGTGGACAGAGGTGGCAGACCTGGACGGCGAGCACGACGACGGCGAGGTGGTAGCTCTGGACGGCGACCTGGGCGGCGAGGTGGCAGATCTGGACGGCGACCTGGGCAGCGAGGTGGCAGATCTGGACAGCGACCTGGGCGGCGAGGTGGCAGATCTGGACGGTGAGGTGGCAGACCTGGACAGCGATGATGGAGATCTAGAAGGCGAGCTATACGTTGAGGTGTAAGATCGGGAAGGCAAGCTGGACGGTGAGGGGGAATAGAGGAGGGGCTACGCTTTGGTTTCTAAAAAGTAGATTCTTTCAGTGAGGGCCGAGGGGATAAGGAGGATTTCGGCACGATTACAAAAATACCCTCCACACTAACATTTGACCGTGGTATGCGGGAGGGCTGGCAAGTAAATTTCCCTGCACAAAATCAATTGGGCGGGCAATCCTGCCACGAAATTTTCGGAGCCGGCGCGAAATTTTGGTGGGTGGGTGGGAAACATTTGGTGGCCGTCATATGCATGATAGGTGGATTTAACAAATTGAAAATTTATGGAATTATATTTACAAAATGGACTTTGTGAACAAATCAACCTATAAAGTGTTGACCTGACAAATCGGGAAAGGGAAATAATGTGGGATACATGGAGAACCAAAATCTAGTGCTACTTGTCACATGATTCTCTCTCTTTCGCTCGAAAAAGGGGGGGTGTTATCGACTTAGAGCTCGAAACTCACCCTTCGGGTGAATCTGAGAGAATCTTGTGAAGATTTTTGGTTTTCCATGTTCATATATATGGCCTACCCTAACACAAGCAAGCAAAAATGTCCACTGTTCCCCTTTCTACGTCGGTCGAATGGACAGAAGGGAAGTTTGACCTTTTCCACCAGGGTTCGGGTTTCGCCAAAGCGGGGCTCTGGAGCATCGGAATCCAACAAAAACCTAGTTTGTGCGATACCATATGTATACAAGTGTGGTGTGAGGTTGGGAGGCCCGAGATCCTACTCCGAAGTGTGGGCGGCTTCATCGGCATCACTTCCTCCCTAGTAAGTTTATCGACTTATTAGACCTCGAAACATACCCTTCGGGCGAATCGGTAGGAATCTTGTGAAGATTTTTGGTTTCCCATGTTCATATATATGTCCTACCCTAACACAACCAAGCAAAAATGTCAACTGGTCCCCTTTCTACGTCGGTCGAACGGACAGACGGGAAGATTGACATTTTCCACCAGGGTTCGGGTTTGGCCGAAGCGGGGCTCTGGAGCATCGGAATCCCACAAAAACCTAGTTTGTGAAATACCATATGCATACAAGTGTGGTGTGAGGTTGAGAGAGCCGAGATCCTACTCCATACTAGTGTGGGCAGCTTCATCGGCATCACTTCCTCCCTAGTAAGTTTATCGACTAATTAGAGCTCGAAACACACCCTTCGGGCGAATCGGCGCGAATCTCGTGAAGATTTTTGGTTTCCCATGTTAATATATATGGCCTACCCTAATACAACCAAGAGCAAGTGTCCACTGGTCCCCTTTCTATGTCGGTCGAACGGACAGACGGGAAGTTTGACCGTTTCCACCAGGGTTCGGGTTTCGCCGAAGCGGGGTTCTGGAGCACCGGAATCCCACAAAAACCTAGTTTGTGCAATACCATATGTATACAAGTGTGGTGTGAGGTTGAGAGGGCCGAGATCCTACTCCGGAGTTTGGGCGGCTTCATCGGCATCACTTCCTCCCTAGTAAGTTTATCGACTTATTAGAGATCGAAACACACCGTACCCATCGGGCGAATCAGTGGGAATCTCGTGAAGATTTTTTGTTTCTCATGTTCATATATATGGCCTACCCTAACACAACCAAGCAAAAGTGTCCACTGGTCCCCTTTCTATGTCGGTCGAACGGACAGACGGGAAATTTGACCGTTTCCACCAGGGTTCGGGTTTCGCCGAAGCGGGGCTCTGGAGCATCGGAATCCCACAAAAACCTAGTTGGTGCAATACCATATGTAAAGAAGTGTGGTGTGAGGTTGAGAGGGCCGAGATCCTACTCCGGAGTGTGGGCGGCTTCATCGGCATCACTTCCACCCTAGTAAGTTTATCAACTTATTAGAGCACGAAACACACCGCACCCTTCGGGCGAATCGGTGGGAATCTCGTGAAGATTTTTGGTTTCCCTTGTTCATATATATGGCCTACCCTAACACAACCAAGCAAAAGTGTCCACTGGTCCCCTTTCTACGTCGGTCGAATGGATAGAGGGGAAGTTTGACCTTTTCCACCAGTGTTCGTGTTTCGCCGAAGCAGGGCTCTGGAGCATCGAAATCCCACAAAAACATAGTTGGTACAATACCATATGTATACAAATGTGGTGTGAGTTTGAGAGGGCCGAGATCCTACTCCGGAGTGTGGACGGCTTCATCGGCATCACTTCCTCCCTAGTAAGTTTATCGACTTATTAGAGATTGAAACACACCATTCGAGCGAATCGGTGGGAATCTCGTGATAATTTTTGGTTTCCCATGTTCATATATATGGCCTACCCTAACACAACCAAGCAAAAGTGTCCACTGGTCCCCTTTCTACGTCGGTCCAACGGACAGACGGGAAGTTTGACCTTTTCCACCAGGCTTCGGGTTTCGACGAAGCGGGGCTCTGGAGCATCGGAATCCCACAAAAATCTAGTTGGTGCAATATCATATGTATACAAGTGTGGTGTGAGGTTGAGAGGGCCGAGATCGTACTCCGGAGTGTGGGCGGCTTCATCGGCATCACTTCCTCCCTAGTAAGTTTATCGACTTATTAGAGCTCGAAACACACCCTTCGGGCGAATTGGTGGGAATCTCGTGAAGATTTTTGTTTTACCATGTTCATATATACGGCCTACCCTAACACAACCAAGCAAAAATGTCCACTGGTCCTCTTTCTACGTCGGTCGAATGGACAGACGGGAAGTTTGACCTTTTCCACCAGGGTTCGGGTTTCGCCGAAGCGGGGCTCTGGAGCATCGGAATCCCACAAAAACCTAGTTGGTGCAATAACATATGCATACAAGTGTGGTGTGAGTTTGAGAGGTCCGAGATCCTACTCCAGAGTGTGGGCGGCTTCATCGGCATCACTTCCTCCCTAGTAAGTTTATCGACTTATTAGAGCTCGAAACACACCCTTCGGGCGAATCGGTGGGAATCTTGTGAAGATTTTTGGTTTCCCATGTTAATATATATGGCCTACCCTAACACAACCAAGCAAAAATGTCCACTGGCCCCATTTCTACGTCGGTCGAACGGATAGACGGGAAGTTTGACCTTTTCCGCCAGGGTTCGGGTTTCGCCAAAGCGGGGCTTTGGAGCATCGGAATCCCACAAAAACCTAGTTGGTGCAATACCAAATGTATACAAGTGTGGTGTTAGGTTGAGAGGGCCTAGATCCTACTCCGGAGTGTGGGCGGCTTCATCGGCATTACTTCCTCCCTAGTAAGTTTATCAACTTATTAGAGCTCGAAACACACCCTTCGGGCGAATCGGTGGGAATCTCGTGAAGATTTTTGGTTTCCCATGTTCATATATATGGCCTGCCCTAATACAACCAAGCAAAAATGTCCACTAGTCCCATTTCTACGTCGGTGGAACGGACAGACGGGAAGTTTGACCTTTTCCTCCAGGGTTCGGGTTTCGCCGAAGCGGGGCTCTGTAGCATCGGAATCCCACAAAAACCTAGTTGGTGCAATACCATATGTATACAAGTGTGGTGTGAGGTTGAGAGGGCCGAGATCCTACTCCGGAGTATGGGCGGTTTCATCGGCATCACTTCCTCCCTAGTAAGTTTATCGACTTTCTAGGGAATCGGTGGGAATATATATGGCCTACCCTAATAGAACCAAGAAAAATGTCCACTGGTCCCCTCTCTACGTTGGTCAAACGGGTAGACGGGAAGTTTGACCTCCTCGAAATGACTGTAATTAAACATGGATCCCGCTTGACCTCCCAGAAACTGGACTCGATCACACCGTGGCTGCGTACACACATGTTCCTCACCGTGGCTGTGTACACATGATCGTTTTGTACGCGTACACATACAATTAAAACAGTGTCCGCTTTTCTACACACACACGTAGAAGAGAGCGACGATTGAGATTGGCTGAGTTTGTTGAATATTTTGAGTTACTGATAGGTGGTCCCGATAGGTGGTGGGCCCCATTGGGCAGTGACTAAAAGTCACATCACTTTCTGTTTGACAAAATCCGCCGACTCGTGCGAGACATGCATGCGCACATGTCAGCGGTACCTCGAAACGGCATTCGGACGACGACTACATGTTTAACTATTAGAATGTTGTGTTCGTGTTTCTGTTTGTGTTCGTGTTCCATGTTCCACTTTGTTTGGTAAACAATCCGAGCACTTTTATGAACTACAAGTAGTGATGTGTAAACAAACATGCACGGCAGTACACCACTTTGTTCGCACACACACCAGAGTACAAATAAAAACACTTATGATTCAATGGCTAAAAACACTTACAAATTAACTAGAGTTCCCTTGCTCTTCTTGCGCAAGGGGAGGAGGTTGTCTAGCCATGATGGACCTAGACTGTCCTTCATGGTTTGGACCCTACTGTATAGCTCGTAGCTCAAATACCCATCCACTGCTATATAATCGATGGTTGTTGGACAAAGGGTCTTCCGATCCCAACACTTATGAAGGCTTGTTGGGAAGTTCTCCTTCGTGTCGTGGTAGGAAATGTCGATGAGCTCCCCCGCTAGAGTAGCCATTCCAATTCTGCCTCCGCGTCCCCTGAATTCCAATTGGATGTCCAAATGGTTCTGTGGCAGACTGTCTCGAAACTTGGAAATCGCTTCCCCCAGCCAGATGGAGATCCACCTCAACAATGTCTCGGAGCTCGCGATGTCCCTTCCTCAGACAATCAAGGTAAATAGCATAGAAATTAGTATCTCCTTCGTCTTCGTAGCTACTTCTGCAGCATGTGGCCTGACGAAATTCAAAACTGGATGCAGCCGCCAGTTGAGATGCTGGAGTCGTTCGGTGAAATACTGGCTGATGAAGTTGAAAAAAGAACGAAGGCTTCCCATGACCGTTTGTACGTTCAGACCGCAACTCGTAAGGATCTCATGAGTGAGTTCCGCAGCCTCCAATTGCGACAGGCGGCAGAGAGGGAAGGCCTGAGGCTCGTCAAGGAAGAGGCGATGAGGTTGATGAAGGAGAGGGATACAGCCTTGGCCGAACTGGCGAGGGTGAAGAAAGCTAAGTCCACAGTCGAGTTGGAACTGAGGGAAGAGAAGAGAGGCTTCAGGATCATGAACGGTTTGGTTAGCAAGATTGGTTCTGAGCTGGATAGTCTGAAGAAAGCTCTGAATGAAGCCGAACTGGAGCGCCACAGAGGGAAAAACTCAAGAGAGTTCTTAGCAATGTGCACCCTCCTAGAGTCAAGAGAGCTAATAAAGGAAAGATCACTCCTAGAGGTGACAAGTCTAACCAAATGTTTTATTACTCTCCTAGTCTCTTATGCACCTACGGTTTAGACTTGATTAATTTATTTCCTGCATTCTAGGTCCTTTCATCATGGGAAATGAAGACTATGACAACCACTATTTTTTTGCAAACGAGGTGCAAATGACTGAAGACCATGTCATGCATCTCCGAAGCCAAGTTGCAGGACACAAGCCATCTATACCGTACTACGTCTGTAGGATGACAAAGTCCAATGTCATCCCTGGGAAGGCCAAGATGGTAAACAATGGACTCTTTTTACTCTTCTTATGTACATCGATCCTAGTCAGCAACTAACTTTATATTTCTCCTCCAGTACTTTTTAGTTAAGTTCAGCCGGTACACCGATGGATGAACTTCCTGTCATATGCACGGATAATGCCGATGCTCAGAATGTTAAGTTCTTTGAGGGCAAGAAAGAAGATGACGAGATGAGAACCAACTCGGGAAAGGTTGTCAAGTTAGGTGGACTCACGGAGGGTGCTATGTTTGTCTTCACCTTCTACGACGGAATAGATGGCTTTATTTGTTCTGTTGTTTGCCCCAACTGAGGTAAAACTACATTGTTCTTTAATTAGATTGTGTCAACCTGCTATATGCCTTTTACATTACAATTTGTTTGCACTGTTGCATCTCCCCATGATTAATATCTGTTGGAGCTATCTGTGTAGATGGGATGCTCAAACATTTACCTGTGTTGGAGATTGTACCCAGGAACTAGGGGTGTCTCCAAGGTATCGTGTAAGGGGCTGAACACGGAGTCAAACAATCCACAACGGGCTCCGGCGACGGTGCTCGTCAGGCTCGCTGCGGACGGCACTACAGAGATTGACACAAGGTATTACCCAGGTTCAGGGCCCTCTTGTGGAGGTAAAACCCCTACGTCCTGCTATGGTGTATTGCACTGCTTGGAGAGTTCACAGTACAAGGGGAGAGCTTGTCGAGCTCAAGGTGGCTAACAATGGCTACTTGCTAGTCTCCGAATCTAGGGTTTTGGACTCTGGAATCTTGTAACCAGGAATCGAACCCCTTGCTTGGGCGTGCTCCTCCTCCTTTTATAGGCGCCCTGGGCCTCTTCTGCCCAAACATTTGGGCGGGAAGGGCTACCACATGGCGACGAAGGAGGAGGCGCGGTGCACCGTAAAGGTGAGGTCTACCATAAAGGCAAAGATCGTGGACGCGGTCCACGGCAGGGGAACGGCGTCACCAAAGCTGAAAAGGGGCACCGACCGGCTGGACGGCGGGCTGGCGCTTGCCGAGGTGGGAGGTGGCCCACGGTGACGTCGTCCTTGGAGCGTAGCAGCAGACTGTTCCCTTGTCACCAAAGGGGCAATACTCGTTGTCCGCTTTGCTTGGCTCCGCTTTGTTGACTGCTTTATACATGGAAACGGCAACTGCGGCGTCGTCGTCATCGCNACCTCCCAGAAACTGGACTCGATCACACCGTGACTGCGTACACACATGTTCGTCACCGTGGCTGCGTACACATGAAAGTTTTGTACGCGTACACGTACAATTAAAACGGTGTCCGCTTTTCTACACATACATGTAGAAGAGAGCGACGATTGAGATTGGTTGAGTTTGTTTAATATTTGAGTCACTGATAGGTGGCCTCGGCAGGTGGTGGGCCCCATTGGGCAGTCACTAAAAATCACATCACTTTCTGTTTTACAAAATCCGCCGACTCGTGCGAGACATGCATGCGCACACGTCAGCGGGACCTCGAAACGGCACTCGGACGACGACTACATGTTTAACTATGAGAATGTTGTGTTCGTGTTTCTGTTTGTGTTCGTGTTCCATGTTCCACTTTATTTGGTAAACAATCCGAGCACTTTTATGAACTAAAAGTAGTGATGTGTAAACAAACATGCATGGCAGTACACCACTTTGTTCGCACACACACCAAAGTACAAATAAAACACTTATGATTCAATGGCTAAAAACACTTACAAATTAACTAGAGTTCCCTTGCTCTTCTTGCACAAGGGGAGGAGCTTGTCTAGCCATGATGGGCCTAGACTATCCTTCATGGTTTGGACCCTACTGTATAGCTCGTAGCTCAAATACCCGTCCACTGCTGCATAATCGATGCTTGTTGGACAAAGGGTCTTCCGATCCCAACACTTATGAAGGCTTGTTGGTAAGTTCTCCTTCATGTCGTGGTAGGAAATGTTGATAAGCTCCCCCGCTAGAGTAGTCATTCCAATTATGTCTCCGTGTCCCCTGAATTCCAATTGGATGTCCAAATGGTTCTGTGGCAGACTGAAGCCCGACTCCATAAGAGCTCTCCTGTCGCCCGTCGTGTCCACGCTTGCAAATGTGATCTCCTTGGTTGAAAAGAATTTTTGCAGCAAATGGCGTCCATGATTTTTCTACGACGACCTGCACCAGTGGCATAGGAGGATGTGCTTGCACATGGCGATTTGCACGAGCGCGATGGCACGGCGGTCGGGGGTGTACTCCAGGTCGAGGCCCACGATCTTGTGCTTCGCACTCTCAAGCCATTCCTTGTAAATACGTAGGACATGCTCCAAGGTATGCTCCTCATTGGTGTACACTACCTCCAGCATGGTGTTGGGAATATGCCCTAGAGCAATAATAAAATGGTTTATTACCATATTCATGTTTATGATAATAGTTTATTCTCCATGCTATAATTGTATTAACCGGAAACATAATACATGTGTGGAATATAAACAAAGGTGTCCCTAGTAAGCCTCTACCGGACTAGTTCGTTAGTCAAGAGATGGTTAGAGTTTCCTAACCATGGACTTGTTATAGTCACTTGATAACGGAGTCATATCATTAGGAAATGATGTGATGGACAAGACCCGAATAATAAGAGTTGCAATTGATCGTGTCACAACAGTTTTATTGCCAACACTTTTGTATGCCAAGTATAGTTTCCTTAGACCATGAGATTATGTCACTCCCGTTTACCGGAGAATACTTTGTGGACATCAAACGTCACTTCGTAACTGGGTGATTATAAAGGTGGCTTTCAGGTATCTCCGATGGTATTTGTTGGGTGACATGAATCAAGACTGGGATTTGTCCTTCCTTGTGACGGAAAGATACTCTGGGCCTCTCGGTAATATAGCATCAGAAAGGTTGCAACCATGTGATTAAGTGGTAATCACGGTGATCCTATATATGGACGAGTAAGAGAATTTGCCAGTAACGATAGAACTAGATATGGAGATATCGACGATCAAATCTCGGGCAAATTAAATATCGGTGAGACAAAGGGAATCGTATATGAGATTAAGAATCTCCGGCATCGTGGTTCAATCGATAAGGAACTTCGTTTGAATATGTAGGAGTCAATATGGACATCCCGGTCCCGCTGTTGATTATTGATAGATCATGTCTGCATGTTCTCGAACCCGTAGGGTCACACACTTAACGCTCCGATGTAGCTAGGGTTAGCGATGAGATAATGATGGAATGATCGAATGGTGATTCGGAGTCTCGGATAGAATCCCGGACATCACGAGGAGTTCCGGAGTGGTCCGGAGAATAAGATTCATATAAGGAAAGTGGTTTCCGGAGGTATCGGAAAAAGTTCTGGGATTTTCTGGAATGGTTCCGGAATATTCTAGAAGGTTCTAGAGGAGTCTAGAAGTGGGGCCCATAGGAGTATGGGGCCCACATGGATAAAAGGGTGATGGACTGGCCTAGGGCCAGCCGCACACCCAGCCCCAAGGGGCCCATGCGTGAGGCCCATGCGTGAGGGCCCAAGAGGGGGCGCCCCAACTGGGGGCCAAGGAAAGGGGGGCCGGCCAGCCCTCCCAAACCCTAGCCGCCCACTATATAAAGGGGAGAGGGGAGGGGGTGCGGCACACCTTGGCTGCCCCTCATCTTGCCTAGCCGCACCCCTCCTCCTCCTCTTGCCCTAGCCGCGCGCCATCTCTCCCCGGAGGGCTGCCGCCGCCTAGACCCTCCACCCTCTAGCCGCACCACCCCTTTGCCCTAAAGGGCTGCTGCGCCTTGTCCTCTCCCTCTCTCCTCTCTCATGGCTTGGCGAACCCTGTCGGACGGAGTACTACACCATCAACGCCACCACAACCGTGGTGCCGAGATCCATCTAGCCATCTCCACCTTGCTTGCGGGATCAAGAAGGAGGAATCTACAGAGCCGTACGTGTGGAGACGCGGAGGTGCTACCCCTTGTGGCACTTCGTCGGATTGGACTTCGAGGAAATACATCTCCTCGCGACTAGATGAGTCTAGTTGCGGGGCGACTAGCCAACCCCTGCACGCGACAAAACGCGTTGTTGATCTTCAAGGGTAAGAGATTGGATCTCATCTTCGCTACCTCCATCTAGTAGGTCTAGATCCTTGGGGTATATTCCGCCTGTTGCGTAGGAAAATTTTTGTTTTCTATGCAACGACCCCATCACATGGTACCACGATGGGTAGGGACCTGGTAAGTCTTCGTTGTTTGTTGGCCGTCGTCCATGGCAAGTGTTCGCGGCGGGCAGGGGAAGTGGGATCGATGGGAGATGAGGAGTTTTTTTTTTGAGAAGGAGATGAGGAGCTGAACGAGTGGGATCCGGGGGAAAATGGCAATATATGGCCTCTTAAAATACACTGATCGAGTGGAACAAAGGTGTGTGAACGTAGGCGAGGAAGATGAACGAGCGGGAACTGATTACGGGAGAGTGTAAATGACTGTAATTAAACACGGATCCCGCTTGACCTCCCCGAAACTGGACTCGATCACACCGTGGCTGCGTACACACATATTCGTCACCGTGGCTGCGTACACATGATAGTTTTGTACGCGTACATGTACAATTAAAACGGTGTCCGCTTTTCTACACATACACGTAAAAGAGAGCGACGATTGAGATTGGTTGAGTTTGTCGAATATTTAGAGTCACTGATAGGTGGTCCCGACATGTGGTGGGCCCCATTGGGCAGTGAATAAAAGTCACATCACTTTCTGTTTGACAAAATCCACCGACTCGTGCGAGACATGCCTGCGCACACGTCAGCGGGACCTCGAAACGGCACTCAATATAAATCCCCCCCTTTGCCTACATCGCATGCCTCCCCATCCATTCTGCCCCAAATCTAGCAAAAAAAACCACTCTGTTCCGGCCGCATCGCCTCCCTCTCCTTTAATTTCTCTCCCAACCGCCGAGCACACAACCCAGGCGGTTAACGAGGAATGGCAGATCCGATGCAGCAGAAGAACGTCGTCGTGACATCTGATGTCATCGCCGCAGGTGCTGCCGGCAATGGCGGTGGCGGATGGAGTCCATCACCTGATCCGATGCAGGAGAAGACCGCGGTCGCCGCAGGAGCGGCCGGCCATGGCGGTGGCGGTTGGAGTCCATCGCCTGATCCGATGCAGGAGAAGACCGCGGTCACTGCAGGAGCGGCCGGCCATGGCGGTTCGAGTGCATCGCCTTCTCTGGCCGTGGCATCTGATGTCGTCGCCGCAGTGCTGCCGGCAATGGTGGTGGCGGTTGGAGTCCATCGCCTGATCCGATGCAGGCGTTCCCGGCGTTGTCGGACCTGGGGGACCCCTACGAGGACTTCCCGACGTTCGAGGAGGTCGTCTCCGATGAGTACTCTGAGGTGCTTGGAATTTATCTAGGGTTTGTGCATGCAATTTACGAATTCTTGGATTTGTAGTTGCATCTGTATTTAGATATTCCAGGGTTTATACATGCAAGTTAGGGATTCTTGAATTTGTAGTACTATGTTCATTTTGTCTAGTTATGTTTTGCCACGCAGACACATTGGACACATTATGAATTCTAGGGTTTATACATGCAAGTTAGTGATTCTAGGATTTGATTCTAGATGATATATATGGCTCAGTACCAATTCTTCCTAAAAAAGTAAAATATCATATAATTTTTTATTGAACACATTTCATGAACCTGATCTTTGCCTCAGTTATGATTCATGCACTTAATCTTTTCCTCAGTAAATTAGCGCAATTGGTTTTATGCTAATTTCACTGTGATTAAACGTGATTTTATGATTTTTTTGCTAACTAGAGTGCGGTGCTAACTTTTGTTTTATTGCTAATTTGCAGGAAGAGGATGCCGATGTCCAGATGGAAAAGGAGTCGAGGGATGCGAAGAGCAGACATGTCCTGAGGGATTTGGAGGCTGGGAAGATTCGGTACCTTCGTGGCAGCAAATTGACCTGCCCTTTCTGCATTAGACGTATAGCCTCCGATCGCACCAGCATGATCTAGCATGCCGTCGGCATTGGACGTGGCTCGGAACAACGCCATCAGGCCCATGTTATGGCTAAGAACGCTGCATACGGCGTGTTTCTGAAGAAGCTGCTTGTGAGGGATATCCGCTTAGGCCTCGAGCAGCCTCCTCTGAAGAAGGCCAAAAGGATAAGGCCAGGAAGGGCAGGAAGCCTTGGAGGCGGTGATCGATGTTGCTGATGTTGCTGCTGAATGTTGCAATGGTGTTTGTATTATATGTTGCTTTTGGTACTGTAAGAACTTAATTATTATCGTCGAAGAATTCCCTGTGTGCATATGAACTTATATTATGTTGGTATGTAGGAACTTGCTTCATCCGATCATGTTTTGAGGTATTGCCTTAGTTTGCGCTTATTTGCTAACCCAAATAATTCAGATTCTTACTCCTTTCCCCTTTGTTATTTCTTCCATTAGAATAATTATTAATTCTAATTAATTGTTTTTTCCATTAGAATCCCAAGAAGAACAATAAATTCCATAGAATAATTCTTAATTCTAATTAATTATTCTAAAGTGAAGAAATAATTAAAGAATACAATCCTTGTCCAATTAGCAAAGATTGTCCTTACAAAATCCTTTTATTTTATTAGCCAGCCGAGCCGGGCCAACATGCCACAACATCTGCGCGCCAAGTGAATTGAAACTCAAACATCTGCGCACCTAATTTTGACCGCGCTCACGCCAAATCTCCACCGGACTATACCTCCACTTCGCCCTATCGGCTACTCCTCACCACTCGTTGCTCACAAAGAAAAAGCCACTCCCCCACTCGGCTACTCCCCTGAAAGCGACCACTCTGCCCAAGTACCTCCTCCACTCGCCCACTCAGCTACTCCCCCATGGCGGATGCCACGACGGCGCCCTCCGTCCCCTCTCCTCAGCGACCTCCTCAACCATTGACTGGTAAGTGCTGGTTTCCTCCCTTTCCCGTCCTGAACCAAACGAGGCGATCTAATTAGATGCTGGCAGATCTAGGTAAGATTCCGGCGGATGTAGGGAGCCACTGATGTTTTTACGTCCCCACAGGCCATGGATTTAGCTCACGCTACCGTCACAGGTCCCTTGGAGATCGCTTCCCCCAACCAGATGGAGATCCACCTCAACAATGTCTCGGAGCTCGCAATGTCCCTTCTTCAGACAATCAAGGTAAATAGCATAGAAATTAGTATCTCCTTCATCTTCGTAGCTACTTCTACAGCATGTGGCCTGACGAAATTCATAACTGGATGCAGCCGCCAGTTGAGATGCTGGAGTCGTTCGGTGACATGCTGGCTGATGAAGTTGAAAAAAGAACGGTGGCTTCCCAGGACCGTTTGTACGTTCAGACCGCAACTCGGGAGGATCTTGATACGTCTCAAACGTATCTATAATTTTTGAGTGATCCATGCTTGTTTTATGTCATTGTCACATGTTTTTGCCATCTTGTTATATCATTTTAAGGCATTTTATTGGACTAACCTATTGACAAGATGCCCAGTGCCAGTTCCCTGTTTTTGTGCTGAAAATGTTGCAGAAATTTACTTCTGGAAATATTCTCGGAATTGGACGAAAATTTACGAAGATTTTTTATTGGAGAAATAAGGACCGAAGCCAGAAGGGCGACCCCGGGAGGGACCCACAGCCCTGGGGCAGGTCCCACCCGCGGGTGACAGGTGGGCCGCGGCCGGGGGTCGCCTCTGCCCCTCGGGCACCCCCTCGCGACGCCCTTTGGCCTACAAATTGCTCCCGACGAAAAAACCCTAACCCCCGAAGGATTTTCCCAAATACGCAACAGAGCTCCGCCGCCATCGCCGACAAGTTTCGGGGGTCAGATTGATCCTGTTCCGGCACCCTGTCGGAGGGGGGATCGACCGCCGGAGCCATCTCCATTGACACCGCTGCTTCCCGCGATGAGGAGGGAGTAGTCCCTCACCGGGGCTGAGGCTTATACAAGTAGCTATGTGGTTATCTCTCTCTCCCTTGATGTGATCTTCGTTGTGATCATGAGCTTTGTTAGTATAGTTGAATACATGATGTTTCCCTATGTGTAATGGATATGATTTTGCTCAAGTGATGTTATTTAGTACAATTTCCGGAGTCACCGTTGTGATCACAGTATCTCGGTGACAGTGTGCGTGCCGTGTGTGACTCTATGGATAATAGATTGGAAGGATCTTCATCATGAGTTTGTTCTTTATTATTGTTGGATCATGAGGTTTCTTGATGCTTGTGTTATTGAAGAAAGAGACTATTCAAGAAATATGTTGTGGTGTTTGTTAGTACTATCTTTAGATGCGGATAGTGACAGCATGAAGTGTCCATAGATGTGGAATACGAACTTTAAGGTGTGCTTTTCGTAGCCCTACGCAATTCTCATCCTATTTATCCACGAAAGAATGATCTCCGAGTAACGTCTACCATGCATGTGTTTTTGTGGAACTATTATGTGTTTAATTATGTTAATGATGTTGAGAGTAGTCACTAGTGAAGCCTAGGCCTTGTTTCCAAGCATTGATACACCGTTTTTAGTCACTTTTGTCACTTGTTTGCTTGCTGCCATTTTTATTACAGAATTACAAAATCACCTTTTACCATCCATATCACTTGCATTTTACCAGCTCTTCGCCGAACTAGTGCACCTATACAACTGACAATTGTATTAGGTGTGTTGAGGACACAAGAGACTTCTTGTATCTTAATTGCAGGGTTGCTTGGGAGGGATATCTTTGACCTCTACCTCCCGTGGATTCGATAAACCTTGGGTTACTCACTTAAGGGAAATTTGCCGCTGTCATACAAACCTCTGCGCTTGGAGGCCCAACAAGTCTACAAGAATAGAAGCGTGTAGTAGACATCAGATCTCATGAGTGATTTCCGCAACCTCCAATCACGACAGGCGGCAGAGAGGGATGGCATGAGCCTCATCAAGGAAGAGGCGATGAGGTTGATGAAGGAGAGGGATACAGCCTTGCCCGAACTGGCGAGGGTGAAGAAAGCTAAGTCCGCAGTCGAGTTGGAACTGAGGGAAGAGAAGAGAGGCTTCAGGATCATGAACGGTTTGGTTAGCAAGATTGGTTCTGAGCTGGATAGTCTGAAGAAAGCTCTAAATGAAGCCGAACTAGAGCGCCACATGCTCCAGAGGGAAAAACTCAAGAGAGTTCTTAGCGATGTGCACCCTCCTAGAGTCAAGAGAGCTAATAAAGGAATGATCACTCCTAGAGGTGACAGGTCTAACCAAATGTTTTATTACTCTCTTAGTCTCTTATGCACCTACAGATTATCCTTGATTAATTTATTTCCTGCATTCTAGGTCCTTTCATCAAGGGGAATGAAGACTATGACAATCACTATTTTTTTGCAAACGAGGTGCAAATGACTGAAGACCAAGTCGTGCATCTCCGAAGCCAAGTTGCGGGACACAAGCCATCTATACCGTACTACGTATGTAGGATGACAAAGTCCAATGTCATCCCTGGGAAGGCCAAGATGGTAAACAATGGACTCTTTTTACTCTTCTTATGTACATCAATCCTAGTCAGCAACTAACTTTATATTTCTCCTCCAGTACTTTTCAGTTAAGTTCAGCCGGTATACACCGATGGATGAACTTCCTGTCATATGCACGGATAATGCCGATGCTCAGAATGTTAAGTTCTTCGAGGGCAAGCAAGAAGATGCCGAGATGAGAACCAACTCGGGAAAGGTTGTCAAGTTAGGTGGACTCACGGAGGGTGCTATGTTTGTCTTCACCTTCTACGATGGAATAGATGGCTTTATATGTTCTGTTGTTTGCCCCAACTGAGGTAAAACTACATTGTTCTTTAATTAGATTGTGTCAACCTGCTATATGCCTTTTACATTACAATTTGTTTGCACTGTTGCATCTCCCCATGATTAATATCTGTTGGAGCTATCTGTGTTGATGGGATGCTCAGCATTTACCTGTGCAACGTTAAGTGCAAAGGTATCATCATACAATACCTAGTAGTGTTTACACGGACATTTCTTGTGCATGCTCCCTGGTCTTGTGTGATGATTCTTTTGTATTGTCTTTGCAAGATGAAGCTTATTGTGGCACTATTTTAGTGCAAAGGGGTGATTTCATTGTACCTTGTGCATTGTACATGCACGCACATTGCTTGTGCATATTTCTTGGTACTGTGGAATCATTTCACATATCTGCTTCTTTTTTCGTGCCTTGTAGTCACGACATGCTAAACATGCATAACGTTTTTTGTAGGGTTTGCGAACCTATGGATGTGGCTTCGGAATGGATGCTTTGCATAGGAAAAGTTCAGTTAACCCTATATTTGTTTGATGGTGCTGTGAACCTGTTGTAATGCTGCTGTGAACCTGTTGTGGATGATGGTGTTGAGACTTTTATGATGCTGATTTGAACTTACATTAATTTTAGTTATAAATCTCCTATTCGGTTGCCATATATGATTTAGAGTTAATCCATGGGCAGTCCAATATCTCACCGCGAAGTGTCAAGTGGTCCCTAAAACCACAAGTGATACACCTGTTACTAAAACCACAAGTGATACAACACAGAAATCTACTTACGAACTGATTATGCCTAATTTAGATTGTACTGAAACCATAGGTGATACAACACAGAAATCTACTTACGAACTGCTACACACAACATGATTGCAATAACTACAAAAAATAGACTGATCAAAGTCCTACAGAGCATAATCAGCTCATCCATCTTTTTCAGACACTGATCCATCTTCTTCAGTGACTTCTCGCTCTTTACTCCATTTTCTTCCCTCTGTTCTGCTTCAGTTCCAATGTCACCAGCCGCAGCAGCAATGCCACCAGGCGAAGAATAGACAGTTCCATCTACACTACCAACGCCTCCAGCCGAAGAATAGACAGTTCCGATGCCAAAAGCCGGAGCAGAAATGTACCCATTCGTGACAAGAAAATCAAAATAAGTATCGTCCCCATCTTCCCAAAAGTAATGCTTGCAAGGATTCGGTGGTCTCTATGGCAGAAGTTAAGCATTTCAAAATAAGTCTTCGGGATTGAAATCCAAATAAAAGCAAAAATTGAAACTTACATCGTGATTAGGACACTTGTAGTACACACGTCCTGGATTGGCTTCTGATCTGGAAACACGACGAATCGTGCGGCGAGTTTGACAACACGAGCAATGCACCAACGGCAGCAGCGTCCTGAGCGGTGTACTCGAAGGATGGGAGGCTAGTGCCACGGGTGCCTGCTGCAAGGAGGATGCCTTGTTCTTCATCTGCTTCCCAGCTGAGGACCTCAAAGAGTGTGACATGGCGACGGCGTCGCAAGAGAGATGGGAGAGATAGATGGGGGAGCAGACCTAGGGACTGGGGAATATGAAGGCCAATAGTTTATAAGGCTTCAGTTGCGAAATGTACCTGGGCAACAGCTCCCCAGGCTTTTTCCTCAAAAGAAAAGCTCCCCAGGCTAAATTAATGCAGCGGCTCCCCTGGCGGGCACAGAAACTGTCCCCACACATAATTCACCGCCCACCTTTCCTCTCCCAAACTTTGCCGTTAGCAGATCCACCGGTACCATGTCTAGCCGTTGCGAGCTGAGCCGCCAGGAGCAGATCCACCGGTACTTTCCCCAACGCAGCGTGCAAGGCGCGGCGCGTGCACATGCCCTCGAGGCGCAACGCCGCACCGATTTGGTGCATCAGGAGGTCGAGGAGGAATACATGCAGGCGGGGATTTTAGCGTCTCCAGAGAGTTTCGCTGCAGAAGAGCTCCGGCAAGCGAGGCTCGCTCGGCACTTCAGCGACGGAAGCGATCCGCCATTTGCTGGAGAATGTGGAGGCGATGGCGGTGGCGCGGCGGCGCACCCTCGGCTAGGTCCGGCGTCATTAGTGATTAGTGATTTGTTTCAGAAGGGGCGTGTTCACTGTAATGTTAACTTTGTGGTTAATTGTGATGATTTGAAAGATTATATGCATGCTTATTTGCAAGATTAGAAACAGCCGTGAGACACATCACAGCTATGAGACACAACCTTGGATGACAGGTAGGGCCCAGGCACCAACTGCTCGGTTGTAACTGGTCAAAGAATACAAACTAGGTAGGATGTGTCGGTGGACGAAAATTCACAACGTTCTACGTGGCCAAGACTAGTTTCGTCACCGGAAACTTGGCACAAACTGGCCTAATGGGCCGGGGACGAAAATCTGCAACGTAAAATGTGCTAAACGTCGGGCTGAACCGGCCCTTGAGTGAAAAACCCAAAACGTCGAGAGCAAAATCGACTTTCCAATCATCCGCGACGGAAACACGCGACGGTATTGGAACATCGCCTCAGAAACATCGCTGATCAAGGCATTTTTAGTAGTGCCTATGGCATTCATCTTTGGAGACGACAAGGTTGAGGAGGTTGAGCATCGGAGTTTCCCTTCAACCAAGGTGGCGAATGGAGTTGAGACTATTGAGCCTATCCCTATGTGCTTGAATGATGAGTGATACGTCCATTTTGTATCACTATTTTACATCATAATTTATCTTTATTTATTGATATATTTCATATTATAACGCAATACTTATGTTATTTTATCCTATTTTGCATGGTTTGCAATTATTGGGGATTCATTTGCAGGAGTCCGGAATAAGCTGGAAAAGTACCTGTCAAGACACCTGACTTCGGAAGCCCCAAAATTCCAGAAAAATTCAAGGATAATTATTTTGGGAAATAAGTCACGGAGCCAAAAGGGTGCACGGAGGCGAGCAACAGGGAGCAGGGGCGGCCAGCAGCCGCGGGCCCACCCCTGGCCCCTGTGGCCCCTCTCCGGCTCCCCTTCGACGTACATCTTCCCTTTGACCTAAAAACATCGGGGTCATCGAGGGTTAATTTTTTCGCCGCCTCCACAAGGCGGAAAACAGACAGAGAGAAGAAGAGCTCCGGTAGGGAGAAATCTGCCGGGGAATTTCCCTCCCGGAGGGGGGAATCACCGCCACCGTTATCGCCATCACGCCGAGCATCATCGGGATCATCATCAACGTCATCTCCATCACCAGGAGCATCATCTCCATCACCATCCCATCTCATCTCGCTGTAGTATCCGTCATTGTATCTTGATTAGTTCATTGGAATCATTTTCCGGGTGTTGATTGCCTCTTGTAGTTGATGCTTGTGAGTTTTATCGATGAATTATTGTTACAATCAGATTGTTGCCCGTATTCATATCACCTCTGATCATGATCTATATGATGTCTTGTGAGTAGTTCGTTTGGTTCTTGAGGACGTGGGGAAAGCCTAGTTGCTAGTAATTGCATAATGTTGAGTAATATTTAATGGTTTGATAAATGTTGTGGTGTTATTCCTCTAGTGGTATCGTGTGAACGTCGACTACATGATACTTCACCTTTAAAGGGACTAGGGGAATGCATGGTGTATTTAGTTTGCTTATGGTAGGTTTGCCGGAGTGACAGAAACCTAAACTTAATTCGCAAACTAGTGCACTAGGGAGTGTAGGATCTCGGAGTTTAAGGCTGTGGTTAGGTTTTTATATTAATTACTTTCTTGTAGTTGCGGAAGCTTGCAAGGGGTTTAATCACAAGTATGTACTTGTCCAAGCAAGGGCGGTGCATTAGCATAGGTTCACCCACACAACACCTTATCAAAACGTTGAAGATTAACCAACGGTGCGCAATGAAAATGGCTTGGCAGAAATTCCCATGTGTCCTCGAGAACATTTTAATCATCATAAGTAACACAACCGGCATGTCCTTTGAGCTTAAAAGGATTGGGCTATTTGCTGCAATTATTGTAGCACTCTTTTATTTACTTGTTATTTATTTGCTCTTTATATTAAAACTCCAAAAACATTTCTCTTTTAGTGCTTGTAGTAAATCCTTGCTAAAATCCATTTGTCAACACCTTCTCCTCCTCGTTGGGATCGACACTCCTACTTATCGAAAAGACTACGATAGATCCCCTACACTTGTGGGTCATCAATGAGATGGAGCCAATCCTATGTGAGCATGAGAGCCACTTAGCTCACTTGAGTGAGAGTGATAGTGAGTTGAGTGCCTCCACCATACGTGAGGTTGAGTGTTTCCAATTTGAGGGAATGAGTAATACACCACTTGAGTTGAAAGAGGTAGTTGATAGGACAAGTGAGGCCATTTTTATTTCTAACAACTTACCCTCTACCACTAGTGTGTTCTTTCATGTTGTGCTAGGTTCCATGGATGATAAGACGCCAAGCCTCAACATTATGGACTCTGATACGTGTCAAACGTATCTATGATTTTTGATTGTTCCATGCTTGTTTTATATCATTGCTACATGTTTTTACTATGGTTTTATAGCATTTATTGGACTAACCTATTAACCCAGTGCCTAGTGTCAATTTCTGTTTATTTTCTCTGTGCATTACAGAAAAGGCCCAAAAATGAAAGTGCTCGAAAAAATCTAAAACAATTAAAAATTCTAATTCACCGGAAAACTCCAGGAACCAGAAGGACAAGTCCGGGGGAGGCCCACAACCTCCAGGCGCGGCTAGAGGGGGGTCGTGCCCACAGCCCACCTGCACCCCTCGGGACCGCCTCCCGACCTTGTTTGGACTATATATTTGTCGTGAGTAAGAAACCCTAACCCCTGGAGGATTTTTTTAAAATACGATTCCGAGCTCTATCGCCATCGAAAACCCTAGTTCGGTGGACATAAGTTCCTATTCCGACATCCTAACGGGGCGGGGATTCATCTCCGGAGCCATCTTCATCGACGTTGCTGCCTCCAATGATGATGCGGGAGTAGTCCCTCATCGGGGCTAAGGGCTTGTACAATTAGCTATCTGGTTATCTCTCTCTCTCATGGTGTGATCTTGATTGTGATCATGAGCGTTGTTAATCTAGATGAATCATATGATATTCCCCCCAATATTTTCTTTATGTAATGGATATGATGTTGCTCACTTGATGATATCTAGTATAATTTCCGAAGACCGTGGTGACAATGAGACTCTATGGATAATAGATTAGAGGGATATTTATCATGAGTTTGTTCTTCTTTATTGGATTGAATAATGGAATCACGAGGTTTCTTGATGCTTGTATTTAGTATGATCTCCATGGTGCCAAGGTGACAGTGCGGGTGCCGTGGATGTATTAGAAAGATACTATTCAAGAGATGTTTTGTGCTGTCTGCTAGTACTATCTTTGGATGCTCAAAGTGACACGTGGGGTGTCCATAGATGTCGAATATGAACTTTAAGGTGTGCTTTTGTATCCCTACGTAATTCTCATCCTATTTTGATACATGGAAGAGTGATCTCTAAGTAACGTTTATCATGTGTTTAATTATGTTAATGATGTTGAGAGTAGTCACTAGTGAAAGTATGAACCCTAAGCCTTGTTTCCAAGAATTGGTACGCTGTTTTTAGTCACTTTTGCCACTTGTTACCTTGCTGCCATTTTTATTATAGATTTACTAAACCTTGTTTTAGCATCCATATTACCTGTATTTTATCATCTTTTCGCCGAACTAGTGCACCTATACAACTGACAATTGTATTAGGTGTGTTGGGGACACAAGAGACTTCTTGTATCTTAATTGCAGGGTTGTTTGAGAGGGATACGTTCAATGTACGCCTCCTTGTGTTCGATAAACCTTTGGTCATTCACTTAAGGGAAACTTGCTGCTGTCCTACAAACCTCTGCGCTTGGAGGCCCAACCGAGTTTACAAGAATAGAAGCGTGTAGTAGACATCAGATTCACAATTGGAGAAGATGTACATGGAGGATGAATACGACGCCACCCCATGTCACTAGTAGGAAACTGGCTACAGCCACCGGGCTACCGCTGGCGTGCGCCAGCGGTAATTACCGCTAGCGCACCAAACTATCGTTCGTCGGCGGTAAGTGGAGTACCGCTGGCGCAACAATAACAGCATTCGCCAGCGGTAGCAGCGACCCAGCGGCGCTAACTGCTGCTGGCGAACAGTATTTCTTGTGCGCCAGCGGTTCTACGGGTACCCCTGGCGCACAGGGAACTCTGTCCGCCAGCACTAGTTAGCGCCGCTGGGTCGCGCGTGCCCACACTTACCACTGGCGCACCTTGCTCCTGTTCGTCAGCGGTAACCTGGGCTTCACTTCAAATTTTCTAAATGCCAAAATTGACTTATCCTCGAGTGAAGATTTTTTAGTCCCGTGCTCTAGTGCTCCCTCCTATATAAAAAATTCGAAAATCATATTTATAAGTTTCAAAAATTCTGAAAATAAATGTGGAGCGAGTCAATGATATATCTCATGAACGTGTAATATATCAACTTCAAATATGTTGTATTTTGAGCTACACAAAAATCACAAAAGTGTAGATCTATATATGCATATTTTCAAATCTCTAAATACTATCAGATTTGTTATTTTTTTGTAGCCAAAAATATAAGGTATCTCAAATTAAAAATTTACACGTTCGTGGGATATTTCATTGGCTACATCCGTATTGTTTTTCAGAATTTTTTGAAACTCATAAATACGATATTTGAATTTTTTTAAGTGGCAGGAGCACTAGCAAAAGACAGTTTCCGCTTATCCTCTCCCTATCTCTCCTTATCCTCTCTCTCCTCATCCTCCCCCTCTCTCTCCTTCTCCCGACTAGATCCTCTCTCTCCCTCGTCGACTAGATCGATCAATGCCCCCCGTCCCAGCTCATCTCGCTGCCGATGTCCCGCACCCTCATCTCGCCCCATGCCTTCCCGCTCCTTGCCCACGCGGCCTCAGCCTTGACGGAGGCTTCTTCTGCGGCCTGGACTGCGGCTTCTTCCGCGGCCTGGATGGCGACCTCGACGGACGCTTCTTCTGCGGCCTGGACGGCGGCTTCTTCCGCGACTCTGCGACCACGCGTTGCGGTCGGAGCGGTGGCGGTTCAAGGCGCCCGTGGTCAGCCTCCTCAGCCCGAGCCTGGGCAGGTCGCCACCAACGAAGAGCCCGAGCCTGGGTACGTCGCCGCCGACGAAGAGCCTCCCACTGGAGCCTGTGACACAGGAGGCGTACCGCGTACAGCCGTCGTGCGCGCCGTGGAGCGGCAGGTGTCCACCGAGGTCGTGCTCCAGGCCGAGGCCGCCATCGCCTCCTCCATGGCGTGACGACGGGACCAAGACGGCGCGGCCGGCTTGCTCGCCGGTGGCTTCGTGCTGTCACGGCCGCCCAAGCCCTCGACGGTCCCCAGCCTGTCCCCAGCGAGGGACGGCGGGGATTTTTTTTTAATGACGCGTGGCTAACTACCGCTGGCGCACAAGAGCCGTTCGCCAGCGGTAACGCACGCTACCGCTGGCGATCGCTAGGTGCGATAAGCTGTCTTATCGTTATCGTTGGCGAATGCCTGTTCACCAGCGGTAACCTACTACCATTAGCGTAGTAGCGCTGACGTAGCCATGTTCGCCAGAGTTAAACCAACTCTTTCTGCCAGTAGTAGGCTTTCTCCTACTAGTGTGTCTATATCTTGATGGACAAGTCGGCCGCATGGAGGTCTCTACTACCACAACACATAATTCATATGAGTGGGACTATAAAGGCATGTATGGATGTTGATGATGCTATGATCCCACTAGTGGACATGATGACTTGTGATTGCTTGAGGGCATGCATGGTCTGGTATGGTAAAACCAGCCTTTGGGCTATGTTGGGCATGTCGTTTGGTTGCCCACATCTCATTTTCTTACATGAGGACAGAAAAGAGAACATGATGTTTGGTTTGGTTGGTTGCATTCTTCATTTTAGGTAAGTTTAATGCAAATGTTGGGTGTTTGATTGCCTGCAATGATGTGATAAGCTCTTATCATGAGTGGTGAGTTTACCCATCACTCACTCAATAACATAGATAGATATAAACACTTCAAAATCAAGACATATTACTAGGTAATATCACTTAAATTAAAAGTTACGTAAATTATAAGCACCACGAGTTAACCAATAACAGCTTGTGATGCATCTCAAGTTCTTCGTACCACCTACCAAAATATTACCGGCATGGCATCAGTTTTAATCAAGTCCTAATTCTAGCTTAATATCAAACCACCTCCCAACATATACATGACCTTCATCAGATCATGACCATGAGGCATGAAAGCAGTAGAACTAATAGTAAGCCCTAATCCAGGTAGAACTAATAGTAAGCCCTAATCCAGGTCCTCCTGCTTGCGGTTGTCATCCCAGCATACCTGCTACCTTTAGCTTTGTTGTCCGTGAGGTAGTTTATAGTGTGGATCAGCAAGTCCGGATTGAAGAGACAAGCAATAAAAACATCGTAATCATGAACAAACAATCAACCATGTTCTTGCATCATCTAACCACATCTAAAATCATGCATTACATAAATAATCTATAGCAGACAAGCTACTAAAGAACAGTGGTAAGCATGAATGACATTCGACCACATCCTGACATCTAATCAGCAAAATAGATAATCAGTAGCAACAGTTACCATTAGATCCATCCAAATCTATCCTGATCAAGCACATGGTCATGACTATAACCTACAAAATCAATGGTTAGAGGGTTCTTAAGGCCACATGACTTGTGGAATGACACAGAACACAACTCGGGAAAGAGCAAGATGCAGTCTTGCCATCGCCGTGCTCATCAGTGGAGTCGGTGAAAAAGTTCCCACCATTGTCATGGAGCTCGAATGAGAAAAATAGTGGTTTTGGATTTGGACGGTGAGCGCGGTGGCTGTAAACAATTTCGAGTTCGCACCATCTCCACGGCTGCAGCATCTCGCACGCGGCATTTTCGAGATCACACGCTAACACGCCGAGAGGATGGCTCTGTGAAAAAGGCTGAATCGGCCGTTCCAGACGAACCTGCCTGTGGAGTATTTTATAGATCATGCGATGCAAACCCACCCACCATCCAATCAAGACGTGCATGTGGCGCAGTGGCTGTGTGTGGCAACCCAACCCGCCCGAGTTTGACTCCCACAGGAGCAAATTTGCCGTGCCACAGTGATAGGATTCCCATAGTACGTGATGTCTTATAGGGTCTATCTTGTGCACTAGGGTGTGTGTGTGAGTGGGGCGTGAGTGTGGTGTATTATAGTGCATGAGTTCAGATACTACAGTTGTACTACATAGAGGCCTCAAACAAAAAACTTTTGACTCCAGCAGGCCTGGTCCAGATTCATACGGGCTACCAATTACGCCCATGACAAAGAAGAATGGTTCACAGGCCAGGCCAAATATCAATACGTCCCAAGGCCCACATGACTTACACATACACCCTCTGTTTGGGTTTACAAATCGCTGCTTGAATTTCGAGTCAAAATTTAACCGTGATTTATAGCCAATAAAAAAGTTATACGATCAAAACATCATACCATTGGATTCATATGCGAAGTAAGTTTTCAGTGTAATGTTTGTGACATATATTCGTATTTAATTAGTTAAAATAATGATCAAAGTTTGGCCCGAAATTTTACGGGGAACCCAGGACCAGGAGTAACTGACAACACAGAATGCTCCTGTACCGCGCAACACTTCGTCATATAACAACCGGTCAAACGCCCACATTATCAAGTGTTACAGGAGGATTAGACAAGGCAAAGCTAGCGCTCAGGCGGCCTCCTACTGGACACAACCAACAAATCGCAGCCAAAAATTCTATCGCAGAACGAACAGGGAAGGACAAACATCATCTACATACGGGATACCGCAGGGTTCACATACCCGATACACGCACCAACTATGCGATGAAAAGCTCTCATGTCGCCTCTCGATTGAAACTACAAAATATACCTGCAACTCATCCTGTCAGATAGTTGGACCTGCGATTATAGCCAGAACTAATTACCGGTTCTGGGAGATCAGGGATAACGTGGTCAAGCCACGTCGGTGCTATCTGCCAGCAACCCCTCTTCAAGGGAAGCAGACAGACTATCTTCTGATCTTGCTCTTAGGGCACCTGGGGCCATCTTCCGGATCACCTCCCTCGTGTAGATGAAGATCTTATGAACGACATTGCAGAATTCACTGTAATATGAACAGAGAGATTCGAGTGAAAACAGTATTAGCTATGCATAACGATTTTCTCAACAACAAAGGAAACATTGGCGGTACTCACTTCCACGGGTCATCCCCAACAAGCATCATATCACCATCAGTGTCAGTGTACACAACCATCCAATCCTTGCAGGAACCGATCAGCTCACCATGGAAGTCGAACATCCGATCCAGTTCAGCAATCAACTCATCATAGCACGTGAATCTCATCAGATCTACCGACCTGCCAAGTGCAATTCCTTGCTTGTGAACCTGAAATGGGCAGCCTCGAGTCATATTCAACATACAAAAGATAAAAGCAAATGTGGCCGAGTGCGGCGTTTTGGAGGCCGAGCTCCATGGAGCTCGGTTTTCAAAAAAAATTAAAACCGCATTGTTTTGTTTCAAAAAATTCTGAAAAAAATTATGGTCGTAGATAATATTGTGATCCACCACTGTGAAAATTTTCAATCAGAAATTCCTTGTATTCTGTTCTAGGCAAAAAAGAGAAATTTGCAGATCTGAATCGGTGAACAGTGCGCAATCTTAAAATTTTGAAATCTGGCCAGATTTCTCTTTTTTGCACAGATCAAAATATAACGAGTTTGTGGTTGAAAATTTTCACATTGATGGATCATAGTATTCTCCACCACTATGATTTTTTTCATAATTTTTTGAAACGAAAATTTGCGGATTCGAATTTTTTTTGGAGACCCGAGCTCCATGGAGCTCGGGCTCCATTTGCACTTTCCGAAATGTGGCCGGGCTAAAGTAACTGAGCAGCATTCCATTCCATATCAGTTTGCTTTAGACTCTTGTGTATGTGTACTGTATTTATTGGCCCTTTGGCCTGAAATAATGAAATCATTTATCTTCCTACATTCCAAATAGTATGATAGATCTATGCATGCCATTTTTGTGAGGCCAAATTACATCTTCAAAAACATAGTATGTCAAAGGATGGAAAACCATGACAACACGATGCCACTGTCAAGTTACCATGGCAGTTTTTCAAGTTCTTTTTTTATAATAGCTGTTTCCTGATGACATAAAGCAGTGCCAAACAAGAAACCACAATAGGCATGAGAAATTATTTTAACTATTATCAGGGAGATTAAATACCTACCAGGTATTTTTTTTATCTTTAAACCTGTGACAAACATAGCTTCTCGATACACGCAACAATATTGCACAAAGAACAGAACTGGAAAATCAACTCAGCAAGCAGCAACACATGGAGCATACCCTCGAAACTATTCACCAGAGATTTCCACTCACTGAGTATTTCACATGGCTAATTAAATAAGGTATAACAATAGCAAGAGTATTATACCTTCTTACAGCTTCGGGTGGAACAATTTTGCATTTTGCTCTGTGTGTTTCTCATAGCTTCTGGACAAGGCTGGTGTTTCGCCGTACCAGAATCTGACTGAGTTCCATCAAGTGGATTCACAAGTTTAGAAGGCTCACAACTATTATCAACTAGAGGCTCTTTTGCAGAATGAGGGCTCTGGGGCTTCCAACCATATGTGACATTTCGTGGGGATATCAGAGGTTCAGATATCTCAGGGCTGTCAAGAGGAATCCCAAATAGCATGCACGGAGAACCTTTCGTTTTCCTAAGATCTTGAGCAATGACCAATGGCTGCACCTTGGTTAAATTCGATGAGGCATCATCTATGTGGGAACTCAGCTTAGCATGGTCAAGCCAACTAGAGGGGCACTGATCAGTGCCACGGGCCTGAAGTGAAGTGAGATCTCCATTCCAACTAAATTTTGCATTTCCTGTCCTTTGAGGGAGTGTGTTGTCATGCGTCGTTAGATAATTACATCGGTTCACCCCCAAACCAGCATTAGGAGCCATAAAAGACCATGTGTCCGGCAACGCACTGCGGTTAACTTGTTGGTTTGGATAATGAACATTGATTATGTTCCTGGTGTTCGAACAATTCTCAGATATCTGACTAGGAAAACAACACAGTGAGTTCTGTGTATCTTTCAGTGGTTGAAATCCCGATAACATGTCACTGTAACCTTCAGGCTTTTGCATCTGGACCCAACCTTCAGAATTTAGGTTCCTCTGAGCAGCTATGCTACTTTTCTCTTGATCAAGTCCAGAAGGCCACATGGTAAGCTTCGCAGAACTCCTCAAATCATTATTATCGCCAAATCGACTTTCAAATATTGCACTCTCTTCTCTCTGGAAGGTCCTTGGAAGACGCTTTTGTTGCGAGTTTGCAACGACTTTCGAAGAAACTAGATGAGAAGGGAACACATGTATTAGTAAATAGTAGTTGCAGCAACAAGAACTGCAGCAGTTCAAGATCAACAACAAGGTCAAGGTCAAACTCAGACCTTCTTTGTTTACAGACGAAGAAACTAGAACATTTAGACGAGACCTCTTGTTTCTGGGTGCTGGCAGGGGATTAACAGGAAGAGGGCTAACCGCAGGTTCTATTTGCCAGGGGGAAACCATGTCAGGACGAGGAACAGAAGAAGCTTCATCCCACCGCACCTAATTCACAAGCATATATTAGCATATGCTGAGATAACTCAATTTCATAAGAAAAAGAAACAAACATAAGATGTGTACCTTAAGAGAACGCCATTCTGAGTCAGCCCAGCCAGATGGGTCAGAATCACCTATTCCAACTATTGTGCCACTGAATCTGACACATGAGAATTAAAGTTTTATGCCATCTCCCAGTGAACAGTCTCTCAGTCAATAGTAAACGTACCACATATTCATTAAAGGCTGCAACAGACAGCTGCTTACCTTTGCTCTGCAGCCTCCTCACCTTCGAATCTCATCTTAAATCGCATCCCTATTGAGTGATTCCGCTTCAGAGATTCATAATACCAATCACATGGGACCACAAATTCAGCCGGACTAGTCCTGTAAGATCAGTGAAAATAACACATCTGAGGCATGCAAGCGGTTATCACATCAATGTACCAATGGTTACAATAACTTCCATCTACCATGTAAATGGATCTGAAATTTCATGCAAAAATTAAGTAACAAATTTGGTACAGAGCTTCTCCTAAACTAAGCAGTGACATAAGATGTCTATGCCTACAACTAACACAAACCTTGGCTTGTAGTAAACAGTGAACATAGACCCAGTGTTCACAGCATGCCATGCTGTTGCAAGGACACCAAGATGCATATTATGGCTTGATATGACTGAAGATGAAATATTGGCTTGTTGTCTCATTGCACGCCGCACTCCGACACGTAGTTCCCCATTCTCACCTCTGTTCAAAGCATATAAATGAAGGGAACATTGGTTGATAAGTTTCAAAGAATAAAGGTGAGCACGAGCCACATGAATCGTGCAGCATGACAAGCAAACCTAAGAAATATGAAGGCATCCCCAGCAATAAGACGCTTGTTACTAACAAAAACACTCCAGCCGCTCTGCAGAAGGTGTCTTTTTGGCTGGCCTGAATCAAGAAAACATATACGTGAGATATCCGAAAATACCTAAACCCACAGCCCGAAGAAACTAAGTGTGCAAAAGATGATTTGCACACGAAAAATTGCCATTATCCACAAACTATCAAATTCAGTCGCATGCAAATAAGCGTAATACACAAATAGCTGCAAAAAGATGGTCTTATCATATAACAGAAATATTGATGCAGTTAAGATAAAAATAAATTGGTCACTGAAAAATAGCTTCACATTGTACAAACAACTAAAGTCTGGCATTAAGTTTGCAACACTGTCGTGAAAGCTGAAAAAAAAACATTAAAGAACAGGACACGTTCTTTCAAGAACAAATCCAATACAGGCAGAAGGATGAGTTATCACCTCGGAAGATGTGACGGAAGCGCCACTCGACCCCATGCAGATCTTTGGCCATCAGCTCTTGAGTTGGTGGATGCTGGCTCATATCCTGATCAAGGAGTACATCAAAGGCATTACTATCATTAACCCAACAAAAGGCAGTCCTATACCAACAACAATAGCAACAATGTAAGCAACATCAAGCAAAAGACTCCAAGGGCCTAACCAGTGGTGGAAGGCACTCATCTGCGTGGCGGCGCAGCACCGAGAATCCACCATGTGTGCTTGTGTCCGAGGCAGTCAGTGTCTTGCAGAAGGAGTGCACACAGCGCCGCTCATTCGCAGCTGGTGGTGGAGCAGGCACCTCCTCCTCCTTCTCCGAGGAAACATTTTCATTTTTCTGCTGTGAATAGAAAGAAGCATAACATTGTTTAGCGCACCAAACCTAAACCCACACCAAGCATAAGGCAGAATGGGCTCACCTTCTCAGGAAGCAGGGTGAGCTGGGCATACACCTCATCGGTATCTTGCTCGGCCTAGCAAAATGAAGAGGGATCATACATCTAAAGTCTAAACCACAAACTGCTACTACTAGAATAAACTGTAATGAAGGGGACTATAGTACAAGGCTGCTACTACCTTCAGCTCGACGTTCATGACCTTGCACGGGATCTTCCATGGCAGATTGTAGAGCGGTGCTCCCTGCTGCTGTGCGACCTGGTTCGTCGACGCTTCCACCTGAAAATTGATGCAGAAACAAGCAGAAGCCACGGGATGAGCGCCCGAAACCACAGAGCAGAGGGACAACAATAGGCCGAGAAATCATCGCACGTTCGCCTGACGGTTAATTAAAACTTAAAAGAACCGCCACAGCATCGGGCAGCGACTAATAAAAAATTAAAAAGGTACACTGATGTTATTACCATTTCAGGCACTAAAGAAAGACCAAATCTCCGGAGTCAAAAAAATCAACAATTCGGCAAAAAGGCACGCCCTATGTCGAACGAAAACAAAGAATTTTGGCGGATTCGCCAATGAAAGACAGTAATTCGACATCGAAGCACACGCCTAGTTTCGGCTGGCTCGGAATTTCCCAGATCGGGGATGGGAAAGCGCAACAACCGAATTGCTTAACCCCGCGCTAAAACCCCCGAAACCAAGCGCAATTTCGCAGCGATCACACGTAATCAGGTGAACCCCTCCAAATTACGCCAAGATTCAACACGACAGCACGCGAAATTCTCGGAAAACATAAGCAAACCCCAGCTTTTGGCACCCGGCTCGGCGCCGTTCTCCTTTACCTGCTCGATGTGCCCCTGCGGTAAGTAGAAGACCCTCTCCCCGACCGCCGGCACGGTCACCAGCGGCCCCGCGCAGGCCTTCCAGAGCTCCGTGAAGAGCACATCCGCCGCCCCTCCCGCGCCTGCACCGCCCGGAAAAAAAAAAGAGCAAACCAAATCCTCGTCACAAACAGCACGATCCCAAACCCACACACACCACCCAACACGAACACGCACGCACAAACGAGAGCAAGAGATCACCTGCGCCACCGCCGCTGGCCGTACCGTCGGCCGCCGCTGATGCAGCCATGAGGGGGGATCGCTCACATCCGCTCCCCTCAACCTGGGCAAAACCCGAATTACACGAACCGGAGCGCGAATTCCGACCCACCTTGCTCGCCCGTCCTTGGTGATTTGGGGAATGGCCGGGGATTTTAAGTAGCTATCTAGGGAGAGCAAGAGAGTGAAGGCGACGTCAGTTTTGTGTGTCTCGACTGTGTGAGTGTGCGTGGCGAGTGTGTCAGTTTTGCTCGCCTCGGGGACGGGAAGGGCGGTCGCGGCGCGAGGGGAGCGGTGTGGTTACCGTGCGAGGTAGAGGCGTAGAGCCCGGGCCGGCTATACGGCCAGAAGTGGGTAAAATATGGGATGTGCCTAATTCTTCACTCTGAGAATTAAGTTAATTCTGATTCTGATGTTATTAAATCTCAGTTACAAGCCACGTTGCAATTCATGATTATCATGAATCACGAACTAAATCTAGCTCTGACATGTAACTCAACACCTAACTCATAGGTGTACAAATCGGATGCAAACCAGACGGTGTATGACTTGAGTGAAAATTAGCAAAACCATAAAATGTGTGGAGTATTAAGCATAGATCAAATTCAATTTCTTTTTTCGAGAAATCAGCAGAGAACTGCAAGTCTTTGTATTTAGCTCAAAAGAGGAAGACAATGTCAAAGAATGGCTACAACGCATTTCGGCTAACACCACTAATCCAAAGATTACCGCTACACTCATCACTACGCCCACAGCACAAGGATGTGTCCAATCAGAGTATCGAGACCGCTTCTCGACAAACACTGGCCACCTTCGAGGAAGGACCATTTTATTTGGACTACCCGAGCCAACATGCACTCCACCCTTAAGCGCCTAGAGGATCGGCGAGCGAATGGCAGGACTTGACAGGTTTTGAGGAAGAAGCCATTTTGGAAGCACCAACGATGTGTAAATTGCGCCCTACAGGCTCATGCCAGAAACAGCAAACGCCAGCGTGACATCGAAGACCGTGTGCACCACCAAGTCTTGTATCCAATGCGATGCTTCCAACAAAGTGGCAACATCGAAGACACCGCCATTGTCAATCTGGCACGCCGAATCATGATTTTCACTCGAAACATCAGCACGAGGGGGTGGGGGAGATTTCGGAGGTTCACAGCGACGCCTCCATGCAACGCCCGGAGGCGCCGTCGTGGCCGGCACCGACACACATTGAGCGGAACTTTCGTCTGAAATGTCGCACACCATTCCACCCAACCCACAAACAGCACACAACCCACTCCATGGCTCCACAACTCGCCGGAGAACACAACCGACTGTCAGCCGCCACCCAGCCATACTGCGTTGTGCCATGCCGCTGCAACACCTTGTCGTAGTTGTCATAGCAGAGTGTCCACTCCACCACCACCGCGAGACCAACCAGTAGGCCGAGCAGCATCAATGCATCACTACCCACGTATCCTGGAGCCAGCCATGCAGACGACGCCGCATGAAAACGGCTGCACCGTGATACGTCCATTTCGAATCATTATTTTACATCATAAATTATCTTTATTCATTGATATATTTCATATTATGATACATTACTTATGTTATTTTACCTTATTTTGCATGTTTTGCATTTTTTGGAGATTCGTCTGCCGGAGCCCGGAAACAGCTGGAAAAGTACCTGTCAAGAAACCTGACCTGCGAAGCTCAGAAAATTCCAGAAAAATACAGAAGTTAATATTTTGGGAAATAAGTCACGTAGCCAAAAGCAGACAGACCCGCCCCTGGCCCCTGTGGCCCCCCTCCGGCACCCCTTCGGCGTATTACTTCTCTTTGACCTAAAAATGACGAGGCAGACATCGAATAATTTTTTCGCCGCCTCTGCGAGGCGGAAACCAGAAAGAAAGAAAAAGGGCTCCGGCAGGGAGAAATCAGCCGGGGAAATTCCCTCCCGGAGGGTGAAATCGCCGCCATCGTCATCGTCATCACGCCGGGCATCATCGGGATCACCATCAACCTCATCTCCACCATCAGCACCTTCATCACCATCATCACCCCATCTCATCTCGCTGTAGCTTTTGAGTTGTGACTTGTTAGTTCATTGGGATCACTTCCCGGGTGTTGATTACCGTTTGTAGTTGATGCTTGTGAGTTTTATTGGTGAATTACCGTTATGATAAGATTTTTACCCATATTCATACCACCTCTGATCATGATCTATATGATGTCTTGTGAGTAGTTCGTTTGGTTCTTAAGGACATGGGGAAAGCCTAGTTGCTAGCAATTACATAATGTTGATTAATATTTAATTGTTTGCTGATCCATGTTGTGGTGTTATTCCTCTAGTGGTATCGTGTGAACGTCGACTACATGATACTTCACCTTTAAGTGTCTAGGGGAATGCATGGTGTATTTAGTTTGCCTATGGTAGGGTTGTCAGAGTGACAGAAAGCTGAACCCCAGTTCGCAAGCTAGTACACTAGGGAGTGTAGGATCTCGGAGTTTAAAGCTGTGGTTAGGTTGTTATCTTAATTACTTTCTTGTAGTTGCTGATGCTTGTAACAAGTTTAATCATAAGTATGCATTTGTCCAAGTAAGGGCGGTGCATTAGCATAGGTTCGCCCACACAACAATTATCAAAACATTGAAGATTAATCAACGGCATGGAATGAAAGTAGCTCGACAGAAATTCCCATGTGTCCTCAGAAACGTTTTAATCATCATAAGTAACACCACTGGCTTATCCTTTGTGCAAAAAGGATTGGGCCACTCGATGCAACAATAGTTGCGATCTTTTATTTATACTTGTTCTTTATTTGCTCTTTTTATTGTTTTTTTTTCTTTATAACAAAAACTCATAAATATTTTAATTTTAGTGCTTGCAGTGAAACCTTGCTGAAATCCACTTGTCAACACCTTCTGCTCCTCGTTGGGTTCGACACTCTTACTTATCGAAAGAACTATGATAGATCCCCTACACTTGTGGGTCATCACACCGCGCAGCCCAGATCAGGCCCACGCGCGCCGATAACTCTTGCAGATCAGCTTCTTCTATGCCATCGCGCCAGTGCATCGGCCGCTCCCACTACGGCAACAACTCCAGGATTGCTGAGGAAGACCTCTGTGAGCCACCGTCTGAAGCTTTTCTATGCTTGGACCCGCATGACCATGGTGACACCTACGCCAGCCAAAAACAGAGAGGCCCCGCTGCCGTACGGGATTTGCCTAGTGACGCTCGCCGGTGAGGGATCGGCGGGAGGAGGAGGAGGCCTGGCGGCTAGGATTTGGGAGCGTCCCGGTTCGGCCCAGGAGCGGCACCGAAGCGAGTCGAGATGAGAGAAAGTGGTCCTATCGACTGTAACATCAAATAAAGCCTAAGTTTTAAATTTTTGGTACGCTGGTTACATCTTACCTCCGTACACAAATAGGTGTACGTTTTGATTTCATCATAATTTTAATTTTGACCATCTTTATAGAAAAAATAGAAATTCTTGCAACACCAAATTATAATCAATAGACGTGTTTTAAAATTTAGTTTCATAATATACTAATTTATTATCCTAAATATTGCTATAAAAATTATTATTATTATTTTCAAACCTATGAAGTTTGACTTAGGACAAAGTTCAGAAATACACTTATCTATGAGCAGAGAGAATAATAGGTGTGCTCATATCAAAGAATTAATGTGTGGTGCTAGGGCGTCATAGCACATCAAAAAGTATTAGAAGAAGAAGAATTATAACCCGAGATCCAAAATTCAACACACGAGAAAAGGTAAAGCTTAGAAAATCTGTACAAAAGTTGCCATAAATGTAGTACGGTATCAAATAATAAGCTGGAGTAATATGACCATCAATCTTGGTTAAAATAAGTGAACAGTAACTAAGCACATAGGAGTATAAAACTTAGTCCTTCGGTACAGAACGAAGATGGCCAGATTTATTGAACAAAGCTTGCCGACATGAACCCCCATTCCATTGTTATTCCGACCTATTATAATTTCATCTTATGACGGAAACAGCGAGATTATTATTTTTTGAAGCAAGGAGGACCATATGTGTCTCCCCCGCGGGCAAGGGGCAGGGGAGGAGTTTTAAACGCGTTACGTCGATGGATTTTGCGTTGTTGTCTTGTGGTCATGCGAGGTGGCCGTGCCTCTTGTTATTTTTTCTCGGGAAATTGTGGCCGTGTGTTTTGTTGTGATTGGTGCTTGTTCTGGGGGGCTGAGTTCTCCATGTTGTTTACCCTTTGATGATGGATGTTCTGAGGAAAAGAATCGATGGTTCTTGAAAGAGCGTGTCTGTCCATTTTTGGTGACGATGCCACGCGGTTCCGGAGGCGTCGACAATGCAACTTTGGGAAATGTTGACGGAGACGTGGCGTTTGGCTCCTCGCAACAATCGGCGTTTGGGAGCAAGGCCGGGAAGGGAAAACCAGCACCGAAACGTCCATTCACAAGGTGCTTGTAAATTATTCATGTCCTTCGCTTTTTTTTTTTTTAAATGGCCTGTTCCAATTTAGCGTTCACTGTGATCGGAGCGAAGGTGTCCCCATGCTTTGGCTTACTACTAGTACTACAACCGTTCAGTTAGGCACTGTTAGCGGAACTAGCAAGGTGGCCCTCGCAAATGCGAGGGCATCACATATAGTTCGTCTAAATGGTTAAATTGTTTCTTATTATCTTATGTGGTTATTTTTTCCTCCTATGTACACACAGCGTCATTGTGACATACACGCAGTTTTAGACATGGTTACAAGAATAACGGTATAAGACCTTTACTTTTAATATGATTACATTATAAGAAAAATAACAAAAGTGGATCTTTGAAAAATAATAATAACCTGGTTATACTGCTAGAATTAAGTTAAAAGGACACTAATAATAACACATATGCGACATGCATGCCTGCTAGATCAGCTATCTTGAGTTTTCTAGCGTAGGTCTACGACTCTACGCATCTATGTCATTTTGTGTAGATTAATAAATAGTAATTTCGTATGACTATTTCTATCCTCATTTAAGAAAAGTATGATTGTGGTTAAATTCTTGATTACATAAATAATTTGATCCATCTTTTTGGAATTATTTCAACAAATAAATGAAAAACGTGTCCTTTAGTCTTTGGTTCGAACAACCAACGGTCATGTATGTTCTCCTCCGGCAATGCTAATGTCCATTCCAAATATTCCTTAGATAACTTTTTATTGTATCGCCCCCTAGAAACTTTGTATGTTTATGTTTCCAATAGTACAAATTGTTCGACGGATCATTATATGGTAAAATTGAGCTTCCTATAGGCTAGTATTTATAGGAATCAATCTTATATTTATTCACTGGACTATACATTAGTTGTTATGTGTATAGTTATCAATAACATGTTTAAATCAGGTATCACATATACTTGATAAGTCCAATTAGTAAAAAAAAAATATGTCAAAACGTCCTATGTGCGACTATGATAAAGTATCAGTTGTGATTTATCTAACCATTGTAAGCAAGATAAACATGTGTTTTGTGATCTTTTTACATATGGTTATGCGATCTATTTAAGTATAGTTATGACTATGTGGCCTATGTCATCTGCTTATGAACGGATATGTCAATTTAGCGAATGAAGTTTGTGTAGGTACGTTTATGTAATTCTAATAGTTATGATCTAGTTTGGTTTACTTGATAAGATCAAATGGATGTGATATGTTTAGTAAAACTATGAATATGATATGAATGCATTTTTCTAACTGATGTGATGTGCTTAGATACTAAGAGTTGTGATCTACAAATGAAAGGATGGTTTATTTTAAGAATTTCCAGTGCACTTCCCTAATAAAATGATAGTTTTCTACGTGATGTGGTACCAATTTGTGAGGTAAATTGAAATTTACATTCTTGGTTGTTCCTACTAGATGTACATGTAAAAAAGTCTATCTATTGGGGTTCAAATCATGATGAAGGTCCTCTATAATGATGTCCAATTGATATTTAGGTGATCAATCGAATGAAATAGAAATATAAATTTATCAGTGCAATGAAACAGTGATCTAATTAATTTGTACTTTCTTTTTATTATTTTCCTTCCTCATGTTTACTTGCTTTGTTCTAAGATAAGTTACAATTTATAATGGACGATCTTCATGATGAAATTTTGAAAATTATATCGTATATAAATATGTTATAAATAAGTATAGAATTAAGCCATATTTATATTTTTGGTTCGCTAAATATCTCCAGCTTATTATATTGTTTCTTTCTTAACAGGTTTTAGATCTCGCTTACATGTATTTATTATGTCACATACCATCACTCTATAGCTTTGTTGCAAAGTTCTAACCTCTTAAGTTGTCGATTTATTGAGTCATTGAAATTACATGCACTCTTGATTCAGCTATATCATAGGAAAGATATATAAATAATTCTAAAAAACTCATATTTTGTGAAGGCATAAAAGGTACTGATTAGTCACTTGTTTAGATAGGTTCAAACATTCAATTTCATCCAACATGAGTCAATTTTGTGAAGAAGGGTGCTTTGCATGTTGTTTAGAGATTATATTAGTAGGATTCCTCGTCAATTTTCTTGTATCTATCGAGTGTGTTATGTTTAAATTGGTCTGACTATGGTTCGGCGTAACATGCGTATTTCTTGTAGTGAAACTAATATTTAGGATCCACGAAATAACAATTGGATGTTGCAAGAAACATAATTATCTGGCATATATAGTATACGGAGTATTGAATTGATGCACTAGCCAATTAATCCAAAAGTCTGGACTGATGGAAAGAGCTACATAATATATTTAACACTCCCCCTCACGTCTAGGCTGGACAACGGTAAGACACTAGACGTGGAGTAGTTGGGAGACCGTAACTATTTTTATATTAAATAGTGCGGAAGCCGGGGTTTGAACTTGAAACCTCCTGACTCTGATACCATATTGAATTGATGCACTAGCCAATTAATCCAAAAGTCCGGACTGATAGAAAGGGCTAGATAATATATTTAACACGGAGATGCTATCACTTCATACTATGATGGTATCGTCTATCGTAGCACAACTTTTCCTTGCACCACATTCTATATCTAGCTTGCATGTCCTGATTTTCTTCTCAATTTTTTTTCTTTTCACGTCTCATCAGCTAAAACTTGGCCGGCCTGCGTCACGCGATGATGGTCTCCTTGACCGGCGTACATTGGATTGATGAATTTATCTTTGTCCACCTAGCAGGAAATCGGGATTCGTAACACATCTTTACCTTGCACGGTTGCACCACGACCTACCTAGCTACCATGGTTAGTTTTTTCTTTTCTTTTGGAACACACGCACCATGTCCTACGATATCAAGAAACTCTGCTTTTCACGTCTCATCACCTATGGAGGTTTGCTTCCGTATTTGGCGTGGACAGTTTTTACGATATAAAACGTGTCAAACAGGGTCGGTACGTTATATCAGTTTAACGTGTCAAACTGGGTCGGTACGTTATCTCTGGTTAAATCCTAACCGCAAGTTTTGGATCTAACTACTAAAATTAATTCGAATGATGTGGCTCAACGTATGCTTCTATTAGTTAGACATCCTTATATCTCTACTATATAATGCGTGCTAACGACCGTACGTTCGTACGTCGTCTCCCGCTCCACACGGAAAAAAAATCGGGATCGTCACGGAAATAAAATCGGCATCGTCCGCTATGCCAGAAAACCGTGGGAATAAACCGGGAGTTCTCTTCCTCGCACGCAACGGCAAGAGTGCAGAAGAAAAAAAAAAGTCCAGGTTGCGCACGGCCGCCGACCCAGCTTTCCCATGCTCCCCTGCATCACGCGGATCCACGGATGTGGTGCTGCCGAGGATCAGGAGTTGAGGCCCAGCAGCTCCTCTTCATATCAAGCAGCAGGTCGATCTTCGTCGGCAAGGGGTCCACCACGAGTAGTCTTCGACAAGAAATCACTCGCCCACTGTCCGCATCAAAGCCGCCTCGCCGTCCCACTCCGGATCCGGCCGCGCTCCTCCACGTCAAGCTTTGGCTCCGCAGCCCCCGCTGTCCCCGGCCCTCCCGGCTTGCCCACAGCCCACGTGTGGATCCGCCGTCACAAATCCCTTCACGACGTCTCCGTCGTTGACCAACCACCAATACAGACAGCCATCGTCTTGTCTATACTCTCTAAATTCAGTTTTATTTGCTATGTGATTTAGCAGTCATCTGAGTCGCGGAGGAGCAAAGCTCAAGGCTGCTAGCCAGCATCCTTTCAAGTTGAGATAAATGACAAAATATTTGGTTGTGGTTCTCTTTGTTACTGGGCAAGTCGGTAGTAGCAGATTCAGTAGTCAAAATGATCTCCTAATGTTTGTATATTGAAGGATGCGTGAATCGTTTTATAACAGCAAAGAGGAAGGGCAAAAGGACAACAGTTTATTCAGAAACTACAGAAAATGCTCATTGAGGATGAAAATAATGGTATACATGTCGCTTAGGGACATCGATGGACAACAGATGATGAGCCCAAGGTTGGTCACTTTATGTAGCCTAATTTTCTTGATCACATACCTCCATTAGTATTTTTGTTCAATACCATGGTATAAGATAAAGCTGGTCTAATGACAGATTGAAGATTGTTGTTTGTGCATGTTCTGGCTGTTCTTATCTCATTATGGTAGTTCTTTGTATAGACTATTTTTCTTGAGCACATCCCTGTACTAGCATTTATACGAGGCATACCTGTGCTCATATTCAAGGCCCCCTTTGTTTGTAAAAGTGGGCATCTTTGTATTTTTTTTGCTTCAATTAAGATAATTTTCCTCGATGTAAGATTATTTTAATCTTTAAAATAAGCAAGTGTCATGCATCTAAATATTTATAGGTGCCTCTATATTGTGTGTTTTTCTTTAAAATATATATATCCCTATATGTCGCTGATATTGAAACGGATTGCTGATATTGAAACGGATTGTTTATTGTCCCTTCTAAATCCTATGCATTCTTTCTTCATCCATTGTATTTGATAAAAAAAAATTAATGCACCAGCTGCTACCATGGCTTGATGAGCCATTATCAGTCGACAAGAATTGTACCAAGATAAAGGCATTGAATTTTGGCCATTATGTGTAAAATTTAACTGACATTGTGATAAAAGGATGATGGTCCACGTGAGACAAACTCAGTTGTTCATTTCGACATCTTGAAAAAATGGCATATACATTATTTGTGTAGCAGTGTTATATTGTTACAATTTTCATCACCCGTAGCAACGCACGGGCATTTTGCTAGTTGCTTTTAATATATACTCCGTAAGACGCACAACAGGCAAGTAATAGATTGAAGCGGTAAGACGCACAACAGGCAATGACGCTGCGTAAAATTAGTGGTGTGATTAGACTGGCTGCTGTTACGCTAATGGCCATCGAGGCGGTGATTAGAAACGCCCGGTCCACACTATCCGCTGCTCTGTAGCAGAGTCGCTGCGTGTCCTTCCCACCAAAGAAAAAGCAGAGTCGCTTCGCACGTCGTCGAGTGTGTGCTCCCGCGAGAAGGAAAGAAAAAAATTCAACGAGTCCGTTTCGCTCTCTGACAGATGGGAACCGCGGCGTGATCCACGCGAAGCTGCAGAGAACGTTGGATCTGGACGGGAGGCGAAGCTGATGGGAGGAGCACGTTGCCTTTGCCACGGTGAGATCATGGAAGGGAAGGGGCGTGTGGCCGCCACACTCCCTACCGATCCCAAGGGGGTCTGTCGCGCCTGGGACCGTGTAGGGGAGCTCCTATACATTGCTTGAAAGCGATGGATCTTTGATGCGTCGCCTACTGCAGTTCATAAATGGGCTTGGCCCAATAACGTTGTTCCGCTTCTTTCCGTGATCACGTACCGGTTCGCTGATGTTTTACTGCTTCAACTATTTTCGAACTTCGCTCATGTTCCCTCGCTCATGTTCGCTGCCACTTCTGACGTAGTTGGAACAAAAAATATGAAAATTCACAGTAAAAATTCAGATGGAATAACACGATTCAATCTACAACAGTTTCGAACTGCTTCACGTCGCTGCCCACTAACTGTTCACAGAAAGTTTTCTGCTCCTCTTTGTTGTGAACTTTAATACAACTTTGATATAAAAATTCACAGGAAAATTTCAGGTGGAATAGAACGATGCCTTGTACAATCCCTTCTCGAGCACGTATCAGAAACCTCACTGAATAACTCATTCCACTTGATTCCGATTGTTCTCTTCAGAAACTTGAACCTGAGTGATGACAAATAAACATTAAGTTTGAAGTTGGTCATTAAGAATTGCAGCATCCTATACCACCTTATATGTAGAAACGAAGCAGTTCAAATATAGAACACTACAACTTACTAATTCGTCCTGTTTTCATTGGCTAGATGTTGAAAAACCAGTCATCGAATTAGCTGCGGTGCCTGTTAGTAATTGTGGGAATTATTTGCAATTGAAAAAAAAACATTACAATTTGTATGATAAATAAATGCAGTGGAACTTCAAGTAAGAGTATAAAGTGGGACTTACATTCTTTGCAAGAAACTGTCTAACAAGAGGAACTTGTAGCTCATTAAAATTGTTTATTACTAGCTGGCATGAAATTTTCTCACGTATAGCTTGGACATCAACCTACAGACACACATATATTAGTTCTTTGCTGCACAAATTTGATATGAAAATCCTGAAATGGCATACTGTAATGAAGTACTTACATTTGAGAAATGCTGAACATCAATACCATTGTACCATCTAACATATTGCATTACGAATACACCAGAGTCATATCTGCAAAAAAAAGAAGGAAAAGGTAATCATAGGTCCCAAACATTTTTTAATAAAGGACATCTTAAAAACAAAATGATTAATGTAAAAGTACTCATGGAATTTGGTATAATGATGCTCTAACCTGAAATTATGTTTTGGAACCTTGACATGCCTCACTTGAAAATCACGGATATTGAAATGCCGGCAGCCTGGGTAACTGATGGCAAACAACTTCTTGAAATTGTAAGTTACTGTGCTAACAATTGAAGAAACCTTCTCAAATGAGAAATCTGGATTTAGGACGTCGAAACATTGATCAAAGAAATTAGCAACAATTAGAATCCACTGCTTGTCAATAGGACAAGGGATATGTACCTGATGAGAAAATAACAAATATGAACGAGCAGCTGAGCGAAATGAAAAGGAAACAGTTTAGAAAAAAACTTATTGCATACCAATCCTGCAGATTCAAGTCTGAAACCAACATTGTTAGTTCCGAACAAGTTCTTGTACGTTGGATCAGTATGGTTCACCTGCGGGTTCATTAATATTTTCTGCACATAATTTTACATTGTAAGAAAAATACAGAAAAAATGTTGTTTTGCTCCAGATAGTATGAAAAAAAGTAACTGATACTTACAGTGACATCTTTAATGACTATGTGCTTCAGAATGTCTGATTTGCTCCTGGTCCCTTCTTTAATACGCTTCTGTTGATCAGTTAGTGTTAACATTCCAAAGCAGTCCATAACATGCGGGTGGATCCAGCCCCCTGGACTCATAGAAAGTGATAGAGTCCTCTGATCAACCCACACTTTCTTGATAGAGAATATCCTTGGACTGGAAAAATCCAAATAGGTAGAAAATATGATGTTAGTGTTTTCTCATGAATATCTGGATAATGAAAGGATATTAAAATAAAATGCAAAAAGAAAACATATAAAAAAAAGGAAAATATGCGAATTGGACCTGTAATCAAGAGTAGAGGTTGTTAATGCGTTGTAGAATTCATGCTCAAATGTAGACGCATAAATGACTTGCTCTTGTTGCATATCATCAGTAGTCAGTATTGGGCTAGTTGTCAAGAATTCTTCGTGCAGTATATGACCAACAGAAGCTTTTTGTATAAGTTCAGGATTCTCTGTTTTTGTTGTATGCTGCTTTATAAAATAAAACCAAAAAATATGCGTTAGTCAGTTGAATTTTTTTCGAAAAAGGAAACATGACCTAGAAAGAACTAAAAAAACGAAGCATAAGTCTTGAGAAAAGAAAAAATATTACCACTATTTCACTTTGGAATAGTTCGTCATCCTCGTCGAGCAAGCTGAATGAAACAAAACCAGTTTGATTTCCAACATTTCTCACACCGTGTAAACGCTCATTCAGAGACAAACCCCAGGAGTTGCTTGCAGTATCTCTGCCAGTACTGGTGTGAAAATGTCTAGTTGTATATGTTGTCCTTTTAATTGCAGAAGGAACTGAGCATGACCCAATCATATTAGCAGGTGTTGTGGAATTACAGGGTGTTGAAGAATTTCCAATACAATGCATTGTTTGGTCGGGATATAACAATACTTCAGGTTGTTGTCTTTCTTTTGGAATTTTAATTTTGAAATTCAGTTCCAAATCTTCAACTACAAAAAATAACAAAAAAAGAATGACACATATGAAGTAATTAATTTCAAAAATGATGAATGTTTGCTTAATAATAATTTAAATGAATGTTTGTCACGAACCTGTGAGTGATTCTCCGGGTATTAAGAAATCCATCTTAGACAGGCTGAATTTGAAATTATGATGACAGTTCAATTTGAGCTTGTTATTATTGTGCATTTGTTCCTGAAAGAATCCTAGAATACAAACAAAAAAGGTAAATGAACAAATATGCATTTATCTATTGGCTACCCATTGGTTAATTAGGTAAGATACTAAGATAAATCAAACAGTACAATGGGCTTAAAGAACATCCAAGAAAATGTGTAAAAAACAGTAATGAGAAATCATTAGTTGATCCTACTGTGTGAGCACTAACCTTTGAGGTATTCCACAAGAGAATCAGCTTCACCATATTGAGGACTTATTTTGATAACATCAGTTGATCCTACTGTCTGAGCATTCAAAGATTTATCAAGATCTTTAACTGTTTCGGGTAGCTCAAATTGCAAATCATCAAGTGTGCAGCATTTTGCAAAATTCCTAATCAGTTCTTGAGAAATATGATTTGTTGTCATTTCTTCCAGTGGTTCCTGAAGTTGCAGAGAATTTTCTAACTCCTGCATTTGTTTTTCAAGAATATTCATATGGAGCAATTCATTTTCAGTGAGCATGGCACCCTTTGCTTCTTCTTCGTAATCAGAATCAGTATCTTTAGAGGTGCCAATTGGACATAACTGAATTATATCATCAACATAACTGATGATATTAGGGGTTGCATTTTTTATCATCTTGTTGAAGAAATTTAGAGATAGAGTTTCAAGTTTTGCTTTATCCTGCGGCAAAAAATAACATTAATCATGCAGAAAAAGTAAAAAGAAAATATGGTTACGAGTAAGTTGATTTGAGAAAAAAGAAGAAAGAATGATTTTTAAGAAATAATTTGAAATTACCTGGAAGGAATAAAAAATCCCAAACTTGGAGTCAATGTGATCTCTTACTTCTGTAGGCAGTGAATATTGTGGTTTATCAATACATCCTTTGAACACAGTTGATGATATGTGTTTCCTCTAGGGGAAATGAAACAAGATAAGCAGGAGTATAAGGTTTACTTGTGGACAAATTTTGATTGTTAAAAAACATTTCATCGAATTACCTGTAGCCTTCCGAACTGCCTTTCTGACCCAGTAAGTGAATCAAGAGCAATATATGAATTCACGACATGAGTAGTCCAAAGTGGTAGCCTTGGGACAAAATTTCCCAGATTGAATTCAGAAGTTATTAGGAATTCGAAATATGGAATCTAAGAGTGATAAAAAGACATGTATATTAGCCGGATGAACTAAAGAATAATAAAAAAGAAACTACTAAAAATGTTTAAACATAATGAAAACACCGTGATAAACAGAATATTAGCATACCACAAGAATCAATTTGCATCCCCCTATTTGAAGAATGGATGTGTCCATCTTCCTCCTTCTATGTTTTGATATGCAGAAAAGTAACCAGTTGAGAGCGAAAGTAGACCAATCTTGATTTGGAACTTCGTCAACATTGAGTAGGCTTGGATAATATCTCGTGCTAGCAACACCATGACCGTTTGGGGCAACACACGCAGATAACGTTGCCATCATGAATATAATTGAGAACTTATACTCATCAAGGTCACTTGTTAAAATTGAGCACAAGTACTCGACTGTTGGATTTTCCATTTGTACTAAGTTATGGATGAAATCAGTAGCCTCCTTGGTTGACATCATTTGAACACTAGTTGGACCGACTGGAATGCCAAGTAACTTGTTCACAATTATAGGAGATAAAGCAAAACTGAATCCATTCTCTAGTGTGATAGTACATGAATTGGTATTGAACTGCATCATAAGCCATTCGAATATCTTGTTGATGTTGCTGGAACATGAAAAATTCAAGAAGGCACCAAACCCAAATTTCCTAACAATATTCTTCTTTTGTTCAGATAGTAGTGATACAGCTTTCATATATGTAAGTAGGTCATCAGGTTGGTGTGTCTGCATTGTTCCATGATACATTAAAATCATCAATAGTTAGATTAGACTATCTTGAAAAACTAGACATCAAATGTTATAGCAGGAAAAACAGTGATAGTGCTGTTATGCACCTTCATTCTTTTACTGTGTGTCGGTTGCTTGCCTTTAATTTGCTGAACCTCTCTCTTTCTTGAACATGGTGGTTCCATCTGAATGAACAAAAAAAGAACAAATAAAAAACGAAGAAACATAACTTAAACTGGTGAACCTGAGTGTAAACATTGGGAATCTGTAATTGTAAACTACTCTACGTGACCTCAGTGTAACCGAGGAGGAATCAGTTTCAGTAATTTCGACAACAAGAAATAAGAACTCAGATCTGCGACAATAAGTACCATGTGATTCAAACAAAACCTCTAAAAAGAAATTAGAATTAAACTGGCGTAACCCTATAAGACGTGTAGAATTGAGTAGACTCCAGAAGATCGTGTTTGGAAATCCAACTGGCCTGATTTCTAGAAATGAATGAAGAAGAAGGGGTGCGGCGAATTTCGTTTACCTCATGGCAGAGACGATCTTACGAGGGAGAAATGGAGGAAATTCGGCCATGCTTTTTGATGCGAATGGGGAAGGAGGAAAGGGGAAGCGTAACCCTAAACTAATGGGGAAAGTAGCTCCCCATCTATTTCTCACTGATAGAAGAAGGGGCCACCTGTAAGAATTGTCTTGGTCGGACAAAGCTAAACCTAATTTTATTGAGGGGGCTAATAGTAAATATCGCATTCATTATCTACTCCCTGTCCAAGCAAATGAGGAACAGAAGAGAAGAGGCGTCGTCGCCGGCGGCGGACTCCGAATACGCGGCAGCGGATTAGTACTGAAAGATCCAGATTCCTTCACGCCGTTTTGGTGGTAAGCATCGACTCCTTCGTGCTGGCTCGCCTGTATTTCCAGGGTATTCATTCACTTTGCTGATTTGTGCATCCTCTGATCTTGTATTGATTTCTGCCAATCACCCCCCTTGCATTTGTGGTGCAAGAAACTAGGAGGGAATGTTCTTGATATGCACGAACCAGTAGAAAACACGTTCTGCATCACTGTTGTGCTCAACATGGATCTGATGTTTGCATGCCCAAAATTTTGTAGAACAAGTAATAACTTTTCGATAATTTAGAATCCCTGGACATGCAAATGTAAACTATGAGTATTCATAAATTAAAAATTGTCCTGCACTTCATCTCTTAGGGATATATTGTTTCCGTGCTTATGATTTATGAATGTGGTTCCTACATTGGACATGAAGATGCATGTGTCTTGAATAAATTTGAACTCTATTGATGAATAAGTGAATCACTAAGTGAATTGAAAAAAAGAAACATGTAACTGCTTTTATCTTCTAAGTTCTGAAATGTAAAAACCATTTTAATAGATGTACCTTATTTGTTTGGAGCTGAACATTGGAAAAATCATTTGTGATAACAGCCAAAAATCTCCCCATGGATACTTTGAGCAAAGTTGAGACAGCTATTAAGAATTTCAGAGAGAAGAAGAGAATCGTTGAGGAAAATGGAAGCACATCTGGCGCGCGTTCAAATGATGTTCGCCACTCTAGTGATATCATCTCAAAAACTAATGTAAGTATTCCATCTGCTTAGATCAGGAAAAAAGTGTGCGTAACTAAGTTACAATATTCATTAAACGAAAATGTTGAACTAATAACTTTGGAAACAGATGCTGTTACAGGGGGAGAAGATTGATGAGAAGAAAGGTGATGGGCTTATGGAAGAGTTTGATCAGTTCGTGTTGTATAATAACATTTTGAAGCACAAGACTGACATGGAACTTGATACTAACACTTGTCAACCTAGTGCTATGATCCCTGATAAGGTAAATCTTTGTGTTCCATTCATTGCTTTTGCCAGTGGCAAGTAAACAATAAGCAGAGATTTATGAATAAAAACATTAAGTAATATGATTTCTAATTGTAGATTGGAAATGAAGCAGTCAGTGAAGAAGCACAACTTCTGATTGAAGGAGGTAGTGTAGGAACCACAAGCGGAGAACCTGCTGTCCATGAAACTGAAACTTTGGAACTCAATTCTGATACTGTACTACAGATAGTTGAAAAATATGGAAAACGTGGAGACGGATGTTCAGAAGAAGTGGATGAATGTGAAGAGGACTGCAGTGATGATGAGGATTACTTGTTTCCAACTCCTGATGAAATAGGTAATGCAAAACCACTAGAAGTGGGTATGATCTTCTCGACATTGGAGGAAGCAGTCCATTTTGTGAATATATTTGGGAAACTCTCAGGATTTGCAGTGGTGAAAGGAAGGAATTACAAACAGAGGAAGATCACATTGCAGTGTAACAAGAGTCGCACAACACGAAGCAACAACTCAGTTCAGAGGAAAAGAAGGAGGGATGCGCTTACGAGAACAAAATGCCAGATGAATGTTGTTGTGAAGCTTGAGGATACTAAATGGCGTATTGAATAATGTTCTCTACAGCACAACCATGAATTGGTTGCTTCTCCCTCACTGACCAAGTTCTTTTTGAGCCACAGAACAATGTCTGCTGAGGAGATTCTGCTTTCAAAGCTACTGCAGGAAATAAGTGTCAAACCGCAGAGGATAATGACAATTTTTAGAAGATTGAAAGGCAGCTTTGGAAATGTAATGTTTGGAAAGAAGAAGATGGATAATCTGAAGCAAGCTGACAGGAAGATGAAGCAAAATACAGATATTGCATGTATCCTGAAGTACATGGAGAAAATTCAGCTTGAGAAGCCAGGGTTTTGCTGCAAGATGCAAGTTGATTCTGAAGGATCTGTTCGAAGCATATTCTGGACTGATGGTAGATCAAGACTAGATTACAAATTGTTTGGGGAGATCATATGCTTCGACACAACCTATAGCACAAATAAATATAATATGCCATTTGCTCCTATTATTGGAATAAATGGACATGGTAAAACAATTGTGTTTGGGTGGGCTCTGTTGAAGAATCAACAAACTGACACCTTTGTGTGGCTTTTTGAAAGCTTTGTTGAAATAATGGGTGGAAAGAAACCAAAACTCATTTTGACAGACCAGGACAAGGCAATGGAGAATGCTATTCAACTAGTGTTCTTGGATGCTTTTCATAGGTTTTGCATTTGGCATATTATGAAGAACCTGAAAGAGAACATGAGTTCATACATGGCAGAAAAAGAGGGGATGGAGGAAGAAATCATTAGATTGATAACCCAGACACTTCATATTTTGGAGTTTGAAACTGGATGGAATGATATGCTGGTAAAATATGATTGTGCTCAGCATGATCACATTAAGAGAATGTGGGCTGGAAGACAGAAGTTTGTTCCAGCATATTTCAAACAAAGCTTTTGCCCCTTCACTCGGTCTACTGGACGCAGTGAAAGTTTTAACTCAAACTTCAAGGATTACATTATGAGGAAAGATACAATTGAGAACTTTTTGAAGCAATATGAGCTCTTCCAGGAAAATGTAGTTGAGATAGAAAATGAAGATCGATTTGTGTCATCTCAGAAGCAGCCAATGTATTGGTGTCAGAATCCAATTGAACGACATGCATCCCGCATTTATACCAGAGGAATTTACTTGAAATTTACAACTGAGCTACTGAACTCAACAGCATTTGGGGTAACTGAAGTAGTAAAAGATCAGATCTATGAACTGAGAAAACTATTCAACTATGAGAACCTTGAGTATAGAAGGGGATTGTTCACAGTCTGTGTTGACAGGAGAAATATGAATTTCGAATGTGAGTGCAACAAGTTTGAGAAAGATGGAATCCTTTGTTGCCATATCTTGAGACTCTTTACTCTGTTTGATGTCATTGAAATCCCTCCAGATTACATTGTTCCCAGGTGGACAAGTTCTTTTAGAGAAAAAGAACTGCTAAAACACAAACAGGAAACCATTGAAATACATGGAAAAGGGACAACAGAGAGTACCCTTCGATATGCCATGCTCATGAACAGTATGAATGATGTATGTGCAGACATAAGCAGGGATGGAAATAAGAGTAGAATCTTTATCGATGAAGTTTTGAAAATACACAAAAGGCTGATGACAGAAGATGGTGACCTGCACAATACTGCTATCAACTCTACAACCCTGAAAGATCCACCAGTAATAAGGAAAGGAACAACAAATGTAAATGAAGAAAATGAGAAAGAAAAAAACCCAGTTGTTCAGTCAGATAAAGCAGCTACAGGGAGTAGTGTGAACATATGGCTGAATGAGGATGGAAGCATTTCAGCACCAACTGAAGAGATACCTGGAAGGGGCAAGAAATCAAAAAAACAGAACAAGCCTAAGTCAATAAAATCAAGCCAGAAAGAACGATTAAAAGATGGTGATCAGAACTTCAAAGATCCCCCTGTTTCCAGCTCCCAGTCAGTGCGCAAGGGTAACAGAATGAAACCTCAGTCAGAGAAGAATTCGAAGCAAAAGAAGAAGAAGAATAAGTCAGTTGCTATTAATTAAAATTACTTTTAAATATTTTGTTGTATTGAGTTAGCAAAGCTTGATCCAAAATAAATTGCACTTGTAAGCTACTTCCTGATTGCACTTGTATTGAGTTAGATTGTTATCAACTTAGTTCTGAACTATTCAGACAGTGAACATCAAAAATGGGGTATTTTTGGATAGTGAACTATTCAAACAGTGAAACTGAAAAATTGCATAAGTGAAAATGTTTACAAAACTATGAAGAAAAATTGTTCCTAAAATTACGTATTTTTTATAGCTTGTTGAGAGTAAATAAACTTTGAACAATTTTCAAAATAAACAAATGGTTGACCATTTTTTAAAAAAATAAAGTAAAAAAATGTCGGTGAATAGAAATTATTTTCGGAACCATTTTAAAAGTGAACAGAAATTATTCGAAAAACGAATAAACTTTTTAAATTTGAAAGCTAAACAATTGTGTAATATGAACATATTTTATAGAAAAAAGAACTGCTAAACCACAAACATATTTTAGTTTTGAACATTTAAAAAAAACTTTTCAAGTTTCAAAATTTCTTTAAATTGAACAAAATTTAATTTTGAACATTTTTTAACGCTAAACAAATTTCAAAATGTTAACATAAAATGTTGGTGAACTGGAACTATTTTGGAACAATTTTTTAGGTGAACGGGGTCTATTTTGGAACAATTTTAAAAGTGTAAAGAAAATGTCGATAAACGGAATCTATTTTTGGAACAATTTTAACAGTGAACAAAAAATGTCGGTGAATGGAAACTATTCTGAACGATTTTTGAAGTGACCAGAATAAAGTCAGTGAACGTAAAATATTTTCGAACAATTTTTATGATGAACAGAAAAATGTCGATGAGAACATAAAAAATATTGGTGAACAAAAACAATTTTGGAACGGTTTTAAAAAGTGAACAGAAAAAATCGGTGAACATAAACAATTTTGGAACGATTTCAAAAGTGTGGAAAAAATGTCGGTGAGCAGAAACTATATTCGAACGATTTTAAAAGTGAACAGAAAATGTCGGTGAACAGATACTATTTTTGAACAATTTTAAAAAGTGAATAAAAAATGTCGGTGAACAGAAACTATTTTGGAACAATTTTTAAAAAGTGAACAGAAAATGTCGTTGAACGGAAACTATTTTGGAACGATTTTAAAAAGTGAACAGAAAATGTCGTTGAACAGAAACTATTTTGGAACATTTTTAAAAAAGTGAACAGAAAATGTCGTTGAACGGAAACTATTTTGGAACGATTTTAAAAAGTGAACAGAAAATGTCGTCGAACAGAAACTATTTTGGAACGATTTTAGAAGTGAAAAAATGTCGGTGAACAGAAACTATTTGTGAACGATTTTAAAAAGTGAATAGAAAATGTCGATGAACCGAAACTATTTTGAAACAAAAATTTTAAAAAGGGAACAGAGAATGTCAACGAACAAAATTATTTTTGAACAAATTTTTAAGTGAACAGAATATATCGGTGAACAAAAACTACTTTGGACAGAAAAATGTCGATGAACGTAAACTATTTTGGAACGATTTCAAAAAGAGAACATAAAATATTGGTGAACAGAAAAAAGTTTGGAACGGTTTTAAAAAGTGAACAGAAAAAATCGGTGAACATAAACAATTTTGGAACGATTTCAAAAGTGTGCAAACAATGTCGGTGAGCAGAAAATATATTCGAACAATTTTAAAAGTGAACAGAAAATGTCGGTGAACAGAAACTATTTGTGAACGATTTTAAAAAAGTGAATAGAAAAATGTCGATGAACGGAATCTTTTTTGAAACAAAAATTTAAAAAGTGAACAGAAAATGTCGTTGAACGGAAACTATTTTGGAACGATTTTAAAAAGTGAACAGAAAATGTCGTTGAACAGAAACTATTTTGGAACGATTTTAAAAAGTGAAAAAATGTCGGTGAACAGAAACTATTTGTGAACGATTTTAAAAAGTGAATAGAAAATGTCGATGAACCGAATCTTTTTTGAAACAAAAATTTTAAAAAGGGAATAGAGAATGTCAACGAACAAAAGTATTTTTGAACCAATTTTTAAGTGAACAGAATATATCGGTGAACAAATACTACTTTGGACAGAAAAATGTCGATGAACGTAAACTATTTTGGAACGATTTCAAAAAGAGAACATAAAATATTGGTGAACAGAAACAAGTTTGGAACGGTTTTAAAAAGTGAACGGAAAAAATCGGTGAACATAAACAATTTTGGAATGATTTCAAAAGTGTGCAAACAATGTCGGTGAGCAGAAACTATATTCGAATGATTTTAAAAGTGAACAGAAAATTTCGGTGAACAGAAACTATTTGTGAACGATTTTAAAAAGTGAATAGAAAATGTCGATGAACGGAATCTTTTTTGAAACAAAAATTTTAAAAAGGGAACAGGGAATGTCAACGAACAAAAGTATTTTTGAACAAATTTTTAAGTGAACAGAATATATCGGTGAACAAATACTACTTTGGACAGAAAAATGTCGATGAACGTAAACTATTTTGGAACGATTTCAAAAAGAGAACATAAAAAAATTGGTGAACAGAAACAATTTTGGAACGGTTTTAAAAAGTGAACAGAAAAAATCGGTGAACATAAACAATTTTGGAACGATTTCAAAAGCAAAAAATGTCGGTGAGCAGAAACTATGTTCGAACGATTTTAAAAGTGAACAGAAAAAGTCGGTGAACAGATACTATTTTTGAACAATTTAAAAAATGAATAAAAAATGTCAGTGAACAGAAACTATTTTCGAACAATTTTAAAAAAGTGAACAGAAAATATTGGTGAACAAAAACTATTTTGAAGCAATTTAAAAAAAGTGAACAAAAAATGTCGATCAACAGAAACTATTTTTGGAACAAGATTAAAAGTGAACGAACGAAAAATATTTTTGAACAATTTTTGAAGTGAACAGAAACAATTTTCGAACAATTTTAAAAAAGTGAACACAAAATGTCGTTGAACAGAAACTATTTTGGAACGATTTTAGAAAGTGAATAAAAAATGTCGTTGAACGGAAACTATTTTGGAACGATTTTAAAAAAGTGAACAGAAAATGTCGTTGAATGGGAACTATTTTCTAACAATTTTTGAAGTGAACAGAAAATGTCGTTGAACGGAAACTATTTTGAAACAATTTTTAAAAAGTGAACAGAAAATGTCGGTGAATGAAAATTATTTTGAAACATTTTTAAAAGTGAACAGAAAATGTCAACGAACAAAAGTATATTTGAACAATTTTTTAAGTGAACAGAGTATATCGGTGAACATAAACAATTTTAGAATGATTTTAAAAAGTGGACAAAAAATGTAGGTGAACAGAAACTATATTCGAACAATTTTAAAATTGAACAGAAAATGTAAGTGAACAGATACTATTTTTGAACGATTTTAAAAGTGAATAAAAAATGTCGGTGAACAGAAACTATTTTGGAACGATTTTAAAAAGTGAACAGAAAATGTCGTTGAATGGAAACTATTTTCTAACAATTTTTGAAGTGAACAGAAAATGTCGTTTAACGGAAACTATTTTCTAACAATTTTTAAAGTGAGAAGAAAATGTCGGTGAACGGAATGTATTTCAGAACAATTTTTAAAGTGAAAAGAAAATGTTGGTGAACGAAAACTATTTTGAAGCAATTTAAAAAAGTGAACAGAAAATGTCGGTCAACAGAAACTATTTTTGGAACAAGATTAAAAGTGAACGGAAAATGTCAACGAACGAAAAATATTTTTGAACAATTTTTGAAGTGGACAGAAAATGTAGGTGAACGAAATCTATTTTGTAACAATTTTTTAAGTGAACAGAAAATGTCGGTGAAAGGAATCTATTTTTTTAAACAATTTTACAAGTGAACAGAAAATGTCGGTGAATGGAATCTATTTTTGAACAATTTTTGAAGTGAATAAAAAATATCAGAGAACAGATACTATTTTTGAACAAATTTAAAAAGTGAACAGAAAAAATGCCGGTGAACAAAACTATTTTGGAACGATTTTTAAAGTGAACAGAAAATGTCGTTGAACGGAAACTATTTTCGAACAATTTTTGAAGTGAACAAAAAAAATCGGTGAATGTAAACTATTTGGAACAAGATTAAAAGTAAAATGAAAATTTCAACGAACGAAAAAAATATTTTTGAATGATTTTTAAAGTTACCAGGAAAAAATTGGTGAATGTAAACTATTTTCCGAGCAATTTTTGAAGTGAACAGAATATATTGGTGAACAGATAGTATTTTGGAACGATTTTAAAAAGTGAACAAAAAAATGTTGGTGACCATAAACTATTTTCGAACAATTTTGCTTTTCTTCATCGTCTGAACACCGACATTTTTCAAAACTAAAAAATGTCGGTGAACGGAATCTATTTTGGATCGATTTTAAAAAGTGAACAGAAAAATGTCGGTTAATATAATTATTTGCTGCACAATTTTTTGAAGTGAACAGAATATATCGGTGAACAGATACTATTTTGGAACGATTTTAAAAGTGAACAAAATATTGGTGAATGGAAACTATTTTTTATGATCATAAAAAATAACATTGAACGGAAACTATTTTTGAACGATTTTAAAAAGTCAACAGAAAAATATCGGTGAATATAAACTTGAGATGTTCAATAAAGATGCTCTAAAAAATGTGAATGGATAAGATGTTATATTGATAATGTCATGGTCAAACTCATGGACTATGCTGAAAAGAAACGATGGTTGAGCTTTGGGGCAAGTAAGAAGCAAGTTTGGTGCATATGAGAAAAATATGCAAAATACAGAATCGCATGGGCCCACAATAAAAAAAGGACTGAAGAACATTGACGTTGCTTCACAAAAGTGCAGCACACACAGGAGACAGATATCTTATACAAAGTGCAAAGTGCATTTATATACAAAATATGACTTGTTTAAATAAAATGTTCACAAAAAAGTTAGCAGGACTGCCACATATGCTAAAGCACATATATTCGTTTTGTTAAAAACGACCACTACATCCATGAGTTTGACTCTAGAAAGAAACATTCAGGAGACATAAGACAGATAGAGAGACATGATATCAGTTCATTTGCGCTTCTTCATCGTCTCGAAAGTTCCGACATCAACCTCATTCAGTGTGGAGTGGAACATCTCAAAAGCCTTCATCATTCTGTATTTCGGAATAACTTCCTGCATGCCAGAAGACATAGTAAATTATATTAAATAGAGCAGAAACCAAAAAAAAGTGAAAATTTTTAAGAAGCTGAAAATTAGAAAATAAGCAGAAAAAGAACTAGTCTACCTTGCTGAAGTTAATCATAACCTTCCCATTGAAGTGTTCAGCATATAACATGACATAAAAGCCACAATCATGCCTAGCAGGGGGAAAGGAAAAAATGGTTAACTAAGTAAAAGACATGTTTCATGCAAAAAAATGTGTTTAGCTAAAAGTTTGAAACTTGAACACATCAAGAAAAAAACAGAGGGAATAAAGAAACTAACAGCAATGCATGGGTAGGGTAGCTTAGTGTACTGCATTTGTTGAATTTCTCAAAATCCTTAGAACGAATGTTCAACTCTTTGCAAACGTAGTTCAGGTTGCAAACCTTGCAGTAAAAAAAAAGAATAGAAACATCAGTAGTACACACAAATGATAAAACGAGAATGGACACTGATATGCAGAAAAATGATAAACGAAAACAAACAATGAAAAACATACCAGGTTGTGGAGAAGCTCATCTTCAATATTTTCAGAAATCATCCCTGCAGGATCGAAGAAGTTTATTGTGCAGTATAGAGGATTCACAGAGATTAGAATCCACCGCTTCGACACAATGGAAGGGAAATGCATCTGATGTAAGAAGAAAACATAATATTTTCAGAGTGAGCCAGGGCGCACAAAAAAAACGAAAAAAATGGATAGATCGAAAAACGTGGGTAATAAAAAAGTACAATATCAATCATTCCAATATCGATTTGTTGACAGATCCTTCCAAACTCTGCGAGAACAAATCCTTTTTCATGAGCACTTGGATCCTCCATAAGCTTAGCCTGATGATTTTTTAGATGAAACATAACTTCAAAAACACAGTTGCTACACAGAACATATATCAGCGGAAAACAAAAAACGCTCATGTTAAAGGGTAGATACTTACAGCAATGTAAGGGCTGAACATATACTTCAATATATATGGTTTCTTTTGAGCAGCTCTTTTTGCATCTTCATTGAACATTAGAGCATACAAGATCATGGTGTCATCAACCAGATCACCTCGAGCTTTGAATGATTTGTAAAAATTATCATAAGTAACACTGTACCCTGCCGTGAGAACAAAGGTGGGACTGCCAAAAAAAACCTAGAAAGAAGACATGAATTATAGGCAAAAAGGATGAAAAAAATAGCCTGAAATAACCTGAGAATGATGCATGTCAACTATAAATCATTTCGGGTGTGGATATAGAAGACTCACGAGTTATTTGGTTAAAAATACTTGACCCTTAGAAACTTGGTGTTGAAAGCATCAACGTCGGAGTTTATACGCATATTTGATATGCAACTGTCAGGTGTCTTATTTTTGGCAGCAAGCTTTTTCCTGTTCTTCTTTTCCATAGTCTTCTGACCAGTGCTGGCTTCAATCAAAGATTCAGCTGCAGTAGTCACCAATACTAACAAAAAAAGAACATTACGATTAGTAAAAACCATGGGGAATACATTTTTGGTTAGCGTTAGCACTCAAAAAAAAACAATGATACATACCTGCAGTGGATGATACAAAACATTCATCTATTCCCACAGGAAACTTGGCAGCAATATCACCATGTGACATAGGGGTGTTATTCTCTCCTGTATGCATCAAAGATAGAAAAAATGTAAAGAGAATAAGAACACTGCCAAGGGAAAAAAAGAGAACAAATCTGGCGACAACAAGTATAAAGCTTGTTCTACCGTTTCCATTAGAACTTCGGGTGCCAAAGATAACACTGCCAACTTGATATGCCACAGATGAAACATTGACTCCACCATCATTGCATTCAGGTGATGACTGAGTTTGATATGAATCTGGAATTTCATTGGGGTTTAATGCAATAACAACCTGCTGGCAGATTTCACACACCAAAAATAATAATGATGTTTTAATAATTTGTGTAAGAAACACATCAAAATGAAAAATATCAAAAAGTGTGAATAGCATGGAACTGAAGATGCAATAACTGAATACTTACATTATCATAGTTGGCAACATCCTGGATTTCAATATCCTGAAAAGGTGCTTCATTGACAGGCACTAACTGAAGATCATTATCCTGCATTTCAATATCCTGATTGCAAAAGATATTAATAAGATGAGATTGGGCAAGAGTACATCAAACAAAGAATCATAAAGACAGAAAAATTCAGAAAAAAGTGAGGGAGATATTACATTATTATGATTGGCACCATCTTCATTAAGTGGGGGTGCTTCAATGAATAGAGCTAACTGAAGATCATTATCCTGCATTTCAATACCCTGATAAAATAAATAAAAACAGTACATAATTTGGACAAAAAGTGACAGCATACAAAAAATAAAACAAAAAAATGAAAAAAAAGGTGAAGAAGACATAGTTACATTGTCATGTTGATCAACATCTTCGTTATCCCCAAATGGTGAACCTACGTCATGCTCATCGCCCTCGGATTGAACATCTCCATCTGGGATAGCTGTAGGGAATCGTGGAGGATAGTAATCCTCGATTACAAACTCCTGATCAAATTCCTCTGGAATTTCTAAGATAGGACTATCTCCATGAATCATGTAGGGGTCACCGTAGGGAGTAAGATTTAAAGTCCTGAACTGGTAAACAAAAATAAACAAAAATAGAACACAGTAAAACTAAGTACAGCATGCCAGAAAAAGAAAAATTGGGGAAAACAAAAAGGACTAATCATAACACCAAAAACTTACAGGTAGCACACCGTACTGTTTGCGCGACTGCCTATTGCGATCTGCATTCTCCAAAAACAGAAAATCTTCATTGCGAATATGGGACATCCTAGGTATGCTATAGTCAATTCCACCAGCATTGCCATTGAAATCGATATGGTCCAGATATACAACCTATGGCAAACAGAGTTTGCAAAAAAGACTAGTCATAAAAAAATAGTAACAAAAAAAAGATAACTTGAAAGAAAGCATACAGATACAATAAAACAGAAACTTATAAATATAGAGCACATACCGCCAACACAGGAAGGCAACCTCCAATCCAAGCTTCTCTATTATAATCACCATCATCGTTGAAAATTCTATCCTTCCATGTGTCAATCTCTTGAAACAGATGATCAATGCAAAGGTTCCCCAAATCAAGGTGTTGAACCTGGTGCATGTTCCTGTCTGTGAGAGCATAAAGGAACTTCGGGTTGATGAAGTTATAGGTGGTAGGGCATAACATAGTGGTTATGAAGTACATCATAAAAGACCTCATGAACACAACTTCATTATTGGTGCCAAGCAGGATGGATTCAAGATGCTTGATAGGGATGTGTTTCCCTTTGACGTAGAACAAACGGAGAGCTTCTACCTCACTAACAACAACAGGGTCATCACTCTGCAGTGCATAAGGAATCGTGCCAGATTCAAAACCAAAGACCTTGTCGACTATATGCTTTGTGAAGTGAATTCTCTTGTTCTTCTTCTGGAATACACCTCCACTGCCATAAACACAATGATCTACAAGCCACTGAAGGAATTGAAGTGGAACCATCAAGTGTTTGGGCATGTGCAACATATTGTCCATATTGCGCCCGGAGATATAGCCCATCTGAATTGGGTTGAACTGCTTTACAACCTTCATATACCTTAATGAGGAAAACCTATGCTTGATAGTGGGTTTTGACCGCTGAACTTCCATCATAATATCTCCTGCGCAAAAACAATGAAAATCACAAAATAAATCGAGAGAACAATCCATAAATAAAAAAGAGGACGAAAGCAGTCACACCATCACATGGTTACAGCAGGGAATTGCTTCATGTATAAAACGCAACAAAAGCAGTATGGTTACTAAGAACATGGACGATAGAAACCCTAGAATTTACTGTAAACAGGTACCGCTTACTGATCTCTAACTCTCTCCATAACTACCTCTGTCCATGGATTGAAGAAACAGCTACCTCGTACACAAACCCCTAGTGTATCGACATGCATAGAAAGGGGGCAAAAGCAGTCACACCATCACATGGTTACAGCAGGGAATGGTTTCATGTATAAAACGCAACAAAAGTAGTATGGTTACTAAGAACATGGACGATAGAAACCCTAGCATTTACTGTAAACAGGTACCGCTTACTGGTCTCTAACTCTCTCCATAACTACCTCTGTCCATGGATTGAAGAAACAGCTACCTCGTACACAAACCCCTAGTGGATCGACATGTATAGAAAGGGGGCAATCTCCCAGATCTAAAACAAAGAAAGGAAACGACGGATAGTAAAGTTCGAAGGAAAAAGAAGAGGCTAGTACCTTCCGCCGCCGCCATGGCCGGCGACGACTCGAGATGAAGACCAAGAGAAGCGGGGGGGGAAGAAACCAGTCGCGTCAATCAGTCGTTCGCCACCGAATCGCCACAGAACCGGGGAGAGATAGTCGCGAACATCAAAGAAGAAGAAGAAACAAGGAAAGAAGAGAAACAGGGGAGGAAAAAAGGAACCTACTCGTCGGGACAGCAAAATGGGCCGGCCCAACTAGAGAACGCTTCAGGCGACGCGTCGAATAGCCATCGCTAATGAGCGATATATAGGAATCGGCCCGTGTAGCGTAGGGCGAAAAATTCTCTGCAACCCGGCCGCACGGTCCCTCTCGTGAGGCCCCTCGTACGATTGGGACATGTCAGAGCATCTCCACCGGGCTGCCTAAATTGTGTCCGACACCACCCGTTTGAAGGCCCAATTGCAGAGTGCCGGACATATGTCCGACGTTTTTATTTTACCCTCCCCCACCGGCACCCCCTAAACGGCCGGACACCAAATACAATTCGGAAAATCAAATATTGATTCAAGCATATGAAAATTAACTGCATAGTTGATACGGGTTAAAATCTAATTATTATTACAACAAAACAGTTTTATAATCCTGTAATATGAAATGTGCTTCAAACAAGGCCACCGTCCTCTCCGCCATGGCGCTTCCACAGGTGCGCCACTAAATCATCTTGCAGTTGTTGGTGCGCAACTCCATCATGAATACGCTGATGCACCGCGAGAAATTCAGAGAAGTTTTGCGCCGCATTTCGCGGCGGGCCTGGTACAATGGGTTCAAGGTTCCCCTGTCCGTCAAACGTGTTCCGAAGATAATGGTCAAGAGGAAGCCGGGGGCGCCAAAAGCACGGCAGGGTCGCGTTCACTCTCGATGATCATATTATGCATTATTATAATAATGCAAGCATTCATGATCTCCCACATTTGTTCTACTGTCCAAGCTAGAGAAGGATACCTGACAACCGCAAACTGGGCTTGAAGCACACCGAATGCTCGCTCAACATCTTTCCGAGCACTTTCCTGTTTCTTTGCAAAATATTTCTTTGTCGGAGGAACATGATTGCGAATGGTCTTCACAAATGTAGAATATGATGGATAGATGCCATCCGCTAGGGAGTAGCCCATGTTATACTGATGACCATTGATCTCATAGTTACACTCGGGAGCTTGACCATACGCAATACTGGAAAAGACCGGAGATCGTTGCAACACGTTGATATCGTTGTGAGCACCGGCCATACCAAAGAAAGCATGCCAAATCCACGTATCATAGTCGGCCACTGCTTCAAGTACAACGCTGCATGCTCCAAGATGTCCTCCTGTATACATCCCCTGCCAAGCGTATGGAAAATTCTTCCACTTCCAATGCATGCAGTCAATGCTTCCGAGCATCCCTGGAAAACCTCTTGCTTTAGCTACTGCCAAGAGCCGAGCATTGTCTTGAGCATTTGGTTCCCTCAGATACGTGGGTCCAAACACCGCATTCACCCCCTTGCAAAACCTGTAAGTGGCTTCACTGACTGTCGACTCAGCCATACGGAAGTAGTCGACCATAGAATCTGCGGGAGCCCCATATGCAAGACATCGTAAAGCAACCGAGCACTTCTGAATAGATGAGAAACCAAGAAGTCTGGTGCAGTCACTCTTAATCTCAAAGTACTCATCATAATCTCGCACACCATGCACAATGCTCTGGAACAAACCTGTATTCGTCCTGAAGCGCCGGCGAAAAGCAACCTCATCGTTTACCGGCTGGTGCGCAAAATAATCGTTGAACAAAAGCATATGTCCCGTCGCCCCGGTCCCGGTTCGTGTTAGCCTTTTTCCCAGGCATAGATCCACCGCGTTTGGGTTCGGCTTCCTCCGCCTGCACCATCGCCACAAGAATGCAGATGACCTCTTCATTCTCTTGATCATCCATTTCAAGTGCGGTCTGCTCTTCCATCATTTGGTGAAACATTATTTCGTCGTCCGAGTCCATAGCCTAATCAAGGATCAAAACGTCGGAAATCATAAAAGAAAGGATTGTTGGCAAAAAGCTGAACACCTTGGGGCGGTAGGGAGGGACTTACTCGTCGCGCCGGTAGGGAAGAGTTTCCGTCGGAGAAGAAAGAAGGCAGGCCTTGCCAGGGAGCGATAGCGGCAAGTGTTGCGGTTGGGAGGCGACAATCGGCGGTGGAGATGGGGACGACGGAGATGGCTATGTCGAGGGTGGCGGAGGTAGCGTGATTGCTACTGATGAAGAGTTGGGTGGTGCCCCAAGCGAAGGCGGAGATGTAGCAAGCAGCAGTTTTCCCTCGATAACGAACCGAGGTTTATCGAACCAGTAGGACCTTGAAATCAACAACAAAGTGAATGTTGAAGATCTCTGACGCTTAATCTTCAACAGACGTGGACCTGCACACACTCAACCAAAATACTTTGCCCCCAACGGCGGAAAGGTTGTCAATCTTTTCGGTCTCGCAGAAAACAAAGCGGTTAATTGTATAGTGAAATAGATGAATTATGAAAATGGACCAGAGGAGTAATGATGGTGAAAAGTGATGAATAAAGGTTACAATCAATGTAAAAAGATGGACCGGGGGCCATGGGTTCACTAGTGGAGTCTCTCGAGTAAATAGAACATTCATATGATGGCTAAACCAATTACGGCTGGGCAATTGACAAGATTATAACACAAACTTAATCTAGCTATGACAAAGAGAACATGATAATATTTAAGTAGGCATCACGACAATGAACAAAGACCATTGAGTCCAACTACATCTTTATCTAAAAAGTCCACTGTGGGATCGCTATCCAGCCTGTCACCCATCAGTATTAAGTTGCAAGCAACAGACATTTGTATTAAGTAAATCGCATGAAGTAAGCAATATTAAATATCAAAATAGACTTTAACACCGCTGTTTTACCCTTAGTAGCAACAACACACCCTCACCCTTAGACATTTCTGTCACTCGTGCCCAGGAACAAAAGGGGGCATGAACCCACTATCTAGCATAAATACTCTCTCTTGGAGATACACACAATCACTTGGCCAAAGTAACTACGCACATCGGAGAGCATGCAAGAACATAAATCAACATATAAGAATCATGCACAATCTGATCATAACTTTATAATCCATCGGATCCCAGCAAACACATCACATAGCATTACAATAATCGATCTTGATCATGTTAGGCAGCTCACAAGATCATAAGACATGAAGCACAAGAGAGAGAGACTACCATCGAGCTACTGCCATGGACCCAAGGTCCAAGGTGGGACTACTCACAAATCAACCCGGAGGAAAGCATGGCGATGAAGAGCCCTCCGGGATCGATCTCCCCTCTGGTAGAGTGCCGGGATCTGCTTCAGAATCACCCCCGAACTAGGGTTTGAGTTGACGGAGTCTCGGGATGACTTTTCTGGAAAATAATGGCCGCCCTCACGTTTTTAGGTTTAATGTGAATTTATAGGCGTCGGAGGGGGCCGAGGGGGTGCCCCACGGGCAGGGACGGGTCCCACCCGCGGGTGGACCCTAGGCCGCGGCAGCAGGCCGCCCCTGGCCTGTGGGTGGCCCCCAGGGCTGCCCTTTGGTGTCCTGGTGCCATCCGTCGCATAAACAATCTCCGTAAATTTTCAGCGCAATCCGACGATATTTCCTGTGGTGGACTTTCTGAAATACAAAAACAGCAAAAACAGGAAACTGGAACTAGGCATCTTGTCAATAGGTTAGTCCAACAAAATGCATAAAAATGATTAATATGATAATAAAAACATGTGACAACATCACAAAACTAGCATGGATCAATAAAAAATTATAGATACGTTTGACATGTATAAGCATCCCCAAGCTTAACTCCTACTCGTCCTCGAGTAGCTAAGTGATAACAAAATAATTTTTGATGAGACATGCAACTAACACAATCGTGATCAAGATAGTAATGCAAAGCATAGGATGTGAATGAAGTGATACAAAACAATTGTCTATAGTTGATAGCAAGAAAGCAATGAATAACCAAGTTGAATCATTCAAGCAAAACCTTTCATAAATAGTACGTTAAAGACATGAAAGCAATGTGATCCACATATTTGATTAATTCTCAAAGTTAACAATTCCATGACAAAAGTGTTTGAGAATCAAAACAAAGAAGTTGCAAGTTTTAGCAAAAAGCTTCAACTTCCAACGGTAAAGTCAATATAAAGATTCATGTTTAATCTGACAATGCAATATGATCAATGATACCCAGGGTCAATGCTAGATGTTTTCTTTGGTGGAGATAGAAGGAAGAGGAAAACTGACTCAACATTAAAAGCAAAAAAAAGGCCCTTCACAGAGGGAAGCAGGGATTAGTCATGTGCTAGAGCTTTTTGTTTTTTTATGAAACAGAAGTAAAACAATATTGAGACATGCATGCTTTCGTCAATGACTTCACAACAGAGAAGCTATCTAGTCCACCATAACAAACAAGGCTTTTAGACTCGTGAGACCAGCTGGTTTTTAGAGGAGCGAGTACGCTCCTCTTTCTCCTTGGTTTCACCACTGTCTAATGTTTTGAGCTGATTTCTCAGATTTTCATTGCGAGGAGGAGAATGGTGAGTTATATGTATTTTTTTCTTAAACTGCTCTCGGGTTAATTCAGGTGAAGACGTAATCCATCGACACCAGGTGAAAGGGGGGAAATGACCTTGCTCGTCACGAGTTATATCTAGCTCTCTACTGCTCCCTCATGAGCTTAAAAATAGAGACACAAAAAGGAGTATTTTGAAATTTTAAAGATAGCACATGCCAAATTTACTTGGAATGGCAGGAAATACCATGCATAGGTAGATATGGTGGACTCAGCTGGCAAGATAGTTTGGCTTTGGGATTTGGATGCATGAGTGAACAATACACTCAGTACGAATTTTTGGGCTTAACAAAGAAGGTATTTGAAGCAAACATCTAAAATTAACCGGTAACAGAGTAGCATAAGACATTTATCAATCATAACCATAAAATCTCCACATCGTCTCTAATGTTGACCAAACAATTCTTTTGATGGAAAGATTAGCTGAATGAATTAACAACTACGAAACACCACACAGTTTCAAGTTTTTAACAGTATTTCTTTACTAATCAATTCCACTCAAATAACCAGCAAGTTTAAGCATTCATCTTAATATCTCAAAACAAATGAGAAGTATGAATTATCCACATAATGATCTACAATACTATGCAGGCTTTCGTTTCATTCCAATATCACATGCATAGCATTTTATCATTCTAACAAATCAACCAAGCAACCAAAACAACTCTCTAACAAATATAAATGAAGAACAATTGAGTTTAATATAAACTACTAGCAGCTCTAAATAAGATAAAAGCTAAAGCGAGAGCTTACTAGCAAACAAACAGTAGCTAAGAATACTCAACAAAATATAAACGAAGCACAGGAGTATTCAAACGAAAAAGCGGAGTGTGTCTCTCTCCCACATAAACAAAGCAAGTATCCAACAAGCATATGACCAGCAAACAAACAAACAAAACTGAAAGTAAAAAGACGCTCCAAGTATAGCACATAATATGTAAAGTGAAAAAAACTTAGTTCAAAGAAGACGACCTCATGATAGTCGATGAAGAAGAGGGGATGCCTTGGGCAGCCCCAAGCTTTGACGCTTGATAGTTCTTGATATTCAGAGGGGGTGCCTGATGTCTACTACACGCTTCTATTCTTGTAGACTTATTGGGCCTCCAAGCGCAGAGGTTTGTAGGACAGCGGCAAATTTCCCTTAAGTGAGTAACCCAAGGTTTATCGAATCCACGGGAGGTAGAGGTCAAAGATATCACTCTCAGGCAACCTTGCAATTAAGATACAAGAAGTCTCTTGTGTCCCCAACACACCCAATACAATTGTCAGTTGTATAGGTGCACTAGTTCGGCGAAGAGATGGTAAAATGCAAGTGATATGGATGGTAAAATGTGATTTTGTAATTCTGTAATAAAAATGGCAGCAAGCAAACAAGTGACAAAAGTGACTAAAAACGGTGTATCAATGCTTGGAAACAAGGCCTAGGCTTCATACTTTCACTAGTGACTACTCTCAACATCATTAACATAATTAAACACATGATAGTTCCAAAAAAACACATGCATGGTAGACGTTACTCGGAGATCATTCTTTCGTGGATCAAATAGGATGAGAATTGCGTAGGGCTACGAAAAGCACACCTTAAAGTTCGTATTCCACATCTATGGACACTTCATGCTCTCACTATCTGCATCCAAAGATAGTACTAACAAACACCACAACATATTTCTTGAATAGTCTCTTTCTTCAATAACACAAGCATCAAGAAACCTCATGATCTATTCAATCCAACAATAATAAAGAACAAACTCATGATGAAGATCCTTCCAATCTATTATCCATAGAGTCACACACGGCACCCACACTATCACCGAGATACCGTGATCACAACGGTGACTCCGGAAATTGTACTAAACAACATCACTTGAGCAAAATCATATCCATTACACATAGGGAAACATCATGTATTCAACTATACTAACAAAGCTCATGATCACAACGAAGATCACATCATGGGAGAGAGAGATAACCACATAGCTACTTGAATAAGCCTCAGCCCCGGTGAGGGACTACTCCCTCCTCATCGCGGGAAGCAGCGGTGTTGATGGAGATGGCCCCGGCGGTCGATCCCCGTCCCGGCAGGGTGCCGGAACAGGACCTTCTTAACCCCCGAAACTTGTCGGCGATGGCGGCGGAGCTCTGTTGCGTATTTGGGAAGATCCTTCGGGGGTTAGGGTTCTTGCATCGGGGATGCTTTTATAGGTGTCGGAGGCGGCCGAGGGGTGCCCCACAGGGCAGGGGCGGGTCCCACCCGCGGGTGGGCCCTAGGCCGCGGCAGGGGGCCGCCCCTGGCCTATGTGGGTCCCCTGGAGTTGCCCTTCTGGCTCCCTTCCTCATTTCTTCAATAAAAAATCTCCGTAAATTTTCGTCCAATTCCGAGAATATTTCTAGAAGTAACTTTCTGCAACAATTTCAGCACAAAAACAGGGAACTGACACTGGGCATCTTGTCAATAGGTTAGTCCGACAAAATGCATAAAAATGATGTAATATGATATTAAAAACATGTGACAACATCACAAAACTAGCATGTATCACTCAAAAATTATAGATACGTTGAGACGTATCATCATCCCCAAGCTTAACTCCTACTCGTCCTCGAGTAGGTAAGTGATACCAAAATCATTTTTGATGAGACATGCAACCAACACAAACATGATCAAGATAGTAATGTAAAGCATAGGATGTGAATGAAGTGATACAAAACAATTGTCTATAGTTGATAGCAAGAAAGCAATGAATAACCAAGTTGAATCATTCAAGCAAAACCTTTCATAAATAGTACGTTAAGACATGAAAGCAATGTGATCCACATATTTGATTAATTCTCAAAGTTAACAATTCCATGACAAAAGTGTTTGAGAATCAAAACAAAGAAGTTGCAAGTTTTAGCAAAAAGCATCAACTTCCAACGGTAAAGTCAATATAAAGATTCATGTTTAATCTGACAATGCAATATGATCAATGATACCCAGGGTCAATGCTAGATGTTTGCTTTGGTGGAGATAGAAGGAAGAGGAAAACTGACTCAACATTAAAAGCAAAAAAAAATGCCCTTCATAGAGGGAAGCAGGGATTAGTTATGTGCTAGAGCTTTTTGTTTTTTTTTTGTGAAACAGAAGTAAAACAATTTTGAGACATGCATGCTTTCGTCAATGACTTCACAACAGAGAAGCTATCTAGTCCTCCATAACAAGCAAGGCTTTTAGACTCGTGAGAGCAGCTGGTTTTTAGAGGAGCGAGTATGCTCCTATTTCTCCTTGGTTTCACCACTGTCCAATGTTTTGAGCTGATTTCTCAGATTTTCATTGCGAGGAGGAGAATGGTGAGTTATATTTATATTTTTCTTAAACTGCTCTCGGGTTAATTCAAGTGAAGACGTAATCCATCGACGCCGGGTGAAAGGGGGGAAATGACCTTGCTCGTCACGAGTTATATCTAGCTCTCTACTGCTCCCTCATGAGCTTAAAAACAGACACACAAAAAGGAGTATTTTGAAATTTTAAAGATAGCACATGCCAAATTTACTTGGAATGGCAGGAAATACCGTGCATAGGTAGATATGGTGGACTCAGCTGGCAAGATAGTTTGGCTTTGGGATTTGGATGCACGAGTGAACCATACACTCAGTACGAATTTTTGGGCTTAACAAAGAAGGTATTTGAAGCAAACATCTAAAATTAACCGGTAACAGAGTAGCATAAGACATTTATCAATCATAACTATAAAAGCTCCACATCGTCTCTAATGTTGACCAAACAATTCTTTTGATGGAAAGATTAGCTTAATGAATTAACAACTACGAAACACCACACAGTTTCAAGTTTTTAACAGTATTTCTTTACTAATCAATTCCACTCAAATAACCAGCAAGTTTAAGCATTCATCTTAATATCTCAAAACAAATGAGAAGTACGAATTATCCACACAATGATCTACAATACTATGCAGGCTTTCGTTTCATTCCAATATCACATGCATAGCATTTTATCATTCTAACAAATCAACCAAGCAACCAAAACAACTCTCTAACAAATATAAATGAAGAACAATTGAGTTTAATATCAACTACTAGCAGCTCTAAACAAGATAAAAGCTAAAAGCGAGAGCTTACTAGCAAACAAATAGTAGCTAAGAATACCCAACAAGATATAAGCGAAGCGCAGGAGTATTCAAATGAAAAAGCGGAGCGTGTCTCTCTCCCACACAAACAAAGCAAGGATCCAACAAGCATATGACCAGCAAACAAACAAAACAAAACTGAAAGTAAAAAGACGCTCCAAGCATAGCACATAATATGTAAAGTGATAAAAACGAAGTTCAACGAAGACGACCTTATGATAGTCGATGAAGATGAGGGGATGCCTTGGGCATCCCCAAGCTTTGACTCTTGATGGTTCTTGATATTCAGAGGGGGGGTTCCATGGGGGCATCCCCAAGCTTGAGCTCTGATCCATCCTCGATTTCTTCATATTCCACTTCTTTGGAACTTAAAAACTCCCTTCACACAAAACTTCTCATAATTTGATTACAGGGTTAGTGCTCATAAATTAAAATGCACATGCGTTCAACTCATGACAAATTGCAAACAACTTCATTGGGTATTAGCTACTGTTTACTAAGCCTCAATGTGGCACTCTACCCATAGAGTATCACATATGACGATGGTAAAGAGACAAATGCAAAATAAAAGCAGAATCTGTCAAAATCTGAACAGTCTGTAAAGATCGAATTTTTCGAGGCACTTCTTCAGCTCAAATCAAAAAACTTAAAACTAACGAAAGATAGATAAAAGCATCAGGCTTGCTGTCAAACATTATGAGAAAAAGATAAAATTCTGGCGATTTTATGATTTTCGTGCAACAGGCGCACAGAATCTATTTTTGGACAGCAAAACAATACCTCGCACTTTCAATGCATTAGAGGCTAAACTTGGCACAAAAAAACAAAAGAAAAAGATACAATGAAATTGCTACAGAGGCAACAACTTCATGACTCAAGAAAAAAAAACAACTGAAAGAAAATAAAACATGGGTTGCCTCCCAACAAGCGCTTTTCTTTTAAGCCTTTTAGCTAGGCATGATAATTTTAATGATGCTCTCATAAGAATAAGAGTTGGAACGCAAAAGAGAGCATCATGAAGCAAATATCAAACACATTTAAGTCTAACTCTCTTCCTATGCATAGGCATCTTGTAAGAAAATAAATCATTGGAGCATAAAGCATTAAGCATAGGAAGGCAAAGCAAGTGCAACATTAAAACCTTCAACATAAAGAGGGGAAACTTCATAAGATGAAAATTTATATAACCACACTTCCCTCTCTCATAATAACTTTCAGTAGAATCATAAGAAAACTCAATAACATAATCATCACATAAAGCATTTTTCTCATGATTCACATGCATAAAAGTATTATTATTACTCTCCACATAAGTAAAATCTTTCTCATTAGTAATAGTGGGAGTAAAACTATCATAGCCATTATTGTAATCATCATAAATAGGAGGCATATAATAATCATAATAAACTTTTTCCTCAATAGTAGGTGGACTGAAAGTATCACATTCATCATTATAATCATCATATATAGGAGGCATAGTATCATCAAAGCAAATTTCCTCCTTCAAGCTTGGGGGACTAAAAAGATCATATTCATCAAAACCGGCATCCCCAAGCTTGCAATTTTCCATAGCATTAGCAACAATGGAATTCAAAGAAATCGTACTAATAACATTGCTACTAGCAAGATTGTTATGCAAATAAAGTTCCATAGGTTTTTTAATTTTCTCTTCAAAAGCATCATGACCAATTTCAAGATAAATTTTATAAAGCTCTCTAATTTTTTGTTGTTTTCCATTAAGCCTAACTAGTGAAATAAAAACAAGAAACAAAAAGATATAACTGCAGAATCTAAAGAAGATACCTTCAAGCGCTCACCTCCCCGGCAACGGCGCCAGAAATTACCTTAGTTGCCGGTGGATGTGAGTGCCGTTTACCTTACCTCCCCGGCAACGGCGCCAGAAATTAGCTTGATGTCTACTACACGCTTCTATTCTTGTAGACTTGTTGGGCCTCCAAGCGCAGAGGTTTGTAGGACAGCGGCAAATTTCCCTTAAGTGAGTAACCCAAGGTTTATCGAATCCACGGGAGGTAGAGGTCAAAGATATCCCTCTCAAGCAACCCTGCAATTATGATACAAGAAGTCTCTTGTGTCCCCAACACACCCAATACAATTGTCAGTTATATAGGTGCACTAGTTCGGCGAAGAGATGGTAAAATGCAAGTGATATGGATGGTAAAAGGTGATTTTTGCAATTCTGTAATAAAAATGGCGGCAAGCAAACAAGTGACAAAAGTGACTAAAAACGGTGTATCGATGCTTGGAAACAAGGCCTAGGCTTCATACTTTCACTAGTGACTACTCTCAACATCATTAACATAATTAAACACATGATAGTTCCACAAAAACACATGCATGGTAGACGTTACTCGGAGATCATTCTTTCGTGGATCAAATAGGATGAGAATTGCGTAGGGCTACGAAAAGCACACCTTAAAGTTCGTATTCCACATCTATGGACACTTCATGCTGTCACTATCCGCATCCAAAGATAGTACTAACAAACACCACAACATATTTCTTGAATAGTCTCTTTCTTCAATAACACAAGCATCAAGAAACCTCATGATCTATTCAATCCAACAATAATAAAGAACAAACTCATGATGAAGATCCTTCTAATCTATTATCCATAGAGTCACACACGGCGGAGCTCTGTTGCGTATTTGGGAAAATCCTTCAGGGGTTAGGGTTTTTGCATCGGGGATGATTTTATAGGCGTCGGAGGCGGCCGAGGGGTGCCCCACAGGGCAGGGGCGGGTCCCACCCGCGGGTGGGCCCTAGGCCGCGGCAGGGGGCCACCCCTGGCCTGTGTGGGTCCCCTGGAGTCGCCCTTCTGGCTCCCTTCCTCATTTCTTCAATAAAAAATCTCTCCGTAAATTTTCGTCCAATTCCGAGAATATTTCCAGAAGTAACTTTCTGCAACAATTTCAGCACAAAAACAGGGAACTGGCACTGGGCATCTTGTCAATAGGTTAGTCCGACAAAATGCATAAAAATGATGTAATATGATATTAAAAACATGTGACAACATCACAAAACTAGCATGGATCACTCAAAAATTATAGATACGTTTGAGACGTATTAGTGCCATGGGGGCATCCCCAAGCTTGAGCTCTGATCTATCTTCAATTTCTTCATTATCCTCTCCTTTGGAACTTAAAAACTTCCTTCACACAAAACTTCTCATAAACTGATTAGAGAGTTAGTGCTCATAAATTAAAATGCATATGTGTTCAACTCAAGACAAATTGCAAAACAACTTTATTAGGCATTAGCTACTGTTTACTAAGCCTCAATGTGGCACTGCACCTCTAAAGTATCACATTTGACGATAGTAAAGAGACAAATTGCAAAACAACTTTGCTAGGCATTATCTACTGTTTACTAAGCCTCAATGTGGCACTCCACCTCTAAAGTATCACATTTGACGATAGTAAATAGACGAATACAAAATAAAAGCAGAATCTGTCAAAATCTGAATAGTCTGTAAAGATCGAATTTTTCGAGGCACTTCTGTAGCTCAAATCAGAAAACTCAAAACTAACGAAAGATAGATAAAAGTATCAGGCTTGCTGTCTAAAAATTTAAGAAAAAAGATAAAATTCAGAGAATTTTTGGATTTTCCAACAGTGAAGGACAGAAATCTGTTTCTGGACAGCAAAACAACACCTCGCACTTTCAATGCATTAGAGGCTAAACTTGGCACAAAAAACCAAAAGAAAAAGACTACAATGAAGTTACTACAGACGCAACAACTTCAAGACTCAAGAAAAGTAAAAATCAAACCGAAATTAAAAGATGGGTTGCCTCCCAACAAGCGCTTTTCTTTAACGTCTTTTAGCTAGCCGCAATGGCAAATATCAAGTTTTTTCAAAATCGAGGGCATCATCACTCTTATCAAATTCATGAATTATGGAACTTGGAAAAGGACCTCCAGCAATTCTATTAGTAGAAACAATTGGTGGAGTACAAGGAGTTTTACCCACTGGGGCTCCTCCCCTTGTATCCTTGAAGGCTGGAGCTTCCTTTACCATCCTCAACTCCTCTTTTCCTGCAGACGATGTATTAACTTTAGTAGTGTTCCTTGGCACAAATATGAATTTAGGCACTTTAGGAGCCAAAGCCGCTTTATTTTTAGGTTTGAGTGAAGAAAAGGTGGTTCCCAAGGTATCAATTACTCCCTCCAATTTATCAATTCTTATAGTTTGATCACTAGCTTTTGTAGGTTCAAGGGACTTGATACTTTTAGCAATATCTTTTAGACACCCATCAAGCTTGTTAATACCATCAAGAATTCCCTTATCTATTTCCCACATCATGTCCACACTTGGTACATTATCTTCTATAACTTCTAACCTTTGCATAATATGTTCCAAAGTGATTTCAATTTTGCCATCATTAGTTGGTGGAATACCCACATGATCCTCTATAACATTAAAAGTTTCCAAAGCATTAATCCCTAGGAAGTTTCCACCTGTGATAGTGTCTAAGACATACCTATACCAACTTGTAATGCCAACATAAAAATTTCTAAGGAGAACAGTGGCCAAAGGCTTTTTGATGGATCTATGACGAGCATTATTAATTCTATACCAAGCATCTTTCAAACTCTCCCCACCTCTTTGTTTGAAGGTGAGGACTTCGGACTCGGGTGTCTCAACAGGAGGACAAGAACTAGACATAATGATAAGATAAAATAACAAGACAGGAATAAAGATTACACTAATTTTTTTGGGTTTTAAAATTTTGCAATAGGAAAAATAAGCTAACGAGAAATAAAACAAGGAAGACAAAAACAAAGTAAAGTGATTGAGAGTGTGAGACTCCCCTTTGCTGTAGCTCCAAGATCCCCGGCAACGGCGCCAAAAAAGAGCTTGAACAGCACACCCTCGCCCTTAGACGTTTCTGTCACTCGTGCCCAGGAACAAAAGGGGGCATGAACCCACTATCTAGCATAAATACTCTCTCTTGGAGATACACACAATCACTTGGCCAAAGTAACTATGCACATCGGAGAGCATGCAAGAACATAAATCAACATATAAGAATCATGCACAATCTGATCATAACTTTATAATCCATCGGATCCCAGCAAACACATCACATAGCATTACAATAATCGATCTTGATCATGTTAGGCAGCTCACAAGATCATAAGACATGAAGCACAAGATAGAGAGACTACCATCTAGCTACTGCCATGGACCCAAGGTCCAAGGTGGGACTGCTCACAAATCATCCCGGAGGAAGGCATGGCGATGAAGAGCCCTCCGGGATCGATCTCCCCTCCGGCAGAGTGCCGGGATCTGCTTCAGAATCACCCCGACCTAGGGTTTGAGTTGACGGCGCCTCGGGATGACTTTTCTGGAAAATAATGGCCGCCCTCACGTTTTTAGGTTTAATGTGAATTTATAGGCGTCGGAAGGGGCCGAGGGGGTGCCCACGGGCAGGGGCGGGTCCCACCCGCGGGTGGACCTCAGGCCGCGGCAGCAGGCCGCCCCTGGCCTGTGGGTGGCCCCTAGGGCTGCCCTTTGGTGTCCTGGTGCCTTCCGTCGCATAAAAAATCTCCGTAAATTTTCAGCGCAATCCGACGATATTTCCTGTGGTGGACTTTCTGAAATACAAAAACAGCAAAAATAGGAAACTGGCACTAGGCATCTTGTCAATAGGTTAGTCCAACAAAATGCATAAAAATGATTAATATGATAATAAAAACATGTGACAACATCACAAAATTAGCATGGATCAATAAAAATTATAGATATGTTTGACACGTATCATAGCGCGAGTCGCCGGGCAGGGAATAGAGGATGGAGGGGTGGAAGTAGAAATGACTGCCGGCTCGTTTTCGTGTGGCTGACGGGCGGGCCATATCTGTCGGAGGCTCGGGCCGGACAGTGTCCGGCACCGCGAAGGCAGCCCCCAACTTTGGATGCCCTGTTGGCGGTGCCGGACAGTTTTCGGGCTGGACAAAGCCTTTGCGACCCCCCCGGTGTGGCCTGTTTTCTGTCCGGGGCCCTAATTGAGCTTTAGGGGCCCTATTGCGACCCCCCGGTGGAGATGCTCTCATGTCTTTGAACTAATCTCCAAGCTCTACCTAATCCAAATTTTCTGCATACGTACCTCTGTAAAAGAAAAGAAAAGGATAATGGTTGTACTGTAGCACACTCGTACACCGACGGCGCCGGCAGCGGCCTTCGTCGTCCTGTACACCGACAGTGCCGATAGCGGCCTCCGTTGTCCTGTACACCGACAGTGCCGGCAGCGGCCTCCATTGTCCTGTAGAACTGGTTCTGGTCACCGGCGCATGGAAAGCAGAGATCCATAGCATGCTCCTCGTCACGAGGTTGAAGATGACATATGCAATTGTTACGAACAGGTACGAGTACAATATGGTACTCAGCCGTATCTTTTCCTTTTCTCTTCAGGAGGTACGTACATAGGAAATTAAGATTAGAAAGAGCTTTGAGATTAGGTCAAAGCATTATGTGTCCCAATCGTACGAGGGGCCTCACGAGAGGGACCGTGCGGCCGGGTTGCAGAGAATTTTGGAAACGACTAGGCGTCCCCCGGAGGATATTTCGGTCTGATCCCCCGGGTCGGGAGCCGTCCGATCTAATCGCCACGGGCCTTCAGATCCTGCGTCACCCCCACCACTTCGCACGTTTGCTGCAATGGAAGCTGTCGGAGAACTGTCCCAGGAACTGGGTGTGTCTCGAGAAGGATCGAGTAAGGGGCTGAACACGAAATCAAACAACCCTCAACGTGCTCCGGCGACGGTGCTCATCGGACTCACTGCGGGACAGCACTGCAGAAAGGGAACACTCGGTCTTACCCAGGTTCAGGGCCCTCTTGAGGAGGTAAAACCCCTACGTCCTGCTTCGGTGTATTGCACTGCTTGGAGAGTTTACAGTACAAGGAGAGCTTGTCGAGCTCGAGGTGGCTAACAATGGCTACTTGCTAGTCTTCAGATCTAGGGTTTAGGCTCAGGAATCTTGGAACCCCTTGCTTGGGCGTGCTCCCCCTCCTTTTATAGGCGTCCTGGACCTCTTCTGCCCAAACATTTGGGCGGGAAGGGTTACCACACGGCGACGATGGAGGAGGCGCGGTGCACGATAAAGGTGAAGTCCACCATAAAGGTAAAGCTCGTGGACGCGGTCCACGACAGGGGAACGGCGTCACCAAAGCTGAAAAAGGCCACACACCAGCCGGACGGTGGGCTGGCACTTGCCGAGGTGGGGATGACCCACGATGACGTCGTCCTTGGAGCGTAGCTGCAGACGGTTCCCTTATCACCAAAGAGGCAATACTCGTTGTCCGCTTTGCTTGGCTCCGCTTTGTTGGCTGCTTTATACATGGAAACGGCAACTGCGGCGTCGTCGTCATCGCGCGTAGGCACGCGCGTCACTCTGCACATGGCGCAGAGCCCATGTGCGCTCCGCCGCGGGGGCAGAGATGGCTTCGCGAGGAAGGAGCTCGGCGAGGCGAAAAGCCTCTCCGAACCCTCCGGCTGGGTCCTTAGCGGAATTGCGGGTGGCGTCGGAGACACCTCGTCGAGGAGCGATCCCTCGCCAAGGGAAGAAACCTTCGGCGAGGAGGGGAAGATCCCTCGCGAGGAAAAACCCTCGCGAGGCTCGCCAGGCTGGAGAGCCTAGTCCTTAGCGAAAGTCGTCCAAAGAATCTTGTGGGCCCTGGCAGGCCGGCCCGTGGTACCCTGGTTTCCACTGTGCCGACAGTAGCCCCCGGGCCTGCGACGGGCACACCGAGGCCCATGGACGAAGGCGAAGCGTCGAGGGGCCAAAGATGCCTGACAGGGCCGCGACACGTGGAGCGCTGCGGTTGCACCCGCGGCCACGACCTCCTTGGCTCCAACGGGCAACGTGGCGGGGCCTGCCACGACTCGGGAGCCGGTCAATAAAGCCTGGGCGTGCGGTCGGCGCCCATCACTTCTCCCATAACTCCTCCGCACACTTCTCCCCATGCCTCTAATCTCTCCAGAGCACTCCAACTCCAGAGTCCTCATCTTCTTCTCCGGTGACCATGGCACCCAAGAGAGCAGCCACCGACCCGAAAGGCAAGGCCACGGTGCAGGCGGACACGTCTGCGGCGGCGGCGCGGGGTGCCATGTCTGCGGCGGCGCTGCCGCCGTCGTGTGTCAACGCGGCGGCGATTTCCAAGGTGCAGCATCTGGTGGCCGCCAACACCCATGAGCTCGGTGCCACTAGCATAGCGCCCGGCAGCAGCAAGGTCGGCCCGGGGTACTACCCCATCTTCTTTCACACACTCTTCGCCGGCCTCGTTCCTCCCTTCTCCAGGTTTCTCCTGGGGATCCTTGAGGCGTACCGGATCCAACTTCTTCACCTCCACCCCAACTCAGTGCTCATTCTCGCCATCTTCGCCTACCTTTGCGAGGCGTACATCGGTGTCCACCCTTCGGTGGCCCTCTTCCGTAGCTTCTACTCCCTCCGGAGCACCAAGTCGAACGAGCGGCTTGGATGCATCTCCTTCCGTATCGCCGCCGCCCGAAGTGAAGAATACATCCCCATCGCGTGGCAGGGTGAGAATGCCATCACAGAGGTGACGAAGAAGGTGGAGAAGTTCCGCGAGAAATGGCTTTTTGCTGGCACCAAGTCCTCGAACCGTAACCTGGAGGTACCCGTGGCGCCACCGAGGAAGTGGGCACGTTGGGCGAGCGGCGACTTCGAGGGCCCTAAGCTTGAGGCGGTGTACGAGCGTATTCAGGTGCTCCGCGAGGCCGGGCTCACCGGTCGGATGGTGGCGATGGATTTCGTCGCACGCCGCATTGCTCCTCTCCAGTGGCATTCGGAGCCAATGTGGACCTACTCAGGCCCGGATGATAGAATGCGCCTCAGCGCCGATGACCTCTCCCCGGGGGAGCTGAAGCAGATCATGAAGGTCCTCTTCGCTTCAACGTCCATTCCTTCCCCCAGCAACGACGACGCCTTGCCGTTGTTCGTCTACGTGGAGAAGAGCGTGCGTGAAGCCCGCAAGCTCCTGCCCCTTTTTGATGAGTGGGGCATCAGGCCCGCAAGGCTTGTCGGGACCCGCCGCAATCCGTGGGTCGCAGAGCAGGAGCAAGGGGGCGACGCACTGGAGCCGGACGAGGACGAAGAGTCTGGCGAGGATGAGGCTTCCCGAGGCGCCAACTCTTCTGGCGAGGACGAGGCTTCGAGAGGTGCCGATCCCTCGGGGGGCGACGCAGGCTCAAGGAACGCGCCGCCTAGCGTGGACCTCCAGGAGATCTCCTCCAGCATCGATGAGGACGCCTTCCGCGTGGTTCGCTCTCAGCGCCCCACAGAGGAGGAGGGCAGCAGCAAGAGAGGGCGCCACGAGCCCCGCACCAAGGCTTTTCACGACATGGACGCCGGGGCTGCTTCGAGGGGTGCTCCTCCCGAGGAGGCAACGGCGCCTCCCGAAATGGCTGGAGCAAGCACCCTCCAGCCGCCCAAGGGGAAGAAGAGGGTGTGGCGAGCGGCCGACGAGTAAGTCTTGTCCTTTCTTTTTCCTTCAACATTTTGCTTTGAGAATTCCCCCCTTAAGGGTCTTCGCTTGTCTGTTTTTCCTCAGCGTACCCGCGGCGCCAAAGAGGCGGCGTCTCCGCAAGCTTGGGGAGATCGCCCGCGTCGCCGAGGAAACACCTGTGGCCGACGAGCCGCAGCAGGTGGCCACTGAGCCGCGGGAAGCAGCTGGTGAACCGCGGCAATCGGTTGACGAGCCGAGGCGGGCGGCTGACGAGCCGCAGCAAGCGGCCGTCGAGCCGCAGCAAGAGACAGTCCCTCCCGCGGGTGAGCACCGCGCGGAGGTGGTGGTGGTCGAGGGGGCGACGACGCCCCCAGCTAGGGCTGCTTCTCCCCCCGCGGTTGAGCACCGCGAGGAGGAGGTGATTGAGCTGGCGACGCCCCCGCCAACTCGGGCTGCTACTCCTCCTGCGGCCGAGCACCGCGAGCAAGAGGAAGCCGTGGACGAAGAGATCGTCATGGAGCCGCCTCCGGAGGCGGAGGAGGCTCCCACAAGGAGGGCGGATGCGCCCGAGGCCGCGGCAGACGCAGCCACCACGGAAGGGGCGGGGAGCGCCCCTGAAGAGCAGGAGGTGGAGGCGCCCCTGGAGCCCCCGAGCGGCGGGGCCGGGGGCGAGAGGACGCCCTGCCCCCTGAGGGCTCTCGACGCGGGCGGCGAGGAGGGCACCCCCACGAGCCCCCAAGCCGCGACGGGGGCCGCTACAAGCTCGGGGCAAGGTGCCCCGGGCGCCTCGACGAGCGTCGAGGCCTCTGCGCCCGACGACGATGCAGGGGTCCTGGCACTGGGTGAGCCGCGGCCCCGCGCGGCTCGCCGCGATGTTGTCCTCCGCCAGGCGCGGAAGACGCTCGACGAGCTGGCGGCGCAGTTCGCCGAAGAAGATCTCGCCAGGGAGAAAGAGCGGGCGAGGCTCGCTGACGCCTGGGCCCTTCTCCACGAGCGGGTGGAGATGTGCCGCCGGCAGGACGCGGCGGCAAAGGCGGCGCGCGCGGAAGCGATCCGCTTCGCCAAAGAGACCCACGACAGCGTCAAGCGGGAGGCGCAGGAGGTGATGGACAAGCTCGACGCCGCCAGGGAGGCGCTCGAGGCGGAGACCACCTCCAAACACGATGAGCTAGCGGCCGCGAAGCAGAAGCTTGCCGCCGAATCCGAGGCCGCTAAGGCCAGCCTGAAGGAGCTGCGCGAGCAGCTGGATGCCCGCGAGGGGCAGCTGGCGTCTCGCGAGGCAGAGCTGAAGCGGCGCGAGGAAGAGCTCGCCCTCCAGGAGAAGGAGCTGCACCAGCGCGAGGAGCAGGTCCAACTGCTCGAGGAGGCCCAGGCCACCCGCGAGGGGCAACTGCAAGAGCGCGAGAACTCGGTGGCCAGGAGCGAGGCCACCCGCAAGGAGCGCCACGACAAGGCCAACGCCGACCTTGCGCTGAAGCAGAAACGGACCCAGGAGGAGGCCGACGCCAGGGTTGAGCGCATCCGCGAGAGCCTCGCCAACGACTATGACGCCAAGGCCAAGATGCAGGAAGAGCGCTTCACAAAGAAGCGCAACGAGTTCCTGCATCAGATCGAAGGGCTCGAGAAGTCGGAGAGGGAGTTGACCTCTCGCCTCCAGTGCGCCAAGGAGGCGCTGACTCGCGCGGAGAAGGAGATCGCTGCCCTGAAGGCGGACCTGAGCGACCTCCAGCGTCAGGTGGGGCCGGCCGCGGACCGCGCGGAGCAAGCGCAAGACTCCACGCGGCACAGCCGGGCCATGACGCGCCAGCGCCAGCTCATGCTCCACGAGCTGGTCCGCCGCGCGAACGCCATCGGGGACGACATGAGGATTGAGGTCCCCCACTTTCCCTCCGGAGGGATCGACGATGAGGCTGCATACACGCACTTCTTTGGGCAATTCCTCGGGGAGCTTGAAAAGGTCGCGAAGCGCTTCGACGAGCGCGTCGTGGCGGAGAGCCGCGATCTTCTCGTCCTCGCCACCAGCCGCGTCTTCAGCAACCTCCTGAAGCTCTGGCCCTCATTCAACCTCGAGGCCGTGATGGAGCCGGTCGAGATCCGCAGCAAGGCGGGGGAGGCCGCTGAGGTGCTCGCCAGGAAGTACGACCAAGTCTTGGTCGATGAAGACGAAGGCGACGGCGAGGAAGGCGCCCTGGAGGCGGGAGCTGCCGTGGACGGAGCGGGCACCTCAGGAGGCGCGACGGCCTGACTCCTTCCTGTAGCTGGCCATGCATGGGGCACATTACCTTAGTATTTTGGTTGTAGCAACCTTTGTAAAGACTTGCCTTAAGCTTTTGAACGCGCTTGTGAATGTCCTTCGGGTGGCTTTTGTCTTTCCCCTTCATGTCTTTTTCGCTCTACGTCTTAGGACCCTCTCTTGGCGCTACACCACCGCCGCTTCGATATGTGAGAGTCAGGGCTCCACAAGTCCGGGGGGTGTGTGAGGCCTCAAGAAGTAAGAGCTCCCCAAAGCGCGATGCTTGGGGCCCCCCTTTTGACATGCAAGCAGCCCATGAGGCGTGGGTGTCGGCACAGTGGAAACCAGGGTACCACGGGCCGGCCTGCCAGGGCCCACAAGATTTCTTTGGATGACTTTTGCTAAGGACCAGGCTCTCCAAGCCTGGCGAGCTTCGCGAGGATTTTCCCCTCGCGAAGGGTTTTTCTCCTCGCCAAGGATTCTCTCCCTTGGCGAGGGATCGCTCCTCGACAAGGCGTCTCCGACGCCACCCGCAATTCTGCTAAGGACCAAGCCGAAAGGCTCGGCGAGGCTTTTCGCCTCGCGAAGCTTCCTCCTCGTGAAGCCATCTCTGCCCCCGCGGCAGAGCGCACATGGGCTCTGCGCCATGTGCAGAGTGACGCGCGTGCCTACGCGCGATGACGACGACGCCGCAGTTGCCGTTTTCATGTATAAAGCAGTCAACAAAGCGAAGCCAAGCAAAGCGAACAACGAGTATTGCCTCTTTGTTGATAAGGGAACCGTCTGCAGCTACGCTCCAAGGACGACGTCACCGTGGGTCACCTCCCACCTCGGCAAGCGCCAGCCCACCGTCCAGCTGGTCGGTGCCCCTTTTCAGCTTTGGTGACGCCGTTCCCCTGCCGTGGACCGCGTCCACGAGCTTTACCTTTATGGTGGACTTCACCTTTACGGTGCACCGCGCCTCCTCCTTCGTCGCCATGTGGTAGCCCTTCCCGCCCAAATGTTTGGGCGGAAGAGGTCCAGGACGCCCATAAAAGGAGGGGGAGCACACCCAAGCAAAAGGGTTCAATCTTCGGTTGGTGCAGCCCTATTAGACCAAACCCTAGATCTGAAGACTAGCAAGTAGCCATTGTTAGCCACCTCGAGCTCGACAAGCTCTCCTTGTACTGTGAACTCTCCAAGCAGTGCAATACACAAAAGCAGGACGTAGGGGTTTTAACTCCACTAGAGGGCCCTGAACCTGGGTAAGACCGAGCGTTCCATCTCTGCAGTGCTGTCCCGCAGCGAGTCCGACGAGCACCGTCGCCGGAGCACGTTGAGGGTTGTTTGATTCCGTGTTCAGCCCATTACTCGATCCTTCTCGAGACACCCCCAGTTCCTGGGACAGTTCTCCGACATTTGGCGCGCCAGGTAGGGGGCTGAGGCGCGTCTTCATCCTCGACACAGCCATGGCCGGCTCTCGTGCCGAACGTCTCGCTCGCCGGACGGCTAGCGCCACCACCGCTCCCGCAGGCCGCCCGCGCGGCCATCCGCGTGGGAGCTCTGCTCCGGAGCGCCGTGTCGACCCCGAGCCCCGCGTCGAGCACCCGGACGACGACGACATCGACCACGCTGAGGACGACCTCGGCGAAGAGGAGGCCTCCTCCCTGCACCCGTTGCGGGACCGTGCTGCCTCCTCGCTGGGCCGCCCTGCGCCCAGCCCGGCGACTGCGCTCCTCATGGCGCAGGAGCTCCTGCAGTACCGCCCCATGCCGGCGGCTCAGGAGGCCTGGCTCAACCGCGTTGCCGAGCTCATCGGCGCCGCTCGCGCCGCGGCACCCGCACCGTCTCGTTCCCTGGTTCCTTCTACACTCGTGGGGGACGTGGCGCACGGCACACCTCCCGCGCCTCCTCGTCAGCCCGCGCCCGCTCCAGCTCCACTGGGTCCACCGCAACCTGCCCCAGCGGGGGCTCCTCCTCGCGACGGCCGCGCTGCATCGCACGCGTCGTCGCCGCACGACTGCCAAATCGTGCAACGAGCCCCTGAGGACGCACGCGTGAGCATCGAGCGCGGGCAGGAACGCCGCAACCGCGCCGTCCAGGACGTCGCCACCGCCGGGCGCCACCTCCGCGCCACCCTCGCCAACGGCACGGTCACCTACGGCACGACGGCCGCGTTCACTCGCAGCCTCCGTCGCGTCGTCTGGCCAGTCAAGTTCAGGCCGGACCTTCCTCCGCACTACGACGGCAAGAACAACCCCCTGGAGTTCCTGCAGGTCTACTCTCTGGCCATCCAGGCCGCCGGGGGCGACGACAAGGTCATGGCGAACTGGTTCCCCATGGCCCTCAAGGACTCTGCGTCCAAATGGCTCACCAACCTCCCCGCCGAGTCCATCAACACCTGGGAGGAGCTCTGCCGGTGCTTCGTCGCCAACTTCAAGGGCACGTACGAGCGCGGCCTCACCTACAACGACCTCCGCGCCGTGCGTCAGAAGCCCGGCGAGATCCTCCGCAAGTACATCCAGCGCTTCAGCCAAGTGCGCAACAAGATCCCCAACGCCACCGACGCACCGGTCATTTCGGCCTTCCAGGCTGGGGTCACAGACGTGCGGATGCTCGAGAAGCTCGGCATCCACGACAACATCACCACTGTCGTCAAGCTTTTCGACTTGGCGGACAAGTGCGCCAAGGCTGAAGAGGGCCGCTTGTTCGTCAAGAACGAGCCAGGGGACCCCACCGAGGGGTCCAAGAAGAAGAAATCCTCCGAGAAGCGCAAGACTACTGCGGTCCTCGCGGCAGAGCCCGACGCCAAGCAGCCTCGCCAAGCTGGCACTCCAGCCGCAGGACCCGAGAAGAAGGATGATCGTCCCTTCTGCATCTACCACAAGAGGCATTCTCACGCCACCGAGGACTGTTTTGACATCAAGAGGCTTCGCGAGGCTCGCGAGGCAAACGGAGGCCGCGGAGGCCGCGGCGGCCGTGGGGGGCGACGCTGGAACAACAACTACAACGACAACTACCAGCAGAACCCTCAGGCCAACGCCGCCCAGCCCGCGAACGACAACCTGCCTGCCGAGGCTGACGAGGGCTACCAGGTACCTCGCGGGGCCGCTTGCATCCTCGGCGGGGCTCAGGCCCCTCGCTCCAACCGCCACTTCAAGCAACTCGCTCGCGAGGTCGCGGCAGCCCTTCCTGGAGTCGAGGCCTCCAGGCCCCTCAAGTGGTCCCAGTGCCCCATTACATTCGACTCCGGCGACCACCCAAGTCCACCTCGACCGTTGGCACCATCCCGCTAGTCTGCACCCCCACCATCAACAACATCGCCGTCTCTAAGACGCTCATTGATGGGGGTGCCGGCCTCAACGTCATCTCCGTCGAGACATTCGAGAAGCTGCAGGTTCTCTACGAGCGGCTCATGCCCACCAGGCCCTTCTCGGGAGTGACAGAGGGTCTTACCACCCCTTTGGGGCAGGTGAGGCTCCCCGTCACTTTCGGTACCCAGGCTAACTACCGCACCGAGCTGATCGACTTCGATGTCGCGCACATCGGCCTGCCCTACAATGCCATACTCGGCTACCCCGCCCTCGCCAAATTCATGGCGGTGACCCACCACGCCTACAACCTCGTCAAGCTCCCTGGCTCGGGTGGCACCATTGTCATCCGCAGCGTGGTCTCGGACGCCCTGTATGCTGCGCAAGCAGCCTACAAGGCTGCCGCGGTGGCATCACCCGCTGACGAGGACGAGGAACCCCTCCCGAGGCCCCCCGTGAAGAAGAAGCAGTTGTTCTCTCAGGAGAAGGCCGCGACAAAGCAAGTGCCTCTCGAGGCAAACGGCTCGGGGGCTATCGTCACCATCGGCGCCAACCTGCCTCCCAAATAGGAAGGCGCGCTTATCGCCTTTCTCAGGGCAAACTCTGACATGTTCGCCTGAACACCGCCAGATATGTCCAGAGAAGCAAGACTTCATCATCAAAGAAGGAGAAACTTCTGGCCACGCCAGTGTAATGAACATCTATTTCAGGTCATTCTGAACCTTTGCGCATCGCGCCAGCATATTTTGTTACTTCGGCAAGCTCTACCGTCGTTTGTTTTTCTCTCTCGCTCGTATGATCCCTCATGCGTATCTCACGAGCGGGGGCTAGCATGGTGCCATGCCACGGGAGCATCCCGGCAGCACCTAAAACCCAAGGGATCCGAGCTCTGAACTTGCGGGTCAGCTCTCATGCATGTCAACTCCCAAGGAGCTCTGAACTCATGGGTCAGCTCCCGCGCACGTCAACTCACCAAGGATCACCAAAACCTTGGTGCCTGTTCTCCTCGCAAGACACACATGAAGGAACCTACGAGCACGCATAAGTTACCTAGCTATGTATCGCTTGTGGTACCTACCTCCGTTTGCTCCCAAGGAGCTCTGAACTCATGGGTCAGCTCCCGCGCACGTCAACTCACCAAGGATCACCAAAACCTTGGTGCCTGTTCTCCTCGCAAGACACACATGAAGGAACCTACGAGCACGCATAAGTTACCTAGCTATGTATCGCTGGAGGCCTCGACTCCAGGAAGGGCTGCCGCGACCTCACGAGCGAGTTGCTTGAAGTGGCGGTTGGAGCGAGGGGCCTGAGCCCCGCCGAGGATGCAAGCGGCCCCGCGAGGGTACCTGGTAGCCCTCGTCAGCCTCGGCAGGCAGGTTGTCGTTCGCGGGCTGGGCGGCGTGGGCCTGAGGGTTCTGCTGGTAGTTGTCGTTGTAGTTGTTGTTCCAGCGTCGCCCCCCACGGCCGCCGCGGCCTCCGCGGCCTCCGTTTGCCTCGCGAGCCTCGCGAAGCCTCTTGAGGTCGTAGCAGTCCTCGGTGGCATGAGAATGCCTGTTGTGGTAGATGCAGAAGGGACGATCATCCTTCTTCTCAGGTCCTGCGGCTGGAGTGGCAGCTTGGCGAGGCTGCTTGGCGTCGGGCTCTGTCGCGAGGACCGCAGTAGTCTTGCGCTTCTCGGAGGATTTATTCTTCTTGGACCACTCGATGGGGTCCCCTGGCTCGTTCTTGACGAACAAGCGGCCCTCTTCAGCCTTGGCGCACTTGTCCGCCAAGTCGAAAAGCTTGACGACAGTGGTGATGTTGTCGTGGATGCCGAGCTTCTCGAGCATCCGCACGTCTGTGACCCCAGCCTGAAAGGCCGAAATGACCTGTGCGTCGGTGGCGTTGGGGATCTTGTTGCGCACTTGGCTGAAGCGCTAGATGTACTTGCGGAGGGTCTCGCCGGTCTTCTGACGCACGGCGCGGAGGTCGTTATAGGTGAGGCCGCGCTCGTACGTGCCCTTGAAGTTGGCAATGAAACACCGGCAGAGCTCCTCCTAGGTGTTGATGGATTCGGCGGGGAGGTTGGTGAGCCATGAGGACGCGGAGTCCTTGAGGGCCATGGGGAACCAGTTCGCCATGACCTTGTCGTCGCCCCCGGCGGCCTGGATGGCCAGAGAGTAGAGCTGCAGGAACTCCAGGGGGTTGTTCTTGCCGTCGTAGCGCGGAGGGAGGTCCGGCCTGAATTTGACTGGCCAGACGACGCGACGGAGGCTGCGAGTGAACGCGGCCGTCGTGCCGTAGGTGACCATGCCGTTGGCGAGGGTGGCGCGGAGGTGGCGCCCGGCTGTGGCGACGTCCTGGACGGCGCGGTTGCGGCGTTCCTGCCCGCGCTCGATGCTCACGCATGCATCCTCAGGGGCTCGCTGCACGATTTGGCAGTCGTGCGGCGACGACACGTGCGATACAGCGCGGCCGTCGCGAGGAGGAGCCCCCGTCGGAGCAGGCTGCGGTGGAACCGGTGGAGCTGGAGCGGGCGCGGGCTGACGAGGAGGCGCGGGAGGTGCACCGTGCGCCACGTCCCCCACGAGCGCAGAAGGAACCAGGGAACGAGACGGTGCAGGTGCGGCGGCGCGAGCGGCGCCGATGAGTTCGGAGACGCGGTTGAGCCAGGCCTCCTGAGCCGCCGGCGTGGGGCGGTACTGCAGCAGCTCCTGCGCCATGAGGAGCGCAGTCACCGGGCTGAGCGCGGGGCGGCCCAGCGAGGAGGCAGCACGGTCCCGCGACGGGTGCAGGGAGGAGGCCTCCTCTTCGCCGAGGTCGTCCTCAGCGTGGTCGATGTCGTTGTCATCCGGGTGCTCGACGCGGGGCTCGGGGTCGGCGCGGCGCGCCGGAGCGGCGCTCCCACGCGGGCGGCCGCGCGGGTTGCCAGCAGGAGGAGCGGTGGCGGCGCTGGCTGCCCGGCGAGCGAGTCGTTCGGCGCGAGAAGGGCCGGCCATGGCTGCGTCGAGGTTGAAGATGCGCCTCAGCCCCCTACCTGGCGCGCCAAATGTCGGAGAACTGTCCCAGGAACTGGGTGTGTCTCGAGAAGGATCGAGTAAGGGGCTGAACACGGAATCAAACAACCCTCAACGTGCTCCGGCGACGGTGCTCGTCGGACTCGCTGCGGGACAGCACTGCAGAAAAGGAACACTCGGTCTTACCCAGGTTCAGGGCCCTCTTGAGGAGGTAAAACCCCTACGTCCTGCTTCGGTGTATTGCACTGCTTGGAGAGTTTACAGTACAAGGAGAGCTTGTCGAGCTCGAGGTGGCTAACAATGGCTACTTGCTAGTCTTCAGATCTAGGGTTTAGGCTCAGGAATCTTGGAACCCTTTGCTTGGGCGTGCTCCCCCTCCTTTTATAGGTGTCCTGGACCTCTTCTGCCCAGACATTTGGGCGGGAAGGGTTACCACACGACGACGATGGAGGAGGCGCGGTGCACGATAAAGGTGAAGTCCACCATAAAGGTAAAGCTCGTGGACGCGGTCCACGGCAGGGGAACGGCGTCACCAAAGCTGAAAAAGGCCACCGACCAGCCGGACGGTGGGCTGGCACTTGCCGAGGTGGGGATGACCCACGGTGACGTCGTCCTTGGAGCGTAGCTGCAGACGGTTCCCTTATCACCAAAGAGGAAATACTCGTTGTCCGCTTTGCTTGGCTCCGCTTTGTTGACTGCTTTATACATGGAAACGGCAACTGCGGCGTCGTCGTCATCGCGCGTAGGCACGCGCGTCACTCTGCACATGGCGCGGAGCCCATGTGCGCTCCGCCGCGGGGGCAGAGATGGCTTCGCGAGGAAGGAGCTCGGCGAGGCGAAAAGCCTCGCCGAACCCTCCGGCTGGGTCCTTAGCGGAATTGCGGGTGGCGTCGGAGACACCTCGTCGAGGAGCGATCCCTCGCCAAGGGAAGAAACCTTCGGCGAGGAGGGGAAGATCCCTCGCGAGGAAAAACCCTCGCGAGGCTCGCCAGGCTGGAGAGCCTAGTCCTTAGCGAAAGTCGTCCAAAGAATCTTGTGGGCCCTGGCAGGCCGGCCCGTGGTACCCTGGTTTCCACTGTGCCGACAGCAGCAAATATCTCCCGCACGCAGCAACGGCAAATCGGGCAAATTCCCGTGACTTGCGGAGGCGACGCGCGAGGCAGACGGCGACGGCGTGGTGGCGTGCCGTGTACCTACGCCGTTGCCGCCGAGATGGACCACCTCCGCCGTCCCATCCTCTATCCACCCCTGGCCATCCTCATTTCGTTCGACCGTCGTCGATAGTTGCTTCCAGCTCGAATCCTCCCCAACGTCAACGGCGGCGACCTACATACGGATCTGCGAAGGGCGGCGCAAATCCAACATTTATGGACGGATTTATGCATGATCTGATGAATCCATCGACAGTTTTCGATGCGGATCCAGAGACTGAGCAACCCGCAGCTTCGGTAAGTCTGAAATTTTGCTACTGAAAATTAGAGATCCTTGTGTGCAGCAATTCCGTCCTCGATTTCTGCCTTCCTGGATTTGTAGCAACTTGTGTGTTTTCCTGCTTGACTTTGTAAGCATCATTGATTATTGTGTGTAGCAAAAACTTGTACGTTAGCAGAAAATTCAGTAGCAAAAAAATTCAGTTGAACAAAAAATTCAGTAGCAAAAAATTCAGAAAATCGTTGTAGCAATTCCAGTTTGCAGAACCTACTCAGATGTGTTGTAGCAGCTTCCTCTCGTAGAACATGAACTTGGGATTTGCTGCATGGAACAACGTAGCAAAAAATTCAGTTGCATGGAACCCGCAACTTGTTGCCAAATTTTTTATGCTTGAACTCAAAATTGCTCCGTTGGTAAATAATGAACTAATGCTTGGTAAAAAAATGTGATTGATTTGCAGGAATTTGTTGCGGATAGCATTCTAGGAGGGTTTGACCTAAACCAGCCTGGTCATGCAGAAAGTTTTTGTGATTATGAGCAGCTTGATAATGGTCCAAATAATTTTGCTGACGGACCACAAAGTGCAGCAAGTGCTACTGCTCCAGTTGATGGTGAAGAAACTGGCGAAGAGGTTTGCTCCCAACCAGTTGTTCCATTTGTTGGCATGACATTTCACTCCCTTGAGGAAGCACAGATAGTTTACAACGACTATGCATGGAAAATGGGTTTTGGAACTCACATTGGGAACACCAAGTACAGCCAAGCCAGAAATGCACCAAAAGACACAGTCCTTAGCAGGTTATTTGAGTGTGTGCATACAGGAAGACCTGCTGCTGAAAAACATGCTGCTGGAAGCAAATCTTCTGTTGCTGCAATGGTGGAAGAAGCAACAGTTGACATGAGCGCCTATGCTCGACAGAAGTCTCGCAGCAAGCAAGCTGGTGTGCACAAGGATGCTCCTGACTCGAGACAGCACAGCAAGTTGCTCCGTCACAATTGCAAGGCTAAGATGCTTGTGGGGAGGCGGGAAGGTGTTTGGACTGTGAGTGTTTTTATCGAGGAGCATACACATCCGTTGGTGCAGCAAGTTGGACGTCGCCGGTACTACCGATCACATAGGAAGGTGCCGGAGGAGGATTTTCAGTTTATGCAGACATTGCACAATCAAAACATAACCACAGCAAAAATCATGGGTTGCCTAGGAAGTGTGCATGGAGGTGACCCTAGATGTCTAGGTTATGTGAAGAAGGATGTTTCAAACAGCAGGAGCATGCTGCGAGAAGAAGTCACGCTGCGAGACATGAGCATGACCATGGAGTATTTCAAGCAGCGGCAGGCTGAGTGCCCCAGTTTCTACTATGCTTCATAGGTAGACGCAAACAACGCTGTGAGAGCTCTGTTCTGGGTGGATGGTAGGACACGAGCTTTGTACACCAAGTACAAGGACTGCGTGTTCTTTGACACCACATTCTGTACCAATCGATACAACATGCCTTTTGCTCCAATAGTTGGCATAAACAACCACACCCAAACTATTGTACTGGGGTGTGCTCTGCTACCAGATGAGAAAGCTGAGACATTCAAGTGGGTCTTCGAGAAATGGATGGAAGCAATGGGTGGGGAGCACCCAGAGCATATAATGACTGATCAGTGCAGCAAAATAGCCGCAGCAATAAAAGAATTTTCAAAAATTCTGTACACCGGGCCTGCGTCTTCCATGTACTGCGCTCTGCAAAAACGAAACTTGGGTCACTGCTGAGAGAGGGTAACCCGTTCGCTGATGCTTTCTATGCATGCATATATGGCACAGACACTGTTGAGGAATTTGAGATTTGCTGGCAGCAAATGCTACAGAATTTTGCTCTTCTCGAGAACAAACACCTGCAAAACATGTGGAAAGCTAGGGCTACATGGGCTCCGGTGTATTTCAGGAAATGCTTCTTCCCGTTTACAAGCACGACAGGGAGATCAGAAGGTCTGAATTCGTACTTCAAGTCGTTGATCACGCCTAGTGACTCAGTTTGGACCTTTGTGCAGCAATATGAGTTGTGCCAGAACCTGATGCTTGATCGTGAGGACAACTCAGGGTTTGTAATGGAGGCTACAACAACGGCATTGTGGGGGAGGTGAGGATCTATGTAGCACTAATTCCTTCTGTAGCAACTGACCTTCTTTAACTGCATCCTACCTGATGTAGCACCTGCTGACATCTGTTGTTACATTTTCATAATGCAGCTACCTGATTGAGGAACAGGCGGTTGCATTCTACACAAGGGAAGTCTTCGAGAGGTTCCAGAAAATGGTTGCTGCGTCAACCAAGTTCTATCCGCTGCGAGGAGAAGAAGATTCCCTGTGCTACGATCTTGTTCCCAACCCCGGAATTGAATTGAAAACATATCGGGTTCGAGTGGTGGTCGAGGATGGGCTGTATTCGTGTGGCTGCAATGCATTTGAGATGTGTGGTCTGATCTGCCCACATATCATCCGTGTGATGGTGCACATGAATGTGCAGGTCATACCGGAGAGATACGTATTGCAACGTTGGTCTGCTGCAGCGACAACGCCATCACCAGAACCTGGTACAAACACCATCAGGTTTGGTGTCCCTCCCACAAGCACGCTGAAGTACAATTCGTTATGCAGGAAAATGAATGCTCTTGCATCCGATGCATGCTTTGCTGATGCTACATATGAAGTGGTGTCTGAGATGGTTGCTGAAGCAGCTAAGCGTGTTGCTGCGATGACAAGAGCATTAACTGAAGCGGCTAAACAAACGCTGGAAGATCCACGAACCAACAATGCTGCCACAAATGAGGCTGAGGGGAAAGCACATCAATGGACACAAGCAGACCAGACACAATGTGACCAAGGTGTGGAAAACAAAAATAATGTACCTGGTGGTAGCAACCTGAGAAACCCTGCAAGGGTAAAGCCTGCTGGTCGTCCTACTTTGAAGGAGCAAAGGCGGAAGCCTTTGATCGAGCTGCGCCAGGAGGCTACAGCAAAGAGAAGGAAGAAGGCTAATGAACCAAAGACAGATAAGAAGGTGCCAAAAGAACCTAGGAAGAAAAGGGTGAAGAGATGCCCATTTTGCAATGAGGAGGGGCATGTAGTGCAAGATTGCAAATACTACAAGGCCAAGCAGGCAAGGGATGCTGAGTTGGCAGCGGGAGCTGAGTTGAGGCTGTAGATGCTATATATAATTGCTACATACATTCTTATGTAACTAAAAAAATGCACTTGGTTTTGTTGAAGGAGCACATGGTACTACTTGTATATGGTTTCTGGTTCTGCTGTAGCTTTTGAGACTATGAATACAAGTATAAATTCTATTTTGCCTGGAAAAGAATATTTGTTGTCTGAAAAAGGAATGTAGCAAGCATCTTTACCTGTTGTAGCAATTGTTTTTGCCTAAATGAGCAAATAAATTATTCAAATGTAGCAAAACTTATTTTATTGTTGATCCATAATTTAATTACCCCCATAAAAAACCAGGTAAATAGTTGTGCAGCAACCCATCATCCAGTGTTGATGCATAAAAAATGTTTTTATGCAGCAACATTATCTTGCTGATGGTGGGTACGGTTGTAGCAAACTAGAAGCAGTTACGCAGCATAAAGATAATTCAATTTCAGCGATATCGTTACCCAGATGCAGCAAAACGGCATATGAAAACTGAGCCCAAAAAGAAGACCATCCTCTATACTTGTTTTCTCCATGAGACAATTACATAAGTTCGTCCAGGTAAGTAACTAACGAAAAGGTCATCTCATAATCGAACTTGGTTACATAGGCAGCAAACTTTGACATGTTTTGCTAAAAATAAAAGTGGAGATAGAATCTACACAGCTATCTAAAAACACAGGTTCCTATTCAGGAACCAAGTCCTCCTCCATAATATTGACAAGGTCATCCTTGTTCTCTCTGCTGTCAATGAGCTTTGTTGCAACCATCATGCGGTAGTGTGGGATTGCGTCAACATCAAAGTCCATCATCACCTTCGCGTTGAATTGTTCCATGTACAGCATTGAGAAGAACCCACAATCATATCTGTGCAGCAAAAAAGCAAAAAAAAGAAAGATTGAGAAATGAATGTAATAACAGTAAAAACACAAATACAAAAAATTACACAATTGTTGGGCAGCAAAAAATAAAAAATAAAGCTTACAATGTTTTTTGCTTTGGGTGGGGAGGGGTGATGTGCGTGAAGCGTGACCAGTCAATGCTGGAGCAATTTGAAGCAGTAGCTAGGGCCACGAAGTTCTTAAACTATGGAAGCAAAAAGATGTGCACATGTTAGATACAAGAGAAACAAATTGTGCAATCCTGTGAAAATTCCTAAGAGATAAAAATGTGCTTTGTAGCAACTAACCAAGTTGTTTGCTGCTTCCTCCAATATGCTCTTGGACTTTGATTTTGTGATAGAATCAAAAGTGTGGAACTGCTTGTGCAGCAAGTTTACTGAGCACAGAATCCAGTGGTGGCTCTTCACAACAGGGAAATGCAGCTACATTGCAGCATTCAGAGTTAAACAAAAAAAGGCTCAGCAAAACAACATATAAAAAAGTGAATGTTTTTTTAGATAAAAAAACTCACAAGGTCACACTTCATAAACTTAAACTCCTCATTCTCTCTTTTGAACTCTCTCATGCAACCTTGTAGGTCAAACTCTTGTGGATCCATAGTTAGCTTCATCTGTTTTGATTTGGAGCAACAAGAAACAAAAGATGTAACATGCTGCAAAAAGCTTACAGGTAGCAACAAACATTATGAAGCACATTGTATTAAAAAGGAAAAGATGTTGCAGAACTCACCGTTAAATAGCAAGAAAACGCATACTTCTTCAACTCTTTTGCACTTTTTCCCCATGATTGTTTTGCTACCTTATTTGCATTCTCGGTCCACACACCCATGACCTGAGATTCAAGACATTGGCGAGGTCGCAGCGAAGAGTAGAAGCTCTTATATGTGCAGTGAGTACGCCCAATCACAATGAATGGGGTTCTGCAATAAACAGAAAAGTGTGTTGTTTCAACAGCAGATTTAGAGGTAGCAACATAACTGTAGATTTGTAGCAACCTATATAAAATTATAACAGCAAATATACATTCAGTAAAAAGCAGCATAGCTAAAAAGAACTCACGGGATAGCATTTTTCTTTTTCGAACGGTCAGCCTTTAAAACCTGATTATGCATGAGAAACTTGTCATACGTGTTAGCTACATCAAGAGGGACCTTTTTGATTATCTTTTTCTTAGGAGACAAGTCCTCCTTCATAGCCATCTTGTATCTTGTCTTCTTTTCCAGTGTTGCAACACCTACACTTGCACCTTTCTCTGTATCATCGTCAACATCTGAAGAAGGTATAAAAAGGGAAAATTAGCTGCTAAGGAACAAAAAGGGAAGGCCGGTTCAGAAAAATAATTTCCAGTAAAATTAACCTGTTGTGTTTTGCTGCATTGGCGTGAGTTGAACCTCGGATACATCAACCGTTGCATCAACATTTCTTTGTGCGGCTATTTGTGCAGCTATAGAGTCTGGAGCATCAGCAAATAGATGTGGAGCATCAGAAATGGCCTCTGGAGCATCAGCAATAGAGTCTATAGCAGCAGAAATGGACTCTGTAGATATAGAAATGGGCTCTGGAGCATCAGCAGTAGAACCTGGATCATCTGTCAGCAAAACGGTTCGCACGACATCGGTTTGTGCAGCAGTGGATACTTGTGTTTTGCTTCCCAAAACATCAGTTGCTTCAACACCCACTGGTCCCTCTGGTCCAGTGACAAGGTTCTCTGCAGACGATGTATCAGCACCCACTGGCAGAGTAGCAACGGATTGCTGCATTAGTGTATCTGGGTCATCGTTCTGACGAGAACCTTGGCTCTGGCTGAATAGCTCAAATGATGGGATGTCGTCCCAATACCCTGCTGGTATCACCCTCCTTGGACTTGGAACTGTAATTGGATCGGCAGCCGGAAGTCTGATCGGGCTATTGATTTCTTGGCGTTCAACAGCATCAGCTTCGGTGCAGGATGAATCTATGATGACAGCAGGTTGTGGCACGGTTGCTTGCAAGAATTGCTGCTGACCCTTTTTAATTTCCACCAACGGGAGTCTGTCCCTCCTCGGTTGTTCATGAACTTCTTCTGTGATCACCTCCGGGAGCCTAAGCTTCTTTCTTTGCTGACCCCATTTTGGATTAACCACCGGGTCCCTTGCCCTCTTCTGCTGGTCACCAATTTTCTTTGCTTCATCACCAACTGTTGCTGCATTATCTTGATCTAACCCCTCTTTTCTTGCATCAACAACAACTGCTGGGGCATCTTTAGCTGCAACGGAACCCTCTTATGTTGCAGCAACCACTGCTGGGAGGTTTTTTGCTGCGACCTCTTTAGCTGCAACCTCTTTAACATCAGTCTTCCTGCCCTTCCTTACAGCAAGCACCTTCGTCTTCTTGTTGCAAACAAATTGTTTAGCTGCATGTCCTTGCACAACACCATCTTTTGCTGCATCAACATTCATTCCAGCATTGGCCTTCCCACCTATGTCACCAACAACAGACTGTTTTGATGCGTCATCTGCTTGTGAAGCCCGATCATTTTGCACATTCCCATGGTCGTCTGGTTGGGAAGCAACAGTTGAAAAAACAACGCTTGGACCGTCACCTTCTCTCATAGCAGCATCAACATCAACCAGCAACGAAGCCAAGCGGTTTGAATGCATCTTTTTCAAACTTTGATTGAGTTGCTTTAGAATATCATCAGCCTCTGAAGCGAAAAGGACATTATGCTTCTCATACAGATGCTTGAACCGAGGTGGAACCTGACAGCAAAACAATGTAGCAAGAATATTAGTAAATAGCACATAGAAGAAAAATGTGATAACAACAGAATATCATCATTGGAGCACCATTTTTGCACTAATGCTTCTACATATGCTACTGCTGCAAAAACACATGAACTAAAGCAGCAAAAACACAAAAACAAACCTCTAACTCCTGCATGCTTCCGAACTGCAGCCATTCATTCAATGATGCAAACGGGTTGACTTCGGTTTCTTCTACATGAACATTGCTGCATTCTGCTACTGATCCATAAATTGTTTTTGAAAAATCCAGAAACTGCATGGTATATACATTGTTCCATCAGAAAAAAATCGCAGCAAAAAGAAAAGAAAAAGTAGCACAAACGCATAAGGAGGGCAATGCCTTACCGGACGCTTCCCAAATTTAGTCTTGTTGTTCGGGATCGAGTTGTCGAGGTCGATTTCCACAATAAAGCTGAAGTCGGCACAAGTTACATGACAAGCTCTAGGAACAGAGTAATTGATGCGGTGCTCATTCCTTGGTATATCGAGATGGTCCAAATAGATAATCTATACAAAACGAATTAGGTCAAAACTATGCTACAAAAAATAAGAGTTAAGCTACAACAGTCAAGTGTTGCTACAAAAAAAGTGAAGCTGCATATCCAAAACCAAAAAATGCCACAACAGTCAAGTGTTGCTACATTTTAATTAACTCCACTGCTACAATATAAGTCTAGTGTTGCTACATTATAATTAAAACTATGCTACAATATAATTCAAGGGATCCTACATTATAATTAATTCGATGCTACAAGTAAAAACAATTATTGCTACATTATAAGTCAAGTGTTGATACAATATAATTAAATATATGCTGCAATATACGGCAACGAAAAGCAAACAAGAAAAAAAGAGAACAAAAGAGTTGGACAACTTACAGCAAGAACTGGCAAAGGTCCGCATATCCAGAACTCAAACTTTGAGTTCCCCTTTTCAAGAACCAGTGGCCTCTTCTTCTTTGACTGAATTTTCTCTACATACCCCATAGCCAACTCCAGTATGTGCTCATCCCAGTCAAACTCATGTACCTTTTTTGGATCATCCATGCTGCCCAGGTAGTCCAAGCACATCATATTGGCAGAACCAGGGCGCACCACAGTGGCGCAGCAAAGCAGGTCCCAGTGCCTTATCACAGCATCCTCATCGGTGGGGTCCTCAGTCTTCAGCAAATTTGCTACATTCTCTATAGGAAGCTTCTGGAGGTTGCCTTTATAGAAATCTTTCAGATCAGAATGCACACTCTTTGTCAAACGATTTACCGGCTTGCTACCGGAACGCAAGTTGAATACCTTGCTCACCATATCTTTAGTGAAAAGTATCCTTTTACCATTATAATTGAACTCACGGAGCTTGACACTTGTATTGACCGCAACAAAATCAATGAGCTCATTCGGCACATTGAAAGGAGAAATATCCAGCAGAGAGGCGAAAGCGCTGTGCTTCTTGATTATCTTCCTCCTGTCATCTGTGAGATCATCGGCGATGCTGCGCAAGCGCTTTGCAGCAAAACGATCCTTGGACATCCACTCCGTATCCTGCTCAAACAACATTCAGATTATGAGAAAAATGCAAAAAATAAATTGCTGCACACACAAAAGCTGAGGAAGCCTAATAACGGCAAAACAGCAACAGGACTATACAAATGGCAACTACTTATACAAATGGCAACTACTTATACAACAAAACAGCAACAGAACTATAATGGAACAGCAACAAATAGACATTAAAATAGCAGAAAAAACATAAACAGATGGTATATGGGGGGCTAATAACTCATGGAAATTACAAACATTACAGAAAAATAAAATTACTCATGTGAATTAGCAACAACTGCAACAAAAAATGCACACCACGTCGCAAAAAAATAATACATACGCAGCAAATTCACGATCAGTTCATGGTTACATCATGGAATCTAATAGAAAATGGACAGCTGAGGAAGCCTCAGCAACATGGGATGAAACTAAACCCCAATTTGGGGAGAAACTAGCATCAGCAACAACGAAAAATAGGAACACTAAATAGCTCGCGACATTGGGGAAGAAACACATACCGCCATTTGTTCGACACAGTTCGAAATCCCTAATACTGCGGTCAAATCGGCCGTCGAAGAAGATCTGGGACGCCTGAAACCCTAGAAACACGAACAGCGGATTCAGACACAACTGGAACCCTAGAAACAACCATGGATTGGAAGAGCGGGGGTTCGGAAGAGGACGAGGAACTCACCGGGAAACGAGCACGTGGCCGTCGAATTAGCAGGGACGGGACACGAAGACGATGCGGTGGCGCGCGGCTCGATCCTGCGTCGTTGAGGGGCGGTGAAGTAGGAGAATAGCACGAACGGGGGAGGAGCGCGGTAGCAGCAGCGGGGAGAGGGGAGGCGCCGCAGCCGAACAACGGTAGTGCGCGGGTGCGTCCGCGGCGGCGCCGCCTCCGAGAGCTTCGCACGTCGCCGTTGCGCGGAGGACGGAAATGGCAACTCGCGTTGGTAGCAAAAAAAAGCGATAAGAAAAAGGAAGAGAAAGGTGGGCGACGTGGACGCTTGATTGCCGCGCGATGCAAGAAGATCGGACGACGCGCGAGAGGGAGGACGGGAGCGTGAGATCCCCCGGGTGATTACAAGACTTTCCCGAGAATTTTTCGCCTGTAGCGTATGCCGCGTTTGCTCTAACATGTAGGGTCAGCTCATACGTGTGTGGCATCTATCGTAGGAACACGCCATCCTCATCTCCGTTCATGCATTTGCGCAAAACAAAAAATAAAAAAATAGCGATCTCAAGGTAAAGCACCGTTACATGTCTAACGAATCAAGTTTATATGTGATGATTTTGAAAAACTATCCAGGCAGGGCTCCCGCGACCATGGTCGCGACCGCCCGCGCCGCCGCCCTGATCTCTCTTCTCCGACCAGCCCTGGCAGCTCCGAGACCAGATCTAGGTTCCTATCCGTGCCATCTCTTCGTCCATCTCGAAGCCTAGCGCCGCTGTCGTCGGAATCGAGGTGGTCGTGCTCTTCCTTGCCGGCTGCCAGCGAGGAGGTCGCCGGCGCGTGGTCCGACAGTTCCTTGGTTTGGACGACTGCTCCGACAGAGATGGACGTCGGCCTACTGTGGCATCCTCTGGTTGGCAGCTCTGTGGCGTCGGCCTCTCCGGCTCCTCCCGCTGCACGCATCCTCACCGACAGGCTTGGTGTAGCTGTTCTCGCCCGCCGCAGGTCTGACCCATCCAATGGGGGACGGATGACTCCAGCTCGCGCCCATCCTCGCCCTAGGTTGGCGACGGTGACCCAGCGCCCGAGTTCTCGCGCCGCCCCGACGGTGACCGCGCTGGCCCCGGCCTTCAGCTGCATCTCCAACTCTGCTGCAGAGTCAACACCTCCTCCACCGTTGCCCGCTGCTGGTCAGGCTCCGATGCCACCGCAGCGCTGTTGCCCCTCAGAGCTCTCGTCGATGGAGCTCGTCCCACCATCGCCCCTGCCAGGGTTGGCGTCTACGACGGAGCTGGCCTCAAGTTTGACATCGCCGTCCATCCAGGTTGCTGCTTCTAGCCACATTGAAGATGACAATAGTCTGACGAAGTGCATTTGCCCTGCCGCCTCCTCTGTTGTTGGTGGACGTGGAGTCAACCCGGGGCGTTCCACCTTTGCTAAGGTCCTGTCGCATGGGGGGCTGGCCTCCGACCCTGCCGTTGTGGTTGAGGGCCTCGGGTCATTGTCTCTGCCACCAGCTGCCTCGGGCGAGGCAGCCACGGTATCCGCGGAGGCGAGCTCCGTCGAGGACGGCGATGAGGTGTTACCCGCGGCTGTCGGCGCAACAGGCAGGCGGAGGCGGGCAGCACGGACACGGGCAGCGTGGAGCAGGCAGAGGCCCATTGGGTGCTTGTCCAGCCTAGGCGCAGCGTGCGTCGCATGGCCTTTGCCCCTCCGACATCGAAGACCCGTCCTCCTCCTCCTACTTGGCTTAACGGGAGGTGTCACCGTTGCCATGAAGCTGGGCACTGGGCTTCGACCTGCTGTGAGCCGCTCAGGTGCAACAATTGCCGCCAATTCGACCATAAAGCGGAGTGTTGCAGGGGGAAAACTACTCATTGCCCTCCTCCGGTCCATGTTCGCCATGTTGCACATGCGCCGGCTGCTGATCGTCCTCGTCCCCGGCAGCGCTCCCCTCCCCGTCCGCAGGTGCGTCCGGAGCCACCTTGCCAGCCATCTGGTGTGCATTTGCAATCTGTACTCGTCGACCGGCTTGTCGACCAGCCGTTGTCACTTCGACATCCTGCGCCTCCCCCTTCCACGACGGATACACAGCTCACCCTGGCCGAGGAGGCTATGTTGCTTCGTTTCGAGCTAAACGGTTGCCTCGTGAGGGTGGAGAGTTTCTTGGTGAGAGCGGATACTGCTCTTGGCACATCTCCTGTTGAGACTGAAGCCTCTTCTCAGACCGAGCTCATTGCCGGTTCAGCTAACATTGGGAAAGAAGTCTTCTATGGCAGCTTTTCCCCTCATGCCATGCCATGCCCGATGATGCATACTCAAGTGTCGGCTCCCCCTGAGAGTGAGATCTTGGCTCCGGTCTTGTTGCTCATGCCTAAGTTGCACGAGTTGTGTGGGGAGTGGGCTCCTCCCTTGTCGATGGAGCAGCTGGAGGTTGATTCGCTTGGGCCTTCGACAGTGGCTTCCTTGCCACCATCTCAGGAGTCCAGCCACCCTGTCTTCGTTGACTCAGAGGCTCTCTTTGGAAAAGAGCTTTGCGGACTTCTCGCTAGCTTGGAGACAGTGAGCCCTGGATCTGGGAAAGAAATTGCTTACCTCCTGTCGGGGAAGGATACGGGGAACAAAGTCAAGAAGGTGCAGGAGTATCTCAAGAGCAATATCAAGACGAGTGGCACAACAATGAAGGCTTCCGCGACTACATGATGATGGGTCTCTTCTTCAAGTTGCCGTGTCTGAGATGTTTGTTGTTGTGTCTTTAGCGAGGTTCCCCTTCGCGACGTGATGAGTAGTGTTTCGAGAGTTTGCGGCTGTTTCGGGTTCGGTGAGTTGGTTGATCTGCCTAGATGATCAGGGAGTTGCATGAGAATAGTCCGCTTGGGTTTCTCTGGAATGATTTTTGGCCGGTTTTCCGTTAATTAAACGGTCACCTCTCTTCTGCTTAATTAATAAAAATGGCAAATCTTTTGCCTTGTTTCAAAAAAATATTGAAAAACTTTTCAAAATATTTTATGGAAACTTTTACTGCTAGTACATGTCTAACAAAACTAGTACATGTCTAATGAAACTAGTATACAGTAGTAACATATGCAAGAGCAGGGCTGAACATTTTACGGGAACTATATCGAACTGACAATTGGGCCGAAACCTTTACGGGGCCTGCCTCAATATGGTCATGTATTATTGAGCTTGTAGTGGGCTGAAACAGTGTTGGATCACAATTTGTACGGATCTTTGATATATGGGCGAGCTTATCCACTTAACTTAGACGGGACGACCCACTTAACTTGAACGATTCAGCATGTTTAACTCCAACATGCCTTAGGTGGGCATGGTATCTACCACGGTTTATAACCATCAACCATGGATTTTGCCGGTCGTGGTGGATTGTTTTGTCACACGGCTTTTAGTACAATACACCTTTCCATGGTAAAAACCGTTTAGCCATGAAAAAATGCGCTTCCACCCCTAGTGAAACTTCACAACAAAAGGCCAAGGATTCAAGTTTCTCTCCAACAAGGTTTTCGAGCCATAAACGACGATTGTTTCAAATGGTCATGTTGCTTAGCTCAAGTTGACATTCAAACCAAGTCGTACTCATGTCGAAGATAAGGTGTGCTCAAGCTCATGTTGCTTATTCACTTTTGATCACCTATTGTGTCATGCTAACTTGTTTCTTTTATATTTGTAGCTCAATATTGCTTAAAATTTGTTCATGGGAAACCAGATAAGAAAGGTGGCAAGGTCGGCAAGGATTTCACTTTGCACGATTGTTGGACTATTCGTGAGAATGATGAGAAATGGAGGAACCACCTCTCCTATGAAATCCTAAACAAGAGGAAACCCCCTCTACCTCGGTTGGATAGGATTTGGTGGTTGACATCGATGACGAAGGATCAAGTAGCCCCACTCCTCTCTCCTTGGTCACTCAAAAGAGGCATGATGGGAGGAAGAAAGCTAAGCATATATATGAGGGCGAAGGGAGGAGAAAATATGTACAAAGAGTCATTAGACAACATGATGGTGGTGAGGAAGGAGCTTGCCTCCGAAACAAGGGATTTGAGGAACAAAGAAATTTATGAGTGGAAAGAGGCTCGAGAGAGGGAGGTGGCCGCTGAGGAGAGGGGGGCTACGGCCGAGGAAAAGCTTGTCAAGGCGAGGAAGTGGAAAATGTGTAATTGATCAAGAGGATGGAGAACGAGGAAAGGATCATGTCATGGACCCAAGTGGTCTAGATGAGAAGGGCCGAGCATACTCGGAGCTTTGTCATGAACAAATCTTATTGTCAAGAGGGTTAATCATGGGCGGGCACATGTGTATTCGTGGGTATGCAGGTGAATACCCAAAAAAAAATTACAAACATTTCAAATCATATGATATAGCCATAGCTCCTGTTAACTTTGTCTAAAAGACAGTCCAGGTTGTGACTAAAACATGTGGTTGTGAAGTTGGATAGTGTGGATGAACACACCTTAGCAATTCTTGGGTTCGAGATCCGGTTCTTTCACCATTTGTCCTATGTTGGCATTTTTTTTAAATTTTTGAATACCCATTCACAAAATGCCGGGCCCGCCCCTTGGGTTAATGAGAGGCAACGGTGGTGGTGTCAATAGAGACGGTGGTTCCATTTGAGAGATAATTCTATGCACAGATGAATTTCCATCGATACATAGATGAATTTCTATGTACTGATGAACTATTATTTTGTGTTGATGATGCAATTTGCTAGCGGTTCTACGCTTGAATGATGCATTTTTATTATAGATATCTAATGCTCTTATTTGTGATGAATTATATTAATTATTATTTGTACATTTTTGTAGTTATTCGGAATGATATATGAAATATGTAGGAAATTAGTAGATGGAAGGAAATACTTAAATTATTGGCAATCCAGCTTTTCTGATTTCCACAATCGTAATCTGGAAAAGCTGAAATTATCCTTTTTACCCGCATCTTCTTGAAACCCACTTTGGGGGCAAAGCTACCACGTACACCCACGAGAAGGCACGAACCTGTCGAGTCGCTGATTCCAAGCACCCCGACCGACGTTATTGTCGCCACGTGCACCCCGAGGCACAATAATTTAGCTAGCTCCACCCCACGGCGCACCGCCAGCTGTACCCCACCTCCTCTGTTCTATTCTTCGCAGGCGCGGACGTGGACAAACGACCATCGCATTCCCAAACTCTCTCTCTGCCCCCCTCCTCCTCATCGCATTCCCAAACGGCCATCTTCGCTTTCCTTCCCACCGCCCGCCGCTTCTCCCCCTTCGCCCGCCGGGATACGAATACGATTCCCCCGAAATACGAGCGTGCTGCTGCCGCTCTCGTGGGAATGGCCTCGGCGGCGGCGGAGGAGGGGCAGAGGAAGTCGGAGGCCGAGACGGGGATGTTGATTGGGCCCAGAGGTGGTGGGGACGTGATGAAAGACGGGGTGGCGAGGGAGGTGGTGCGGATGGAGAAGGAGGCGGTGATCCCCGTCATCAAGCCCAAGCTCATCATGAAGCTCGCCGATCTCATCGGTAAGCCCAAGCTCGTCACGCTCGAAGCGATTGTGAATTTTAATCTGGGTCGCCGCCTCCCTCGCTTTCCATCTATAGGCAGGCCCGTTTCTGTTTCTGATTTGTTCGTTGAAATTGTGTGCGTGCGTGTCTTGGGAAGCCTTTTCTGTATAAATGTAGTAACACGGTGGCTGGAACCAACCTGCAGTAGCTCTGCCTCGCATGGCTTGGTGGTTTGCTGCCATTTATGTTTTCCTAGTGCTGCCTAATTTCTGAATTCGCCTAGCTTTTTAGTTCTTCATCATGATCCCCAACCAGACATACAAAAATGAAAATGATGGGCTGTTTGAGGTTATTAGCAACACACGCGTTCTATTGATCATGATGCAATTCCTTTCTGTTCGTTAATGCTTTTGATGAAAAATATATACTTGCTCAGATGAACTTTTCCCCAATAAGTCGTTCCGTTTATTTTATTTTTTCTTAGAGCATGATGCGGATCGTAATGAGTTCTTGAAGCTGTGCAAGAAGATGGAGTACACCATCCGGGCTTGGTATCTCCTCCAGTTTGAGGATCTAATGGTAGCCATCTTGTTGGATTGGTCCATATTTTCCTATTATCAGGGTTTCTATACGATAGGCCAATATTTCTTGTATCTTACGTGTTCTGTTCGATGCAGCAATTGTACTCGCTCTTTGATCCTGTTACTGGTGGGAAGAGGCTGGAGCAGCAGAATCTGGCTTCTGACGAGATTGATACTCTTGAATTCAACTTCATGACGTATCTTTTCCAGGTTGGCCCACTAGACATTCTTCATACCATAAGGCCCCATGTGGATAACGGTATTCTTCATTAAATCATAGTTAGTCCCATACCATCGAGCATTTGAGCTACAACTTCATTACCCATGTGAATTTGGTTGCTTAATGCAGTAGGTTTCATATATTTATCCTGTCCTGATTCATCAAGACCTCCCTTGGTTTTGCATCTATTGTTTCATTCGATCTTGACAATAAGAAAAGCTAAATATGTCTGGAAGGCCTATTTGATAATAATAACCTTAACATTTCCGGGAGAAAAACATTCATGAGATGTTAAGTTTGAATATGGGGCATTCGAGGCTTCCCATACTGCTTTTCCATAAAAACTACCAAGGTAACCCCATTGATAGTCTTACAAAATAATCTTGGGGTGTTCTGTCGCTATACCTTCGTACTTTTGGCCGGTACTTCTTCACTTGCTTGTTGGCTGAATTTTGCATCCAAAAATGCCTGGTTTTCGTAATAAATTTTTACCAAGCTTCTCCCTTTTCTTGTATGGGAGAAATAGTTTTCATTTCCTTTCTATGTTCCTTGGGCTATTGGGTTCAGTTGAAATTGGTTTGCCTTTCTGTGTTTGCTCGGAAAGGTGCATAAGGAAATTGCATTGTTAGGAAACTGACTCGTAATTACTTTTCGGCCTTTGAACTAAGAAGACCAAATGGATTGATGATGCGAGATGCCTAATTGACATCATAGTAACAAAGTTTTTGCCATATTTACTATTTCGTTTGTTTAATAATTAAGAAGCTGTCACCATTTAGATTCACTGTATCAAGCAGATAATGGAAAAGAGCAACTTCAAGTTGTTATCTGATGAAGAGTATGATGTTGCACAGTCTGGACGATATCTTTTGAACCTCCCCATCAAAGTTGATGAATCCAAGGTTCAGAATTATATCCTTTCCAAGTAAGCATCAGAAAGAACATGTTCAGTGCACTGAATTTCTTCCCTTCAAATGTAGCTAGACAAGAAGTTGTTGACGACATACTTTAAAGAGCACCCGCGTAATAATCTTCCTTCATTTGCTGATAAGGTAAGCTTCGTGTCTTGCTAATTAACTTGCCACTTTCCCTTGGTGGCATGCGTGATAAGGGCATGTTAGCATTTCATGATTGTGTATCTTCTTTCCTTATTCTTGCTTATCTGATAAGGGTATTAAGTTACTTGTTTTGTTAATGCTGCCGTGTCATACTATAATAGGAATATATAAGGATTTACCACTCACAATGACATGTGGGTCTCATGGCAGTGAGGCATGACGTCAGTGGTGGAGCCAGGATTCGAACAAGCCCTGAGCCAAAATCTAAGCACTTAATACCGTCCCAACAAATACTCCATGCTGGAGCATAAATTTATGGTTCTACTGCATACATTTTTATGGCGCAATTGCATAACAATACACTTGAAAATTTGCCCAATTCGCAAAAGTACAACCAAAGACACAGCAGCCATTCTTCATCATTTTAAAAGTCTCCCATTGTAGCATCATAACATGGAATAAACCCCAGAGTAATATCGGAATCCCCCTAACGATTTCAAGGAGGAACAAGTGTCAGAGGAAGAATCTGGTGAGGATGGTCCCCGCCCTTCAGCTTGATCAAAAACAAAGTAGCCTGGGCCGTGCCATGCCGCACTGTGTCTCCCGCCTATGGATCTCGATAAAGATGGTTGATATTAGCTGGTGTCAAGTGGGTAGCAGCCAGTGCGTTTGGAAATGTCGCGACAGCTTAGCAGATGTGGTGGGCTGGCACCGCGGCACAAACACACAGCACCTTGACTTATTTCTCTCTCTCCTCCATCATTAAAAAAGGCGAGCGTAGGCATGCGCTTAAGCGTGCCTAGGCGCTACACCTAGCGCTTAATCGTGCTATGCATGCGCTTAAGCGTGCCTAGGCATGCGAGGCGAGATGGGCGATAGGCAGAGGCAAAACTAAGAATTAACGCCTAATGCTTTTTTGAACCTTGCTTTCTGCTGCAGTGAGTGCAATGCAAGGATGGAGTTGTTCTGTTCAGTCGATTGCCTGTCGCATATGCTCCTTGTTAGGTTTTGGCTGAGTCGATCAATTGCTCCTTGGCCCTTGCTTCTACCCACTTTGCTCTCTTCTCTTCGATTTCTATTGTTGGGAAAATCCATGGGTACCAATCTTTGGAGTTGCAAACTCCTAAATTTGCATTGAATTGCATACACCAAGCAGTTCACTTAAAAGATCGAACCGTCAGGAAAAAAGTGGCTTATGTATTTTCACACCCCTCACGTTTATGCTCCACCAGTTCTTATACGTGGGAATGTGGGATCAATGTAAACCACAACTATGTTTATTCATAGAGCGTTGGCTGGGTCTTGAACTCATGACCTCTTGGCTCTTATACCATATTTAATTGTATGCACAAACCAGCTCACCCAAAAACTTGAGTAGTTTGGAAAAGGTGCGCTATATATTTCAACAATTATATTCCATAATGGTCTACTTTGTAGTATATTGTCTTCCGTCGTGGCGTTGGGATCGACCGTACAACTGATTACTTTGTCATGGAGAAAATCGATGTAATCATATCCCGAGTTTGGAGGTCATTGCTAAGCTTTACCAGGTATTGAGCTTGTTTGAACATCTTTTACCTCTCCAAACAAGGATAATCCAGATTACAGAACTGTTGTAGTTCATGGTAGTGATGATTTTTTTTTTTTAGAATTGATAGATTGTTCTCTAAGAAACCACAGTCAAAGCCAAGTGACATTAAGAAGACAGACGAAATTATTGAAGACTCAGAAGAACAAGATCTATTTGTTGAGCGCATTCGGCTCGAAAAAATTGAGCTAAGGTTGGTAGTTTTATCGATGATATTTGGTAGAGTTCAATTGGATGTAATTTTTATGAAGTCCTATCTTTTTCGTAACAGCATTAAAAACCTGATGCATAAGATGACAATTCAAGAACCTACATTTGATAGGATGATTGTGGTTTACAGGTAGCTTTTCCACCCAAGCTGTGTACTCATGAAAATTTCTTATGCTAATCAGCAAGTGTTGATATAGTGATATTAATTTCTTGTACTATTGTTATGTACTTATATGTAAAGGAGGGCTGCCACGAAGACTAACACTGATCGTGGAATATTTGTAAAGCACTTCAAAAATATTCCAATGGCTGATATGGAAATTGTTCTTGTAAGATCATCCATATCTATTCAGCATCCTTTTAGTTGCTTCAGTGCCTCAGTGGTTGTCATTTATGGACCTGAAATTGGAACTTATTTTGTAGCCAGAGAAGCAGAATCCCACGTTAACACCAATGGATTGGGTCAAGTTTCTTATTTCTGCTGTTATCGGTTTGGTATGTTCTGACTATATTGGCTCTCCCTAGATGCATTTATAGCAATAATTTTACTGTATTAATTCCTTGTTACTTGCAGGTCACTCTTGTTGGTTCTCTTGAAATGCCGAAGGCTGATGTATGGGTTGTCATTGCAATCATGTCTGGTGTGATTGGATATTGTGCTAAGATCTACTTCACGTAAGTTCTGTATTGATGTTCTTCAGTCTCAGGCATCATTCCATAAATATCATTCTCTGAAGAGGGTAACTTCCTTAGAAGGCTCATACATTGCTCTATAACCAATTGCCAATTTGAGCTAAAAAAGAGCTTGCTAATATTTGTAGATGCAATTCTTTAATCTTATAATATTTATCATTGGTAGTATGCCATGTGTTTGTATATTGTGATACAGGTTTCAGGCAAATATGACATTATATCAGAATTTGATTACGAAGTCAATGTATGACAAGCAGCTTGATAGTGGGAAAGGAACACTTCTCCATTTATGTGATGATGTGATACAGCAAGAAGTATGAAACAAATGAAAGCTCATCTTGCAATACAAGTTTTACCTACATCTAAGATGTGATGTGCACTGATATTCCACCGTTTTTTCACGTAGGTTAAAGAGGTCATAATTTGTTACTATATTTTAATGGAGCAAGGAAAGGCAACTATACAAGTAAGCATGTATACCTAGTGTTATGTGATATGACTTCCTTTTATTTCTTTTCGTATTTATCTCCATTTTGTCGTTTTCGGCATCTCTATCATGTCAAAAAAAAAAAAAAAAAATCTTATGCAACGCTTGTTTTCCCTTTTGCATTTTAACTTCAGCTTGTGTAGTCCTTATTGTCTTCTAGTGTGCATGGCCAATGCTTTCTTGTAACATATGATATATAACACCTTGACATTAGCATATGTTATCCTGGGTTTATGTTCTGTTTCCTGTGCTTCTCCATGTCACTAGTGTGCAGCATCATCCACTGTTAGAATAGAAATCCACCCATGTGCATTTGTATCTGTGTAGGTGTAATTTATTGATTGGCCATGCATACTCATTTATGAAAACTACTCCCTCAGGCTATGTATACAAGGCCACTTTCGTGCTTAACTTTTACTAATAATTTCACCAATACAATGTGAGTTATATCTTATATGTCACTAAAAGCATATCATCGGGTTCGGAGGTGGAAAAGGGACTTCCTATTTTGCATTTCTAGATGAAAAAACCAGACAATTGGTAGTAGAAGGTAGACCATTGGCATGTTGCTAACATACTACTCCCTCTGTTCACAATTATAGGATGTGTTAGATATTTGAATTTGAATGTAAACCATATACGGATCAAAATGAGTGAATCTACACACTAAACCACGTCTAGATACATGCGTTTTAGAAAAAAGCTAGAACATCTTATAATTGTAAATGGAGGGAGTATTACTGTTGAGACAATGACAGCCAAAATTTCTGTTGAAAAAGGCAAAAATCAAAATCCCAATTGTAGAAAAATTGTGGGGAGTTCCTAAGGACTACATTAAAAAAGGACTGAGCTATATTAGTAGATCTATTCATTTGGGGAAGCCTCTCTAGATGGATATAACTCACATTTTGTTGGTAAATTTAATGGTCAAAGTTAGACCCAAAATATAAAGTGGCCTTGTATACAGAGATGGAGGGAGTACCGCCCTGATCATATATTAGGTGCCCATCGTGCCAACCCAAGATCACTTTTTTGTAAAAGATTATTGCAACAAGAAATTTCTGGGTCGTTATTGGCACAGAAATGCTTGCTTATGTAACAAAATTCGTCCATATATTTATTTTCTAACTTAGGACCCCTTAATGTGAACTTAGGAACCTAACAGTATATTTTATTTATGTGTTGGTTCTCTCCAGGATCTTGATTTGCAATGTGAAGAGCTAATTAAAGAGGAGTTTGGTGCCGAGTGCAATTTTGATGTCCATGATGCTGTAAAGAAGTTAGAGAAGCTTGGTGTCATTCATCGGGTAAATCTTTCAGCCAATTCATTAGCAAGGACCTCTCTGTACCAAAGCCGCTGGTGGGTTGGAACTTATTTCTATGGATGGTTACCTGTGTAGCGGGTAAAAGCTGTTCAGTTTGCCATGAAAGTAGTTGCATGCTTGTTTTAAAATAGAACTTGTAGGTTGCATGTGAGTACCAAACTCTTACAATGCGGTTTCTAGCTGATTACTGGCAGTTATGCGCTGATTTTTTTCTAAAAATAAAGACTTACATAATTTGAGCCTCTCTGGTTTTGAAGAAACTGGCAACCGTGTTTTGACCCTTTTGCCCATTAGACGTATTTCACATTTTTTTTTGGAAATTCAAACATGAGAAGTTACAGTTAGAGCAACATGTTCTTTTACTGTTTGTACCATTTTAAGCTAGAGTAAAATCCATTCGGAGGTACTAACTAAAGGTATATGGGAGGGGGGTCAAGTTTTTTCCGAAAAGGAGGATAACCCCTGGCCTGTGCATCGATTGATGCACACATCCATATCTTCTATATCTAAATAGGAGCACCCCACTACTTGATTTTCCAGTCTTCTCCACGCGTTTTTTACTCATCCGTCGCTGGTCGCTCCTTTCCCTCCCGCATTTTCTCCACGTGGCTGGGTGTCACTTCATCGGTTATTATTAAAAGCCGGGGCATCGGAGTCGACCAAAGTCGACCGGAAAAAAGCCCCGAAAAACCCGAGGCCATATGGAGAAAGAAACATAATGCTTGCAATAATTAGTATGCACATAAATGAATGAAAAATGGCACACTAGCATATTCAAAATGTGTTGTACAGTAATATTCACCATCCATCAGAATTTGCATTTGAACTCGTGCTTTGAAGAACATATGTATATTCCTTGGGTGCCTGTTCCATGGTTGTCTTTGCTTCCTGTTTAGTCCTGCCATGTTACTGGTTTCTGGATGTTCTTGAACAATGTGATATACATATACCTAAGATGCTCGTTACATAATAGGGAGCTTTTCACCATTTTTGTTACGAGTCATTTGCTGAATAAATACCGTCCAAACTACTAGAGTCCATTCCAAGGTTTCCTCTTACATGCTAAAACTGAATTTGTGCTCCTCAGGACTCGATTGGAAGGATCTTATGTGCTCCCTTGAAGCGTGCCAATGAGATCATAGGCACCACAACTGAAGAAATGGTGCAGCGAGCACAACAGAACCCTGCTTCTTAAGTTCCACCTCAGAGAAAATGTGTTTATCTATCTGTATATTATTAGCACACGCCAGAACTGAGAAGGCACCTGTTCATCTCTGATGGAATGTTCTAAGCTCTGCTATTTTTTCTCATTGGTGTGTCCGAGTGAGTGTGACTAGGAGTGCAACGTTTAGGTCAAAATCTGTACATGTGAGTTGTACATAACGTTCATATATATGTAACGAGACCCCAGTTGAATACCTTGTCTGCCTTGCAGCTCTCATTTTCCCTAATAGATTCACTTGTCCAGTGTTGCTTGTTGAGTTGTTGTGTTGATGCTAGTTCAGATGTCCTGGATGTTCTCCCTGGAACTGTCATGAATCTGTGTACTTTTGGAAAATGGATCCCGTTACCAAGGATCGAGCCATCAGTGATTTCGGCAATAAAAGTTTTGACACGGCATGGTGACTTTAGCAAACAAGTTTCTAGGGCAGAATCCCCAGCCAAACTGTGTGGCCCAGGTGTGTCCACAGATACTGGAGAAACTGAAGGTCCATGTTGCAAGATGGCACCTTGCCTTGCCCTGGTGGCAACGGGCAAGCCTCTAGCCGTGGGTGGTGTACGTTCATTTGAGCAAGAGGATAACAACCAGCAGAAAGAGGAGACACAAACACGCACAAACACAGAGAAGAAAGAAAAAAGAGAAGGGACAATAGCAATGGCCGTGATCTCCACTGTTTGCCCACCATCCCTCCTGGCAGTTCAAACCCTCCGCAGCGGCAGACTCCAGAAGAATGGTGCCACCTGCCCACCAAGAGCAACAGCTTTCAGAGTCAGGGCTGTGAAGCTTCCTGCAGGAGTAAGTTCCATGGCTGCCTTCCTTCTTACTTTCTTTATTTCGTGCCTTAATTTTAAGTTATTTTGTGCCATGGAGGTATGTGCTTTGATTTTAAGTTATTATAAATCTCGGGTGTTTCTGTCAGCTTCAAGTGCCAAGGGCGCAGCCCAAGCTGAGTGAGCCGTTCCTAGGTTTCACCAAGACGGCGGAGGTCTGGAACTCCAGGGCCTGCATGATAGGTCTCATCGGGACCTTCATCGTTGAGCTGGTACGAAAATCATCACTAGTTTATTTACTCGCAAAAGTGGTGCCATAATTCCAGTGCTTCAATTGCTTGTGTAACGACTGATGCATTTGGGGGCTTTGATTTCAGATTCTGAACAAAGGCGTTCTCGAGATAATTGGTTTCGAAGTGGGGAAAGGCCTCGACATTCCTTTGTAGTTCGTTCTCACTCACTCCCTGCCTCTGCTGAGTGCTGATGTTCATATATAAGAGTCACAGAAAACGGCTGTAGCCATCGACGGCAATGTCTATGCACCGTACTAAGAATATAATCAAGCTCTTAACATTCCATACACTACTTGCTATTTTCCATTTTACACCCACCATAATACCTTACTGTGATTAGCAGAGGGGTTTACATTACTCGACGATTATTCCGATAAACTGTGTGATGATTCAAACAGTTAATACCTAAGCTGGCCATAGTTTCGAAGAAAAAAATGTCATGGTGGAGTTAGCGCCTATGGAAAGTTAACAGAATGCATCGATAAAACTTAAACACCTTATTCAGTAGCATGTCATGAATAAAGCCCTTTCACCAGGGGAATGGAGGGAATTGAGCATTGGTAATGTTTTTAGCAAGATAGGAAAATGGATATTATTAAGGGCAGACTGAACAATCAGGAATAAGATAAACACTCAGTTTCATGGATCATCACTTCAAGGATTGAAATAGGTGTCTGGGCACCTTACTGAGGACCACGTTTCCATGTAGAAGAAACACTTAGGGGCTGCTTGGAATGATTGTAGAATTAGCGAGCTTACTGGTACTTAGCTCAAAATTGAACTAAATACCCGTGGACAAACTAATTTTACACCTATTCCAAGCGGGGTCTTACTGATTACTCCACCATTGGATTGGGTGCAATAGAGTTATAAGCTTGCATGCTATCATTCTAATGACTTTAGATTTAGACAGTACACAAGTAGAAACTTAGGATCAATGGACCAGTCTGATCGGGTTTCAGATGGCCGAGGGTTCAGTAGCCATGCTTCTGGCCTCGAAGTGCGCTCGCTCCTGAACGAAGCAGAAATGTTAACTCCATTGCTAGAATTGCTGAGCCCTACTTCATATAATACATGCTCCAACTCACAGTTGCACTATCTTCATTCCTAGAGGAACTTATGTTTTTTTAGAATACACCATATAAAACACATATCATTTTCATAGAAGAAGGGACCCAGCGGCCAATACAACGCCACCTTTAGGGCTACAAGAAAACAAAATTAAAAAGACAATTGTGAGATTAACTTGTTCTCTACGTGCTAACCCACCACCTATCTAAAGTAGACTACTCCCAATCGCCCAACCGTGACGGCTAATCAGCCATGTTTTGGAACACGTCTCCCGGTTCGCCTTCCTCCATTGGCCCATCTCCACCTTGATCCGGTCAATGATCAATTGTGCTGATGGATTTTCCTGTTGAAAACCATGTCATTACGGTGTGTCCAGATGCACCATATAACTAGAATGATGACCGACCAAATATCCATGCGGTCACTCGCGCTCGGCGGAGAGAGACCCACCAGCGCACTATCTCCTCATCCGGACTCGGAGTACAATACGGAAGCTGCCATTCATGGAAACAGTCATGCCAAACCTCTCTTGCCACGACACACCCCAAGAACAAATTATGCACGCTCACCGCTCCCTGGTTGCATGGGGGCATTGAGTCGGGTGCGGAAGCGCCCTCTTGTCGGTTTGCCGTCCAGCATTTGCTTTTGGAAACAATCATGCAAAGAACTTGTAGCCCATCGGTGCACGGGGTAGTTAGATGGGGTCACTCATCGTGTCGGTGACCATAATCGCAAAAACCGTTGCGCATGCCAACCGAGCGGAATAGTTCCATCTTTCTCCCAACTACACCTTAGGTGTCCACACCCTCGAACGTCGAGACTATGCCCCGAAGGGTGAAGAACCCTTGTAGTGACGGCTCATCAAGATTCATAGTGCAGGACGAGCAAGAGCGAGTTAGTGTAGATGACGCCGATGAAGATGTGCAACCTCCAACAGGCAGTAGCATGCTTGCAGAAGGTACATTAGAGGCCAGGCAAGAAGTCGTGTCGTTGATGACAAAATCGAGCACTCTAAAACACATGACTTGATCGTAGACGAATTGTCCCTCAGTTGCTCGAAGGAATTCCTCCCGGATCACAACCCGAGCGGATGCTTGACCCACGGTGGACTTCAACTATCGTGGTAAACTCACAGTAATAGCCATTGGGGATGGCCAAAACAGAGGAAACGTGGAGCAAGGCACACATAGGAATCCGGCAACAAGATGCCCACGAGTTCAGGCCCTCGATAATACCCTACTTTTTTTAGACCCTAGGCTCAAGGCGAGCCCGGCTTTAACTTAATGAAACCACCACAAAAACCACAATGTCCGTACAAACTAGGAGTCCGGCCAACAGAGCACGCATGCTCGAAAGGAAAAGACGAAGCGCCAATCGCTAGAGTAGCATACATGCACCAACACGTAAGTGCTACAAGCATGCGGAGGCAGCCCCCAAGGCCACCGCACATGCACGCACGACACCTAAGGACAGGGTACAGGAAGTAAAGGGATACAAGCAGGATGGGGAAGGTAACGTCACACTGGCGCCTCCCTAATATGGGTGTAGAGCGAACGAATCCTGCTAATCGTCAGCTCCACCACCTCCCTGTCCTGCCTCCTAGCCACTAGCTTCCACACCTGCAGATACATAGATAGTTTGTATAGTCCGTCAGCTGGCTGTGAGGGAAACACCCCTTCAATGGTAAACTTGTTCCTAGTTGTCCAAAGGGACCAAGCTAGAGCCGCGCAGCAGATCCAAAGAACTCTCTTAGGTTGGCCCACAAATCTACGCAGCTCCTGGTACAAGTCAGAGAAGCAGGCAGGATTCTAATTGCATTGGAGGAGCTCCCGCACTCCACTCCACATGAACTTGGCGAGAGTACATGTGAAGAAGATGTGGCTGGTGTCCTCAAACTCACCACATAGGGCACAAAGGCCCGAGGAGGGCCCCCATCGGTGACGAATATTGTCATTAGACGGAAGCCGCTTCCTAATAAGATGCCATAAGAACACCTTGATCTTCTGGGGGACCCCAATCCTCCAGATCTCACTGAAGTGTTTAAGTGGTGTGCCCTCGCAAAGCTTGTGGTATAGAGAGCGAACTGCGAACCTCCCCGAAGGTTCAAGAGTCCAGGTAATTCGGTCCGGATCCTGAGAGATAGGAGTACCCACAACCACCCCCCTCAGGTTAACCCATTGGTTATGTTCCGCTTGACCAAAGGTATGCCTAAATGCTATTTCCCAACCCTCCTGGCCATGGGCCTGGGTGACTATGATCTCCGGCTCGGTGGCAATGGCGAAAATTGCCGGGAAGCTCTAACTTAGGGGACCCGAGCCAATCCACCAGTCCAGCCAGAATCTGGTGGAAGCCCCATTACCAACCAGGTGCTTGGTCCCCAAGCGAAACACCTCCTTGGCATTCTGGAGCGCTTTCCAGAATTGCGAACCATGGGTATGGTTGTCCACTAACAGATCCTTACCCCTAAGGTATTTATTGCGGAGGATGTCGGCCCACAAGCCGTGATCTCCGGCGTAGATCTTCCAGATCCATTTTGCCATGAGGCACTTGTTCATCAGTTTGGTGTCCATGATCCCGAGGCCCCCCAAGGACTTGGGCATGCAGATGTCCTCCCACCGAACCCAGTGGTATTTTCGTTTGGTACCGCTCTCGCCCCAAAAGAACCGGGCGTGGTGTTTGTTCATGGCGTCGTGGACACCATCACCTAACATGCACACCCCCATGGCATGTAGCGGAAGGCTAGAGAAGCAGGCCTTGACTAGAGTGAGCCTAGCCATGGCGGACATCAGTTTTCCCATCCAGGGATCCGCCCTTTTGCCTACCTTCTTTGGCAGGGGACCCCAATCCCCCGCAGTCAGAGCTCTGTCCCCAATTGGAATGCCGAGCTAAGTGAAGGGGAAAGCCCCTAATTTGCAGTTCAGCATATTCGCAATCCTTTGGTGATCCATATCAGCGTTCCCCAAAACCATAACCTCGCTCTTATGAAAGTTGATCCGAAGTCCAGACAAACATTCGAAGCAAAGGAGGATGAACTTAAGGTTGGCAATGGCTAGTTCATCCGGTTGGATCATGATGATCGTGTCATCCCCGTATTGCAGATGTGATACCCCCCAGGTACCAGGTGCGGGACCACTCCCTTAATATGGCCCGCCCATTTGCGGCATCCAGGATTGCCGCAAGGGCCTCCACCACATAATCGAAAAGAAGCGGAGAGAGGGGGTTGCCTTGGCGCACCCCCTGCCCATTCCTGAAGAAGTTGCTAACCTCTCCCTTTATGGATATGGCGGTCTGGCCCCCCGAGACTAGCCCCATGACGTGATGCACCCAGCCTAGCACCTCCCGGAGGAAGGGCCACTTCATCCGGTCGTAGGCTTTTTCAAAGTCCAATTTCAAGAAAACTCCCCCAAGTTTCTTGGACTTGACTTCATGCACGATTTCTTGCAAAGAAACAATCCCCTCATGGATATGTTGGCCCTTGATAAACGCAGTTTGAGTCCTACTAATCATGCGATGAGCTATGGGAGAGAGCCGGAGAGCGTAGGCTTTCACGACAAACTTAAAAATGACATTAATTAAGGCAATCAGACACTATTATCTAATGTCCTCCGCCCCGGGCACTTTGGGGATAAGGGTAAGAATCATGTTAGCACCCGTTTTTGGCAGGTCACAGATTCAAGTTCATTCAGGGGAGAATTGGCGACCCGAAGAAGACCTGAAGTGATGACCCGGCAGGAGCCAACCCGGCTTAGCCAGAACCCGGCGCAGGCCAGACTTGAGTTTCCTGAAGATTCCAGAAGCCGCACCAGAGAAGTCGGACGCGAGGTTGTTTAACGCTTGCAAAGCCCAAAACAGAAGTCAGATGTTGTACGATAGAACGAGTTCGAGGTCAACACGGAAGGACAAAAGGCGACTTTCCAAAAGAAGTCAGAGATGGACGCTTGGAGTCCGGGTCCAGTACGAAGCCGGCCAAGGCTTTTACCTAACTTAGAGATAGAAACCGACTTACACTACGAGTTGTAATCCTTGTAGAAGTACAATACTTGTACGGGAAGTCCAGCCGCCTCATTATATATGTAAGAGGTGACGACCGATTGAAATTAAGCAAACAATCAACAATCAATACAAACCCTACTTTTTACCCTCAAATCCTTGTTCATGATTCCGTTATTCGGTCACTTCGCGTGAGTTCATCGAGTATCGACAATCGAGCTAAGAGCGGTCAAATCCGACTTAGTTCAGCCAATCATCGCCGGCTTCCTCTAACGGGGTCCCTCCCGAGGGGCTGGGGTGTCTGGTTCCAAAAGCGCCGGCTTGTTGTCTTGCGTATCGTGCTGTAAGTCGGCCTCCCATGGGGCGAGTTGCGGAGTATCTCCCCCGGCGCTGCGGGTACACGAGGACGTGTTCGTGTGACGCGTTTCTAGCGCAACACACTTTTTGGCGACTCCGCTGGGGAAAATTTCAAACCTAAATCGGACAATGATGACCGGTTCTAAGGCTACAGATTTGTCTGCCATCACCACCGACAACATCATCAAACCTACTCTCAAGGATTTGTCGAAAGCACAACGCCAAGGCTTGGATGAATGGAAGAAGAAGAGAAGCGAGGAGTTCGAGGCGCTGCGACTCAAGCGGGAGCAGGAAGACGAGGAGTTGTACTTGGCCAGCTTCAAGTTAGATCGTCAAGGCGTAACTGCGCCGATCAAGGAGCCAGAATATGTACCTCTCAGCATCAACACCGACAAACGCGCTGTAAGTAGCAGTACCTTTTCTCCCGAGCAATTAGCCAAAATGATGTTTCATGTTTCGCAAGGCACGAACAATGTTTATGATCTTATGTTGGAACATGAAAAGGCTAAGAAAAACATCGTCCAAGGCCAGACATCGGACACACAACCGATGAGCTCCTACAGGGAAAACCGGCTTGTTAATGCACCGCCTTGTCCTACTCCGATCCGGAGTTCATCCTACCCGACGGGACAGACGGGACCAGAGGTGCGACTTCTGGGACGCGGGTCAATGCCGAATTCAGATTCGGCTCCTTGGATGCAAGCCGGCCCTGTGGCCAATTCTTCTCCTGTCACGACTCAACCGGCTAACATAAACGATTTGGTGGTCGAGTTCAGGAAAAAATTGGACCAGTAAGCATATGACAAATTCGGGGTTATGCCTAAGCATAGAACCTATGTTAAACCCTACCCTGAATATTTTGATCTACAACCCTATCCACCTGGCTATAGACTCCCCGAGTTTTCTAAATTTAATGGGGTGGTGTCGTGGGGCTACCTTTCGGGTACCCCACGGTGGTGGTACCTGGGTCACGCCAAGGGAAGCCCATTGAAGCCCATGACGTGTAACGTGTGGCCCAAGTAGCCGGTTAGGCCGGTGATAGCTTTCCTTATCCTGTAATGTGCAATCCGCACCGTCCACCCGAGACCTGGCCTGTGATATAAAGGCCAGGAGGGTGCGCCACCTAGGTCAAGAAAGACACAGGCAAACCCTAGCGAGATTGCCATCTCGCCATTGTAGCCACCTCGATAATACCAGACAAGCAGGAGTAGGTCTTTACCTCATCTCGAGGGGCCGAACCTGGGTAAACTCGCCCCCTGTTAGCCGTCGTGATCACCAACGTTCATACTCTCTCCCCCTCAATCAACCCGGGGTACACAACCTTGGGAATTGCCGAGTCCACACCTCGACAATTGGCGCCGTCTGTGGGAAGAACAGATCGTTGGAGTCATGGTTGCGCCGGCCCCATCTGCAATGAAGAACGGCATCAGCGCCAAGGAGTCGATCTACACCGGCTTCCTCGAGTTTGTCCAGCACTCGCCGGCGGATCTCTCGGCGTACGCCGAGCTGCAGCAGAGCACGTGGATTACCTTCGGTAGTCTGCGCTATCTGGTGGACAGTCGTGGAACGCTCCGGCCCACGCTGGCCACGTTGCGCGCGACGGATGCGCCTGCATCTACATCGACTGCGCCGACCGTGGCTTCACCCGCCGCGAAGATCGCATCTACTGCGGCCACGGCGATCGCGTCATCGACTGCCGTGAAGATCGCGTCCACTTCGACTGCGTCAGCACCATCTACGACCGCGTCAACGGCGACTGCGGTGACCACACCCGCGGTTACCAGAAAAATCGCATCTACTGCAACCCCGGCGCGAAACAAGTCTACTCCGACCTTCTTGTCCGCGCCCCGGACGAAGCCAAAATCTACGCCGATTTCGACTACGCCAACCGCGCCTCCGCATCGCGGAGTCGCCAGTAGCAGTGACCGTGGCACCCGCCACGTTGCTGTGATCTTCGACTCTGAGCATAGCTCGGACGAAGGAAGCAGGACTGGGAGCATCAGCCCCACTCGACGGGTTTACCCCGCGCAAGTTTATATGGCCAGCCCAGCACGATCCAACGGCGGGGAACCCGTATACCCGCTGGAGGTGACCATGCCGGACAGGGTGACAAGACTCACCATCACTCGGGAGATGGCGATCAAGGCCATGAAGCACGTGGACGAAGGCACGTTCCCTTCACCAGATGAACCCCGAGAAGACCAACTGGCGGTCCAATACTTGCTTTGGAAGGAGTCCGAGCGAGTCCGCCAAGAGAAGGCCGATCTGATTCGGCGCAAAGAATTAGCCGACGCGTCGAGTGCCAGGAGGGCAGCACACTCGTTCATGGCCGGATCGGAAGAAGTCACACAAGGAGGACGTCACAGGGCTCGCATGCCACGGGTGCCAGAGGCTGATCGCGTCCACCTTGCCCGCAATCTGGAGTCGTCATTCATGACGGAGGATGCGGACGGAATCCCCGTCCCCAAGACACCCGCTTCGGCCCTCATGGCAGTCGAAACCTACCTGCGACTAACACAGCCGCCGGAGGGTAACGCCCACGCCCGCCTTCATAGGCGACAAATTCAATCCCTCAGGGAAGTCGAGGAAGTCCTGGCAAAGTCAGCACCAGCAGAAAGGGTGCACGAGAATCGAGGCCGCCGCGATCGTGAACCCGCACCACTTGCAGACCCAGCCCCAATTCGACTGCGACAGCCGCAGCCAGGCGAAGATGTCCGTAACGTCGTCACACAGAGAAGGGTGGACCGCAGTCGACGGATGCGAGCAGCGAGTGCACAAGCCAACGACTACGACGACGACGACTTCGAGCCACGCGGAGCCGCATGTTTCAGCTTCAACATCCGTGACACGAAGATGCCCAAAGGCTTCAAGCTAACAGCGGAGACACCCAAGTATGACGGGAAGCAAGACCCAAGGGACTGGCTGGAAGACTACCTCATCGCGTGCAGCTGTCAGGGTGGTACTTCGACTACTGCCATGCAGTACATCCAGTTGATGCTCACAGGATCTGCACGCGGGTGGCTCAACACTCAGCCCAGGGACGCTTTAAGCACCTGGGACGAGTTCAGGAACGCCTTCGTGAAGAGCTTTCTGGGACATACGTGAGGCCAACAACCCTCATTGAGCTCCAGGCGTGCAAGCAAGGTCGAGACGAGCCACTCCGTTCGTACATCCAGCGGTGGACTTTGCTTCGCAACACCATGGACGGAGCCACCTCAGAAGACAGGGTAATGGACGCATTCATGCACGGCGTTTACCGCCGCGACCTCCGTGAGGAGTTTGGTAGGCTTAGGCCGAGGAACATGATCGAGCTCATGCAGATAGCCAACCAGTGGGCAGATGGAGAAGACTCTGTCCGTGATGCACCACGATCTCCGAGGCAAGAAGCAGGACCTAGCAACTGGCGAGAAGGGCGCCTGAAGAAGAAGCCGCGTTACGTCGGCAACGACTCGATCGAGTTAGTAGCGGCGGGATTCGAAACCCCCCGTGAGAGTGAAAGACAGTACAACCAGGGCGGTGGCAGCGGCTACCATGGAGAAGGAAGTCGCAAGCGCGAGTGGCGGAGACGCCCACTGACTGAAGAAGAAGAGTTAGAGCAACCCTGCAAGCATCATATGTTTAGGGACCCAGAAACAGGCAAGTGGGGATCCCGCCACCTATTGAAGGACTGCAGAAAGGCGCGTAAGATATACAGGGCGTTTGCGCGAATAGTCCCTCAGAACGGACAGCATGACAACCAAGCGGCACCCGTGGCACAGCCAGCCGCACAGCTGGCTCTCCAGGCGCCGCCTGCTCCTCCAGTCGCCAACCCAGCGCAGGCAGCGCTGGCCTTCTACCCGCAGCAGCAACAGCAACCACAGCCACAGCCGCAGGATCCTGCTAACGTGTTCCCGGCAGCACGTGGGCAGATTAACATGATACAGAAGGGACGTCCTTCCAACAGGACCCAGAAAATCATCACCCGCCAGGTCTACCAAGCACTCACCAACCCACCTGCAGTACCCGATTACCTGAGAGGCTCAGAAACAGCGATCACTTTCTCCAGAGCGGACCACCCGCCGGCGATACCACGACCCGGGCACGCTGCTCTGGTAGTCGAAGATCAGATCGGGGAGTACACCTTGAAGAAGGTGTTCATGGATGGAGGCAGCGGTATCAATATCATCTTCGCCGACACTCTCAGAAGAATGAACAAGTCAACATCCAACCTGACGCCATCAGTGAATACTTTTCACGGCATAGTACCAGGGCAAGCAGTCACGCCCATGGGAACAATCACACTCGAGGTTATATTCGGCACACCCGAAAACTTCCAGCGAGAGGCGATCGACTTCGAGGTAGTCGACTGGAAGTCGCAATATCACGCCATACTGGGTCGTCCGACCTTTGCCAGGTTCATGGCAGTACCCCACTAAGCCTACCTCCTGCTCAAGATGCCGGGACCAAAGGGTGTCATCACGGTGAAAGGCGATTTCGACCGGTCTGATAGCTGCGACCGCGAGTTTAGCAGGATTTCTGAGTTCTTCGGGATGGACGAGCACCTGGAGATGATGGCAGTCGACAACGACAAGACTCTGTTCCCGCCACGGAAGAAATCATCCAAGGACTCGGCATTCAACACAAGCGACGACACAAGGGCCCATCAGGTACACCTGACGGACGCCGATAAGACAGTCAGGGTGTCATCAAGCCTGACTAGCGCATAGGAAAGCGCGCTCGTCGAGTTCCTACGTGAGAATTGGAAGATATTTGCCTGGCAACCTTCTGACATGCCAGGTATACCAAGGGAACTCGCCGAGCACTCCTTACGCGTACACAAAGACGCTAGACCAGTCAAGCAAACCATGAGGCGTTTCGCAGGTCCAAAGAGAGATGCCATCAGCAAGGAGATTGACCGGCTGCTTCACGCCGGATTCATTCGAGAGATAAAAGAGTCAGAGTGGGTAGCAAACCCGGTATTGGTGGAAAAGAAGAAGACGAAGAAACTCCGCATGTGCGTCGACTTCACCGCCATCAACAAATGCTGCCCCAAGGATCACTTTCCGCTCCCGCGGATTGATCAGATCGTCGATTCGACTACAGGTTGCGCACGCCTATCCTTCCTGGATGCCTACTCCGGGTACCAGCAGATCAGGATGAAAGTCGAGGATCAGGAGAAGACGGCGTTCATCACACCACATGGTGTATTCTGTTACCAGATGATGCCCTTCGGGTTGAAGAACGCTGGAGCCACATACCAGCGCACGATGCAGGCCTGCTTGAAGAAGCTCATAGGACAGATCGTCCAGGTCTACGTCGACGACATAGTCGTCACCACCCGCACAGAGGGCAGCCTCATCGACGACCTCCGCAAGGTCTTCGATGCGCTAAACAAGTACCAGATCAAGTTAAACCCAGACAAGTGCGTCTTCGGTGTCCCAGCCGGAGAATTGCTGGGGTACCTTGTTTCTGCAAGAGGAATCGAAGCCAACCCTGAGAAGGTGCAGAACATACTCGACATGCCTGCACCGACCAAGCTTCATGAAGTACAACGCCTAGCCGGCAGAGTCGCAGCGCTCAGTCGGTTTATTAGTAAGTTGGGAGAAAAGGCCCTGCCCTTCTACCAACTGATGAAAAAGGTAGACAAGTTCGAGTGGACAGAGGAGGCACAAGATGCATTCGACAAACTGAAACAGACCCTCACAACCCCTCCAGTGCTGGTGGCACCACATGAGAACGAGCCACTGTACCTGTATGTGGCGGCCACGAATAGAGTGGTTAGTACCGTACTCGTAGTCGAGCGGGAGGAAGAAGGAAAGAGCCACCCTGTTCAGCGACCCGTGTATTACCTCAGCGAGGTGCTAACTGATTCCAAGCAGCGGTACCCGCACTATCAGAAGCTAGCATACGGAGTCTTCATGACGTCCAGGAAAGTGGTACACTATTTCTCCGAGCACCCGATCACGGTGGTAAGCTTCTCTGCCCTATCCGACATTCTCACCAACTCGGCCGCGACAGGAAGAGTCGCCAAGTGGGTTGTCGAGTTAGGGCCATGGGGTTGAAGTATGTACACCCGAAGGCAATCAAGGCCCAGGTCCTCCCAGAGTTTACCACAGAGTGGATAGAGGCACAACTGCCTGATGAGCCCGACTCGTCCAATGCATGGACAATGTATTTCGATGGATCCAAAAAGTTCAACTCAGCCGGAGCAGGAGTCGTGCTCATCTCACCCAAAGGCGACAAGCTGAAGTACGTGCTGCAGATGAAATTCTCACACCTTCCAACAACGAAGCAGAGTACGAAGCCCTGATCCACGGCATGCGGATGGCCAAGAACTGCGGCGCCACTCGCCTCATGATCTACGGCGACTCCTACCTTGTCGTACAGCAAACCATGAAGCAGTGCGATGCCATCGCTGACAACATGATAGCCTACAGGGAGCTGTACAATCAACTGGAAGGCCTCTTTCGACGGCTGCGAACTGCGGCACATCGGCCGCGAAAGCAACGAAGAAGCTGACGTCCTGGCCAACCTAGGTTCGGATCGAGCTCCGGTGCCACCCGAGTCTTCCTCGAGTGCATCACACAGCGCTCAATCAAGGTCCGGCCCCCGCCAGGACCCTCTACATCGACAACAAGCACCGCCAACCCGCCAAGCACGGAGAAGGAGGTCATGGAGATAATGCTGGTCGAGCCCACGTGGACAAGCCCGTATCTGGCCTACATGCTGCACCAGCGGCTGCCGGAGAACCCAGTCGAAGCCAAGCGCATCGTCCGCCGTTCCAAAGGCTTCACCATCATCAATGGCGAGCTCTACAAGAGAAGCATCTCAGGAGTCCTCCAAAGGTGCATCGATCCAGCCGACGGCCAAGCATCTTACTCGACATCCACGCCGGCATATGCGGGCACCACGCAAGCAGTCGAGCACTGGTGGCCAAGGCCTTGCGAGCAGGGTTCTACTGGCCCACCGCAATGCAAGACGCAGAAGAACTGGTCAAAAAGTGCGTTCGCTGTCAGGAGTTCGCCAACAAGCCGCATGCACCAGCGTCGGCACTGAAGACAATACCACTCGCATGGCCCTTCGCGCAATGGGGGCTCGACATGGTAGGTCCCTTCAAGAAATCCTCCCCAGGCGGGCACACTCACCTCCTGGTGGCAGTCGACAAGTTCACGAAGTGGATCGAGGCGGTCCCAATCACAAGCTCAACCGCAACCTCAGCGGTCAACTTTCAGGTCATCATCTTCAGGTTCGGTGTGCCACACGGCATCATCACCGACAACGGGACGAACTTCACAGCCGAAGAATTCAGGGATTTTGCTCTGAACAAGGTCAAGCTCAGTTATGCATCCGTCTCGCACCCGCAGTCCAATGGGCAAGTCGAGAAGGCCAATGGCCTAGTCAGCAAAGGCATCAAGAAGCGTCTGCGAGTACCCGCAGCCTGGCCACCCCCCCACAGCCCTGGGTGGAGGAGTTACCAAGTGTGCTGTGGAGCCTACGCACCACGCCAAACAGATCTACCCAGTATACACCATTCTTCATGGTGTACGGCGCCGAAGCAGTCCTGCCCTGCGACATCAAATTTGATGCTCCACGAGTGGTGGCATACGACGAGTCTGATGCGAAGAAGCACTTGAAGATGATGTGGATGTCCTGGATGAAGCACGCGACATCGCCCTCAGCCGCACAGCCGTGTACCAGCAAGACCTGCGCAACTACCACGGTCGGCGACTGCGGCCTAGAGCATTCGTCCCAGGGGACCTGGTTCTCCGGCTCAAGCAGAAGAAGGTGCACAAACTCGCCTCCCCATGGGAGGGGCCATACATTGTGACAGAGGCAATCGGCAACGGAGCTTACCGCCTGAAGGACTCGAAGACGGGGACAGTCTGCAGCAATCCGTGGAACGTGGCACAGTTACGCCGCTTCTACGCCTGATCGACCCCAAGCTTGTAAACTTCATCTTGTCAAGTAGCAGCAGGTTTCTCACGTCAAGGGATTATTGGCCTCAGGCGCCTCTTGGGTGCCCAGTGGTCCGCTCCAGGACAGCCGCGGACTGATGTTCCTCATCGCGAGGTGAAGAGTCGGCACCACCAGTGTGATGGCTATATAAAGAAGCAAGAATTCAGAAAAGCATCTCAAGGAGTCGAAAGAAGAACAAGACAAAAAAGCGTACTCGCAAAGGCTTACCTGTTGACATCTTCATCCTCGCTGCTCATGGGAGGAGTGCCATCTTCACAAACGCAGCGGTGGCGCTGAATTTAGTGGAGGCATGGACAGGGATCTCCGGCTCACTCGCATCAGAGGACGATTCGCTGGCTTCCTTGTCCTCCACAACCACTTCCTTCAAAGGTGACGACCCCGAGGTGGAGTCGACATTCTTTCGTCTTCGCCGCTTCTGCGGCGGCTCATTGTCTTCATCGTTTTCCTCCACTTCCTCNTTCCAAGCAGCGGTACCCGCACTATCAGAAGCTAGCATACGGAGTCTTCATGACGTCCAGGAAAGTGGTCCACTATTTCTCTGAGCACCCGATCACGGTGGTAAGCTCCTCTGCCCTATCCGACATCCTCACCAACCGCCGCGACAGGAAGAGTCGCCAAGTGGGTTGTCGAGTTAGGGCCATGGGGGTTGAAGTATGTACACCCGAAGGCAATCAAGGCCCAGGTCCTCCCAGAGTTTACCACAGAGTGGATAGAAGCGCAACGCCTGATGAGCCCGACTTGTCCAACGCTTGGACAATGTATTTCGATGGATCCAAAAAGTTCAACTCAGCCGGAGCAGGAGTGTGCTCATCTCACCCAAAGGCGACAAGCTGAAGTACGTGCTGGATGAAATTCTCAACACCTCCAACAACGAAGCAGAGTACGAAGCCTTGATCCACGGCATGCGGATGGCCAAAAACTGCGGCGCCACTCGCCTCATGATCTACGGCGACTCCTACCTTGTCGTACAGCAACCATGAAGCAGTGCGATGCCCATCGCTGACAACATGGTAGCCTACAGGGAGCTGTACAATCAACTGGAAGGCCTCTTCGACGGCTGCGAACTGCGGCACATCGGCCGCGAAAGCAACGAAGAAGCTGACGCCCTGGCCAACCTAGGTTCGGATCGAGCTCCGGTGCCACCCGGAGTCTTCCTCGAGTGCATCACACAGCGCTCATCAAGGTCCGGCCCCCGCCAGGACCTTCTACATCGACAACAAGCACCGCCAACCCGCCAAGAAAGGAGAAGGAGCTCATGGAGATAATGCTGGTCGAGCCCACGTGGACAAGCCCGTATCTGGCTTACATGCTGCACCAGCGGCTGCCGGAGAACCCAGTCGAAGCCAAGCGCATCGTCCGCCGTTCCAAAGGCTTCATCATCATCAATGGCGAGCTCTACAAGAGAAGCATCTCAGGAGTCCTCCAAAGGTGCATCGATCCAGCCGACGGCCAAGCTATCTTACTCGACATCCACACCGGCATCTGCGGGCACCACGCAAGCAGTCGAGCACTGGTGGCCAAGGCCTTGCGAGCAGGGTTCTACTGGCCCACCGCAATGCAAGACGCAGAAGAACTGGTAAAAAAGTGCGTTGGCTGTCAGGAGTTCGCCAACAAGCCGCACGCACAGCGTCCGCACTGAAGACATACCACTCGCATGGCCCTTCGCGCAATGGGGGCTCGACATGGTAGGTCCCTTCAAGAATCCTCCCCAGGTGGGCACACCCACCTCCTGGTGGCAGTCGAACAAGTTCACGAGTGGATCGAGGCGGTCCCAATCACAAGCTCAACCGCAACCTCAGCGGTCAACTTTATCAGGTCGATCATCTTCAGGTTTGGTGTGCCGCACGGCATCATCACCGACAACAGGACGAACTTTCACAAGCCGAAGAATTCAGGGATTTTTGCTCTGAACAAGGCATCAAGCTCAGTTATGCATCCGTCTCGCACCCGCAGTCCAATGGGCAAGTCGAGAAGGCCAACGGCCTAGTCAGCAAAGGCATCAAGAAGCGTCTGCGAGTACCATTGAAGCGAGCCGCAGGAGCCTGGGTGGAGGAGTTACCAAGTGTGTTGTGGAGCCTACGCACCACGCCAAACAGATCTACCCAGTATACACCATTCTTCATGGTGTACGGCGCCGAAGCAGTCCTGCCCTGTGACATCAAATTTGATGCTCCACGAGTGGTGGCATACGACGAGTCTGATGCGGAAGAAGCACTTGAAGATGATGTGGATGTCCTGGATGAAGCACGCGACATCGCCCTCAGCCGCACAGCCGTGTACCAGCAAGACCTGTGCAACTACCACGGTCGGCGACTGCGGCCTAGAGCATTCGTCCCAGGGGACCTGGTTCTCCGGCTCAAGCAGAAGAAGGTGCACAAACTCACCTCCCCATGGGAGGGGCCATACATTGTGACAGAGGCAATCGGCAACGGAGCTTACCGCCTGAAGGACTCGAAGACGGGGACAGTCTGCAGCAATCCGTGGAATGTGGCACAGTTACGCCGCTTCTACGCCTGATCGACCCCAGCTTGTAAACTTCATCTTGTTAAGTAGCAGCAGGTTTCTTACGCACTCTTTCCCTCGCCAGGGTACCTAAGGGGACTGGAAGGGTTTTAACGAGGCGGCCTGTTTGCGAGAATCAATAAAGATATTTGAAGAAAAAGACTTGTCATTTCTTCCTTTGCGAGCAATCAACTTAAATCCTAGGCCGCCACTCGAACCACTCGGGGGCTCGCGCCATACAGGTCAAAGTACAGCCTTGGCCGCCACTCGAATCACTCGGGGGCTGCGCCACACAGGCATAACTCGAAAATCCTAGGCCGCCACTTGAACCACTCGGGGGCTCGCGCCATACAGGTCTAAGTCCAGCCTAGGCCGCCACTCGAATCACTCGGGGGCTGCGCCGCACAGGCATAACTCGAAAATCCTATGCCGCCACTCGAACCACTCGGGGCTCGCGCCATACAGGTCTAAGTCCAGCCTAGGCGCCACTCGAATCACTCGGGGGCTGCGGCACACAGGCATAACTCGAAAATCCTAGGCCGCCACTCGAACCACTCGGGGGCTCGCGCCATACAGGTCTAAGTACAGCCTTGGCCACCACTCGAATCACTCGGGGGCTGCGCCACACAGGCATAACTCGAAAATCCTAGGCCGCCACTCGAACCACCCGGGGGCTCGCGCCATACAGGTCTAAGTCCAGCCTAGGCCGCCACTCGAATCACTCGGGGGCTGCGCCGCACAGGCATAACCCGAAAATCCTAGGCCGCCATTCGAACCACTCGGGGGCTCGCGCCATACAGGTCTAAGTCCAGCCTAGGCCGCCACTCGAATCACTCGGGGGCTCGCGCCATACAGGTCTAAGTCCAGCCTAGGCCGCCACTCGAATCACTCGGGGGCTGCGCCGCACAGGCATAACCCGAAAATCCTAGGCCGCCACTCGAACCACTCGGGGGCTCGCGCCATACAGGTCTAAGTCCAGCCTAGGCCGCCACTCGAATCACTCGGGGGCTGCGCCGCACAGGCATAACTCGAAAACCCTAGGCCCCCACTCGAAATAATCGGGGGCTCGCGCCATACAGGTCTAAGTCCAGCCTAGGTCGCCACCTGACGCACTCGGGGGCTGCGCCATGCAGGCCCAAGCTGACAGCGCCTTAGCCACACTCGAGCACTCGGGGGCTGCGCCGCACATGCCTAACTCAAGCATACCTAAGACGTCACCCGATTCACTCGGGGACTGCTTCATACAGGTTTACGAGTACAAAACCATACATTATACATTCAAGGACTAACACCACATGGGCATACATACATGCATATTTACACTAATGTTACAATCTAACATTGTACAGCAAAAGGTTATTGTCTTTAGTCGACTGATTCTTCCTTTGGCGCATCTAAGGGCCCGACGATTTCTTCAGTTCGGTGCAAGACTTGGTGAATCGCACGGCGCGCAGGAGCATACGACTCCTAGTAATCAGACTCCCTCGGCAAGCCGCCAAGTATTCCGTCCAAGGGAACATGACTTCGATGCAGTCGCACATATGCAAATGCCGCATTCGCTCCGGCGACAAGCTGAGCAAAGACGACTTCCTTCAAGGCCCTGGCCTGGCGAAATTTCTCCAACAGCGCGGGCAATCCAGTCGGCTGCTCACCAAGGGGGAAGAACACTCTGTTGATTTGCCAGAGTGCTTTCCTGCAACCTTCAAGAATGAACGCAGCTCGCCAGGTGCGATCCAGCATCCGCGCGAGTACACGGCCCTCTTCCCTATGTACCCAGAATTGACGAGCTTCGACCGAGTCACCGGTGGCTTCCCTCCCCATGCGCTCGTCCACTCGAGTGTTCTCGGCTTGCCAGTCGGTGTTAACAACTGCAATTAACAGGTCAAGATGCAGAACAACACAAGCATGAAGAAATCAAAGCGAAGCAGCTAGAGTCCAACCTTGTAGCTGTCGACATATCAGATCAATTTGGTCAAGAAGGAACCGTTCGCGCTGATTGAACGGCCCAGCGGAACGCGCCCTGAGGCGTTCAAGCTCCACTTCAGCTATCCGCAGCTTCGACTCAAGTTCAACGATCTTGTTCCTCATATAGTTAAACACCCGCTGGTCGTTCACGCTTCGTGTGGGAGTTGGACCAGCTGGGTGCTGTTGGCGAGCGGGCACAGCAGAAGAGGTACCCTCACCCTCATTTACACAGGTGGCTTCGGCGACTTCAAGAGCAGCATTTTCATCAGGCTGCCAAGTTAGGTGGTGTCAAACAGAAGCCATATTCATTCTAGCAAAAGACTCGAAGAGGTACATTCACATGGAGGAATCAGAAAATGCATTGATAAAAAAACTTCATTAAGTTCACTACAAAAGGCGAATCAAAGGGGAACCCTACTACAAAGACTACACTGCAGACTCCGACTGCGAGCGAATCTTCTTGGAGGCTAACTCTGCAGCCCTGGCAAGCTTCCTCTCAAAGGTATCAATTAGCTTAACAGCTAACTGACTCGCTTTTGCCTTGACAATGTTTAGCGACTTGGTCTTGCCATCGGGTTTTCGAGGAAAGTCGCTAACAACTGCCTCGAAGTCGCCTGCGACCTCATGGCCAAGCAAAAGCCGGAAGGTGAGCTCGGAGCCGCATACCGTCTGTGCACGCGTGAAGTCCGTCATTGTGGTCGCCCTGCCTTCAAAGGGAGCCGCAAGCGCCTCGGCATCCGTCGGTGCAGACTGGCTGGGGAAGACACCTTGGTAGACGTTAGCCAAGGCACTGGAGGACCTCTTCAGGGTCGCCACAGCATATGCGTAGGCCCGGTCGAAGAAGTCGACCGCAGCTGGCAACTTGGTGTTGGTGCTGAAAGTTCCTTCAGGAGGGGCACCACCACCAATGCCTGCGTCAAAGAAGACACACAACAGTAAGGTTACCTGTAGGCGAGTAAATTCAAAAGTAAGCTTGTTAAGCTGAGTACATACTCCCTACGAGTTCGGCGAGCCCGAGTAAGCGCTCGACTTGGGTTTTTTCCATCTCAGCCTGCGTCTCTTCGCGCTTTTGGGCTTCACCCAACGACGTCTCCAGCTCGGCGACTCGTTTTGCCAAACCTTCGTTGTCATCTGCAGAACACCCGAGCAAAATCAGCAATGAAAGCAGTCAAAAAACAATCTACAAAGTCGAAAAATCTACACTTACTCTTCGCCTGCTGCAGAGCAATACGGAGCTGGCTGGCCTCTTTCTCCAGGCGAATGAAGCGAGTGGCCGCTTCCACCTGTTGGCGGTAATGCGGCTGCAGAGGAGCAAAAGTGTCAATCTGTGCCCGACTATCCTAGTCACGCACATCTTCGGGGGCTACTCCCATCGGGAGCGCTGTTCGCGCACCCGACACAAGAATTTGCAGGGTTAAGACAGAATATACTTACGTGCCCAAGCAGCTCAGCATCCACTGCAGTCGTATCAGCAGCTCTTCCTGGCCTCGTGGAGGTTGACATCTTCAACGTCAAGGGATTATTGGCCTCAGGCGCCTCTTCGGGTGCCCTAGTGGTCCGCTCCAGGACAGCCGCGGACTGATGTTCCTCATCGCGAGGTGAAGAGTCGGCACCACCAGTGTGATGGCTATATAAAGAAGCAAAAATTCAGAAAAGCGTCCAAGGAGTCGAAAGAAGAACAAAGACAAAAAAGCGTACTCGCAAAGGCTTACCTGTTGACATCTTCATCCTCGCTGCTCATGGGAGGAGATGCCATCTTCACAAACGCAGCGGGTGGCGCTGAATTTAGTGGAGGCACGGACAGAGGATCCTCCGGCTCACTCGCATCAGAGGACGATTCGCTGGCTTCCTTGTCCTCCACAACCACTTCCTTCAAAGGTGACGACCCCGAGGTGGAGTCGACATTCTTTCATCTTCGCCGCTTCTGCGGCGGCTCATTGTCTTCATCATTTTCCTCCACTCCCTCACTCGGCGAGTGGGCAGAAGGGAGTTCGTCTTCATCGTCGTCCTGCTCGACGACCGTGGCCTCGTCGTGAGGTCCGTTCTCCATCAGCGGAGGAAGGCTCACATAAGCTATTCGATCCTGACGAGCAGCGAGGAGAAAGGCGAGTCAGGAAAAACATTCGACTAAAGCAAAGCAAAGAGAGTTCAAGGTGCTTACCTCAGGTACGGGGTTGTTTGGCCCGTATGGTTCGACTGGGCACTTAACGTTGCACGGATCGGCGACCCGGAGGCTGGTGATGTTCCTCACCTTAGTCGCGATCTGTGCATCATCGAGCGAGGTGTCGACTGCGAGCTCCCACATTGGTTGTTCACGTCGACGCAGCGGCTGCACCTTCAGCCTGTGGAAAGTCGCGATAAGGTGAATGCCACCTGTCTCGCGTCCGAGTGTCTTCAGCAATCCGCGGAGCAGCGCCAGCAGTGGCTTGGTCGACTCCTTGTCCTCCTTTGACAGAGAGTGTGACCAGGCATTGGTCCTTCGCAGAGGTCGATCAGCGGCGAACTCGGGAAGGCCTTCTTGGTCCCACCTGATGTAGAACCATTTCTTCCGCCAGTTCTGGACGGAGTCAGATTTCTTCAGCTGGAAGAAGGACGTGTCGCCGCGCAGCTGGATTCCGAAGCCGCCTACAGGGTACGTCTGCTTCGACCGCCCCACCATCCGTCGCACCATGAAGAGTGACTTCCAGAGGTTCCAGTTGGGTGCGATCCCCAGAAAGCACTCGCATAACACAATAAAACTCGCGATGCTCAAGACGCTGTTGGGATTCAGATCATGGATCTGAATCCCATAGGCGAAAAGAAGACCACGAACAAAATCGTGGATGGGGAACCCGAAGCCCCGTGGAAGGAATTCCACGAAGCACACGCGCTCCCCATCGCGAGGAGAGGGGATTACATCCTTACCGGGGGCGCGCGTCGTCGCCGTGCTCGTCGGCTGCAGCAATCCCTGTTCTCGGAGGTTGTCCAGCTCCGCCGCCTTCACGGACGACTTCCCCCAATCGCCCTCCAACTTCTTCATGCCGGCGTCGTCGCCGGCGGCGGAGCTTTCTGCTCCCTTTACCCTCTTCTGGCCCATGGTGCTAGCGGAGGAGGGGAGAGCTTCTGGAGATCTCGGTGCAAATGGCAATGGAGATGAGGCAGCGGAGAAGACGGGAATGAAGGCTTGGTGAACTTTTCCCACGCCGCGGTGAAAATTATATACCGCGGGAGCAGTTCATCCTAGCCGTCATCCACGGAACCGTAGCCCGAAGCAACCATCCGGCTATCCACGTGTCGCGCGGAGAGGGCAACTGTCACCCTCCACTACGCACGGGAACCAAGGCGTCATCATCACTTCGTGAAAGTTTCGCGCCCAACGGTCCAAATTCAACGGCGGCCGCTGCGACAGTGGGCCCACTTCGTCACGTCCCGTCGGGCGCAGAGTGTGCCAGGAAGCGTCATCACTGATGTCATCCCTGACGTCACTATGGATTCGTATCAAGTAAGCCAATGATCTGGCAGAGCACTCGACAATCCATTCGAGTGAGACAAGTACATAGTAAGCTTTACAAAGCTGATGACACCCGAATTCATCATTCGAGTGGATGAACAACCAGTAAGCTTTCAGAGCTGAGTTTAAGTCAATTCAGTAGGCCATCAAGGCTGAGTACAAAGTAAGTCGAGCAAGGCCAGTTTTGACTCGGGCATTTCGAGTCATCTTTTTACTCCCATCGGGAGCGGACTTTTCGACTTAAGAAAAATTGAGTTTAACCTCAATCGCAAGCAATTCAGCTTAATCTCGGGGGCTACTCCCATCGGGAGCGCTGTTCGCGCACCCGATGACTAAGGACAACGACAGTCGAAAGTTGGCGAATCAAGAAGATCATGAGGCGCACCCGATTATTCAAGACAATTGCAGCCGAAGGTTGACTAGTAAAGGAACCAGGTGGCGTGCCCGGAGGAAGGAGTCCTTTACTCGACTCTGCGATTCGACTAAGCACTCGGGGGCTACTGTCGTGGGGCTACCTTTTGGGTACCCCACGGTGGTGGTACCTGGGTCACGCCAAGGGAAGCCCATTGAAGCCCATGAAGTGTACCGTGTGGCCCAAGTAGCTGGTTAGGCCGGTGATGGCTTTCCTTATCCTGTAATGTGCAATCCGCACCGTCCACCCGAGACCTGGCCTGTGATATAAAGGCCAGGAGGGTGCGCCACCTAGGGCAGGAAGGACACAGGCAAACCCTAGCGAGATTGCCATCTCGCCATTGTAGCCACCTCGATAATACCAGACAAGCAGGAGTAGGTCTTTACCTCATCTCGAGGGGCCGAACCTGGGTAAACTCGCCCCTTGTTAGCCGTCGTGATCACCAACGTTCATACTCTCTCCCCCTCAATCAACCCGGGGTACACAACCTTGGGATTTGCCGAGTCCACACCTCGACAAGCGGTGTGATTTCCTTGTGTTATTTACATTGCTTACATTATGCACTTTGCTTATTGCAATGATTTTTTGCTTGCAACTTAATACTTTTGGGTGACATGCATGCCGGATAGCGATCCCGGGGTGGATTATTAGTCATAGATGCAGTTGGATAACGGTCTATGTATTTTGACGTCATGCCCATATTAGATGAAACGGTGAACTATATTGTTTTATGATAGCTTTGCTATGCGCCCACAATTCTGTCAATTGACATGCTGTAATTTGTTTACCCATCATGTATACCTTTTGGAGAGACACCTCTAGTGAACTGTGGACCCCGGTCCTATTTTCCTACATTGCTTACAACCGTTTTAATAGCTTTCATCATCATTTACTTGCTGGTCATATTTCACTCTATTCATATTTTACACTTGCACATTTAATTCTTTGTGTTTAGTAAGCCGGAGAGATTAACAACATCTCTGTTTCGTTGGGGCACAATACTTGTTTGTGATTGTGTGCAGGTCCACGTCAATTATCGTTAACGGCACCGTTGACACCTCGTTAAGCCTTCTACAAGTCCTACTGGATTTGACAACCTTGGTTTTGTAATCAAGGGAAAATTGCCGCTTTCCTGCATCATACCTTACTCTTGTGGTCTCCCAACGAACGTGTGATCCACGCCATCAAGCCTATTTTCTGGCGCCGTTGCTGGGGACTTGGAAGCTTCGGCTAGGGGAGTTTCACACATCCTTTCACTTTACTTTGTTATTGTCTTGATTAGTATATTTTTTGTTAGTCTTGTTTTGCTTTTCGTTTGCTCTAAAACTGAAAAACACAAAAAAATTAAAAATTCCAGCACTAGTCTTTTTAACGTTTTGCTTGATATTATGTCTAGTTCTTTACTTGCTATCAATGGTTAATTTCTGTGAGACTAGATCTTATTGGCAAGGTGGGTTCACGGAGGAACAACACAACAGAAATATTATAAGGAATACCGCTTGTCCGAAAAAGGGAAACACTTATGGGCACAAATAAATAAATTGAATAGTCTTGCTGAAAACTTTTGCTCTACATATGATGAATCCTGGTGCCTTAATGAATCTTTTTGCTGTAGGAGGCATAAACACCTCCCTTTCCAATGTGATTATAATGATAATGAAACATTGGCTTCTTATGCTAAAGGAAACTATGATTTTGATAATCTTGAACAAATTGAAGAATTTGTTGCTTTTATGGGTGCCTATGAAATTACTTCTGTGCTTAAAGATATTGATGATGCTTCTTACAAATTTGAAAATTTTGTTATACTTGGGTATTGCCTTGAGTATTACAATGATAATCCTTATATTACCGAATTTCTTGGGAGAACTTATCCTCCAAAAGAAGAGACTAATGCCTTGCAGGAAATCATGGAAGAAGAAATTGCTGAAACTGGAAGCTCATTGGATGAAAAAGAGGAAGAGAGTGACAAACAAAAGGAGGAAGAATGGATTAGCTACCCATGCCTACCTTCTAATGAGAGTAACTCTTTAACTCTTACATTATTTGATTGCCCTCCATGCTTACCAAAGTGGGATGAATGTTATGTTCCTATGGATTCTCCTTAAATATCCCTTTTTGAAGAAATTGATGCTTGCTACACTTATGACCACGATTCCCCGATTAAACATCACCCAAACTCAAAGAAACCAAAAGGAAACATGTTTAATAATGGGATTGGAAAGTTCATGACTTCTGTTTATTTTGATCATACTATTCTGGAGCTTAATAAAATTGTGTGTTTGTAGATCATGAAAAGTATGCTTTATTTGATAATTATATTGTTGAGTTTGTCCATGATGCTACTGAAAATTACTATGAGAGAGGAAAATATGGTTGTAGAAATTTTCATGTCACTAAAACACCTCTCTTTGCGTTGAATTTTTTTAAACTGCTCTTGTTCTTCATTCCTATGCGTGATACTTTGTTCTTCATGGATTTATTTGTTTACAAGATTCCTATGCATAGGAAGAGGGTTAGACTTAAATGTTTCATATTTTCTTCTGGATGCTCTCTTTGTGTTTCAACTCTTATTCTTATGAGAGCATCATAAAAATTATCAAGCCTAGCTAAAAGGCATTAAAGAAAAGCGCTTATGGGAGGCAACCCATTTTATTTTTACCTACTGTTTTCTTTGAGTTTTGGGTGATCTTACTTCTGTATAACTCCCTTGTATCTTTTTGTTTTGGCTTTTGGTGCCAAGAATAGCCTCAAAAGAGAGGAAGACTAATTGGTGAGTTTGCTATCCAGAAACAGATTTCTGTTCTTCACTGTTTAAAAATCCAAAATTTCACAGAACGTCATCTGTGGCTGAAATTTTTTTACAGCAGGCATCAGGGTTTTGTCTACCTTTCTCTAGTTTTAAGTTTTCTTATTTGAGGTCCAGAAGTGCCCCTAAAAAATTCATATTTACAGTCTGTTCTGTTTTTGACAGATTCTGTCCTTAGTTTTGCATTGCTTCTTTCACGGGCAAAGTGAAGCTTTTTCAAAGATAGAGTTTTACTTAGACCTTTGTGACAGTAGCTAATGTTTTTAAAAAATAAGTTCATGATATGTGCTTTGGAACCGAAGGAAGATATTGTTTTTGTGGACTAACCCCTCTAATGAAGTTGCTATAAGTTTTGCGTGAAGGAAGTTTTCAAGTATCCAAGTGCGAGGTGATGAAGGAACATCGAGAAGGAATTAAAGCTAAGCTTGGGGAGACTCCCCATGGACCCTCCTCTGAAATATTCAAGAAGTTACAAGCGTCTAAGCTTGAGGATGCCCAAGGCATCCCCTTCTTCATCAACAATCATCGGTTTCTCTCATGATACTATATTTTTATTCCTTTACACATTATGTGCTGTTCTTGGAGCGTCAGTTTTTTTACTTTCAGTTTGTTTGTGCTTAGTTTTCTGGTCCTTTCAATAATTTGGATCCATGCATGCTTGTTTGGGAGTGAGACACGCTCCGCTTTTTTGTATACACTCTTGTTCTTCACTTATATGTGTTGAGTGTTTAGCCTTTGTTATTTATGCTTTTAGCTCTTGTTTTCAAGCATCTCTTGTTCAGAGCTGTTAGCTTTTGTAGTTAGGAAGTTTTTCTCTTGTTGCTTCACCCTTTTTGTTTTGTTTCAAATAAGTTGATTGGTGTTTGGTTAAGTGGAAATTATCATGTAGGAAGTGTTTAAAAAATGATGCTTAATCTTGTAGACCGTTGTCTTGAATCTTTGATACTTGTCAATTGTTTAGAGATATGAAGTAGATTAATGCTTAAACTTGTGGATCATCTAGTAAGAATAGATTAGTAAAGAACTACCGTAAGGCTTTAAAATTGTGGTGCTTGTCCTGCTTGGTAGCTCTCAAAGTCTAGATATTCTTTTTGCAAAGAGTTAATTTGGCTAACAAGGTAGACGGTGTGAAGTCCAGTGGTTATGTATGATGTATATATGTAGTCATTCATTGAACCAAGTTGATGTTATGTGTTTGCTTGATATCCTGCTAAGCCCAAAAATTCCGTACTGTGAGGGAATACTTCTCATGCACCCAACTCACTGAGCCAAATATCTTTCCCATTTGTGTCCACCATACCTATCTACATGTGGTATTTCCCTGCCACTCGAAGTGAATTTTTGATGTGCTATCTTTAAAATGTTCAAAATTCTCCTTTTTGTGCCCTTGTTTTTAAGTTCATGAGGAAGCAGTAAAAAGTTAGTTATAACCAGTGACAAGCAAGGTCATTTCCCCCCTTTCACCCGATGTTGATGGTTCACGTCCTCACTTGAATTTACCCGAGAGCGGCTTAAGCAAAATATAAATATAACTCACCATTCTCCTCCACACAATGAAAATCTGAGAAATTAGCTCAAACATTGGTTAGTGATGAAACAAAGGAGAAAGAGGAATGTACTCGTTCGTCTAAAACCAGCAGCTCTTAAAAGTTTAAAATCCTTGCTTGAAATGGGGGACTAGCTAGTTTCTTTGCTGTGAAGTCGTTGACGAAAGTATGCATATCTCAAAACTGTTTTACTTCTAAAAAAATCAAAAAATAAAATAAAAAGCTCCAGCACATGATTAATCCCTGCTTCACTCTGCGAAGGGCCTTTCTTTTACTTTTATGTTGAGTCAGTCTTCCTCTTCCTTCTAAACTCCTCAAGCAATCACTTGGTGTCAACTTTGATTCATGTTTTACTTCATGTTATCTTTGTGTATAACTGTGAAAACTTTGTATTGACTTTATCTTGAGATAAACAAGTTGCAAGTTGAAGCTCTTTGCTGAAAACTTAAATCTTCCTTTGCGTTGGCCAAACTCCTTTGTTGAACTAATATTGCTTTGTGAGATATCAATCATTGTCAAGTTTTATGCTTTTAAATCTCCAAAATGCTCTTTTCTAGTTAATTCTTGCTTAGATGTTACACCTAGTTAATCATTGTTTGTTTCATTCAATAAACCTTTGTTTTGGATCAATGCATTCAGTTCAGATGCTTTACATGATTACATGATCAATATTGTGATTGGTAGCATGTCACTTCAAAAATTATTTTGTTACCACTTATCTACTCGAGTACGAGCAGGAGTTAAGCTTGGGGATGTTGATACGTCTCCGACGTATCTATAATTTTTGATGTCCCATGCTTGATTATATATCAGTGCCACATGTTTTATAATGTTTTTATATCATTTTGGCATGATTTATGGAACTAACCTATTAACAAGATGCCCAGTGCCAGTTCCTGTTTTCTGCTATCTTTTTGTTTCAGAAAAGTTGTTCTCGGAAGTTTCTCAGATTGCGCTGAAAATTTACCGGAATTATTTCCAATATGAAACGAAGCCGGAGCCAGAAGGGGGCCTTTAGGGGGGCCCACAGCCCCCAGACGCCAGCCAGGCGCGGCCCAGGGCTTGGCCGTGCCTAGGTCCCACCTGGACAGGTGGTCCACCTCCTCGAGTCGCCCTTTCACCTATAAATTTTCCTCGACGCAAAAACCCTAGATAGGCCCATCATATTTTCCAAAAGACGTCCGAGGCCGCCGTCATCTCAAGCCCTATGTATTTGTTTACCCATCATGTATAACTTTTGGAGAGACACCTCTAGTGAACTGTGGGCCCCGGTCCTATTTTCCTACATTGCTTACAACCGTTTTAATAGCTTTCACCATTACTTGCTGGTCATATTTCACTCTCTTCATATTTTACACTTGCACATTTAATTCTTTGTATTCCGCAAGCCGGAGAGATTGACAACCTCTCTGTTTTCGTTGGGGCAAAGTACTTGTTTGTGATTGTGTGCAGGTCCACGTCAATTATCGTTAACGGCGCCGTTGACACCTCACTAAGCCTTCTCCAAGTCCTACTGGATTCGACAACCTTGGTTTTGTAATCAAGGAAAAATTGCCGCTTTGCTGCATCATACCTTCCCCTTGGGGTCTCCTAGCGAACGTGTGATCCACGCCATCAACGGTTTCTTCAGCGAGATCACTATCAGGCAAAGATAACAGTGTGCAACAAGAGCGCTGAAAATCCTGCTCGTTAACCATAGCTGCACTTAAGCCACCATCACGCCAAACTTCAGATCCGAAGTAGATAGTGCTGGTCAACTTCCTCCCCTTACCAACATGGCCGGCCGGAAGAAGAATCCCATCAACATATCTCCAAATCAGAAGATGGCCATAGATCGAGCTTATTAAGCTGATGATGCTCTCGCCAGAGCAAAACATCACCTTGGCCCTCCACCATGGAGCACCGGAAGTGGAACACTCCGGCCGTCCCACGCCACCGCTTGCTAGCAGCCAGGACCAACATCCCTGACCTGCAGAGCTACACGAGCCCAACTCCATGGCATCCTCCACCTCTCCCCCACCTCGGTGGCACCGGAAGAAGGCCATAGCAGCAGGAATCGCTAGATCTGAGGCGAAACTAACCTCGAGCTTATTTGTCAGGGGCGCAGGAGATCCTCCGACACCCGCCTTTAGCTCCGCCCTCCGGAGCACCTTGGCGAGGAGACGCGCCGCCGGCGGCCTCAGGATGAAGCTCGTGTGTATCCGCGACCGAAGACCCCTCAGCATATTGCCATTCGCCACATGGGACAAAAGCACTAGCACTACAAGCAGAAACCTAAAACTACTATATACACGAGTGGCGCCTCTCCTCCGCCATCTCCTACCGGCAACACCGCCGGGAGAGGTTCGGGATCGACCCAGAATCTCACGAGCGACTCTCAACGAGTTTTAGAGGAGAAAGGGAGAGGATAAGGACCGTAATTCTCTTTTTGTCCTGCTTTCTTTTTACTCATCTTGTTTAACAATACAAAGCTACCGTCTTAGAGATGCCCATTTAGATGGAGCAAATCATGAATGATAGAAGTTAGATCAAACTTCATGGCTGCATACATAAATCACAAGACAAGAGGGTTTCGACGTCGCCTGCCTTCTCGCGCAGTGAGGTTGATGGCCCAGACGCGTGCTCGAGGAACGGGAGTTTATGAGCGGAGCTCAATAAGAGTGGATTTCATGAAACCGTCGGTTCCCTCCTCACACGCGCGACCCCATTGGCGAGCTCACCTATCCCCGGTACATGATTTGCATCTTCCTCCTCCTGGATTTCCTTCTCGCGATCGAGGCGATTCAGTTTCGTATTTGGGGAAAACTGATTTTGGCCCAGATCACCAGACGTGAGTAACGAACAAGTTATCGAGATACTTGTAGATCGTCCTCCATTTATTTCTTTTTTTTGAACTCGTCCTCCATTTATTTCGTCTTTCACCTAGGGCGCGTTTGGTAGCCTGCAGAACCTCCAAACAGGCCCGCCAGCTGCAAAAGTGGCATGTTTGGTTGGTCGCAGGAGGCCCGCGTTGTGGCCAGCGCGCTGTTTAAAGCAGCGCTTAGCCAGGCCCCGGAGCTGCAAAAAGGGGCGACGCCGTGCGCGCGGGAGGCTCGCGGGAGATGGCGAAATTCCGGCTGGGTTTCGCACCGCACATACTCTCACCTCCTCCTCTTTTCGGTCGCCGCCCGCCATAGAGCCCCCAAAAAATCCCCCTCCGACCGGATCTTGGTCTCCGCCAGCAAGTCGTCGTCCTCCTCTCTGGCAGCAGCTCGTAGCCGTCCTCTCCGGCAGCAGCTCGTAGCCGTCCTCTCCGGCATCTGCTCGTCTCCTTCCTCTCCGGCAGCATCTCGTCTCCTCCCTCTCCAATGGCGCAGATAAGCCGTCATGTCTCTCCTAACCGACAGTGGATAATATGTAGAGTCGATTTAGATGAACGGCGGCCAGTACTAATGGTAGATCTGTATTATTAGGATGGCGGGATGACTCTGATCAGGCATACAACTTCACTCATAGCTGTCGTTCAGGCTTGGATCATACTGATTCGCAAGATCGTAGTTAGGCACAATGCGTATCCTCTGGTCAGGTATGGTCCTGTAGTAGCCCGAGATCAGGAGAGGATTGCTAATCTCAACCACATCTACAACACAACTGATTTGGAGGCTATGCAAATGCTTCGGATGGGTAGAGTCCCGTTCTACGAACTTGTCAAACGGTTCAGAGAAGGGGGCCTATTGAAGGATAGCATCCACACCAGTGTGGAAGAGCAAGTTTGCATGTTTCTCCATGTTGTGGGTCATAAGCAGAGGTTTAGAGTTATCCACAACACCTTAAGGAGGTCCTGTCAGACTATCTCCTGCTATTTTAAGCAAGTGCTATTTGCTATTGGAGAGCTGAGACATGGGATGATAAAGCCACCTACTGGTCAAACAACAACCAAGATAAAGAACAGCTTCAGATGGTTTCCATATTTCAAGGTAAGACTTCACTGTTTGTTTAGAACTTACCAATGTATTGACACCATATGTGGCACACTGTGATGACAGTTTGTTCATCTCATTGCAGGATTGTATTGGCGCCATCGATGATACTCATGTAACAGCTAGAGTGTCAAGATCAGAGTCTGCATCATACAGAGGAAGGAAGCACTACACCAGTCAAAATGTCCTAGCTGATGTTGATTTTGACATGAAGTTCACATATGTGCTAGCTGGATGGGAGGGATCAGCACATGATGCAACCATTCTAGCTGACAGCATGTCTAGACCTGATGGGATCAACATCCCTGAAGGTAAGTTCTACCTTGGAGATGCTGGATATGCATGTCGGCCTGGAGTTCTGCCACCATTCCGAAAGACCAGGTACCATCTTAACGAGTTCAGTTCAAGTTTCGGTCCGCAGAATGCGCAGGAATTGTTCAATCTCCGACACTCTAGCCTTAGAGTGACCATAGAAAGAGCATTTGCTGCACTGAAGAACAGATTCAAAATCCTTGACAAGAAGCCATTCCACCCTTTCGAGACCCAAGTAAAGTTAGTACTTGCATGCTGCATTCTTCACAACTGGATCTTAGAGTGGGGGATTGATGATCATTTCCCGGCTGAAGAAGATGTGACGCCTGACGACGTCGATCAGGCCGGCCATGGTGTCCCCACTGGAGACAGTGAAGCTTGGAAGGCCAAAAGAATGGAGTGTGCTCAAGCAATGTGGGCTGACAGAGGTGCCGCCAGGATATGAGCTTTACCAAAGGGAGGAGAAGAAGAACAACAAGAAGAAGAAGACACATTTCCCACTCCCTTTATCATCATTCGTGAAGTACTCTTAAGTTTGATTCGTATTAGTTAGGAATGAACTGCCATTCGTAGTAGTTAGGGATGAAGTGTCATTCATAGTAGTTAGGGATGAACTGCCATTCGTAGTACCTAGGGATGGACTGCATGATCTGCTATTTCAAACTGATGATGGTGTGCTATGGTAACCTCACCACGAGCGACCATAGGTGAGCACAATCGCAGTCAGGAGGTAACCAAACACACCAGTTTGTATCCCTGCTTTCTAATCTGCGATGCTGCAGCCAACCAAACGAAATGCACAACTCACAGCTAGGCATGCGACGCGGGCTGCCAAACGAAGTGCACAACATGGCTCGGAGGTTGGTCTCGCCAGACTAGGCCCTAACGGGCCAAGTCTTACGGAGCTCAATTTAGGTGCAGGCTACCAAACACGCCCCTATACGTACCTGGTTGTGGACGTTACGATGTCTATATATGCGATCTTGAAATATACGTCAGGACACGGGAGGAACGAATTAATTGGGCACCAAGTTTGAGAGGGTTATAGAACATGGGTTCTCACGACCGCTCTCGCGAACGCGACTGCGACCGCGGCCACCGCCGCCCCGCCGGCGCCCTCCCCGGCCCTTCCCATGGCACATGGGGCGCCCCGCTCGTATGCGGGTGTCGTTGCTGGGGTTCTGGATGCGGAAGTGGTGGCGTGCGCGAAGAAGGGTGGGGATGCAGTGCGGGTCGAGCGAGCTTGGCGCTCTCCATCACCGCCGGTGAGATTCCACTCCCCCACCAGAGCTCGTCCAGCGAAGCCGCCATGGCAGAGAGATCATCTGGAGGTAATTCGGATTTCGAATCAGGGTGGCCCACAGGTCGGCGACTGGCAGCGCACTGAGCACGGATCGCGGACACCTGGTGAGATCCATGGCGGACAGCGATCCCGTCGATCCAGAGGGGAAGCGGGTACCAGGAATACGCCTCCGATGGCGGAGGCTGACCTCGAGCTTATTCATGGCCAGATTTGGGAAATCCCCTCATACCGCAAACCTAGGGTTTCGTCTGATAGATCGGTGCTCGTGTGGGTGAGGAGAGATCTGTTCGAGGGGAAGAAGTTCACCGCAGTGGACTGCTATCCCGCTGGTGGAGGCCGTCTGCCGCCTGCGAAGAAGTTCTCGTTCTCGAAGGATTACTGGGGTGCTTCTGGCAGAAGTACCTTTGCTGAGGTTCTCATGGCAGGAGGTGGTGGTGGTCGAGGTGATGGTGGGCGCTACGGTGCTGGTCGGGGAAGACAGCCCCGGGGCGGCCGCACAAACTCGGTGACGTCCAATCCTGCGCAGAAGAAGCTGGACCCGAACCCAGCAGAGGCGAGGCCAAGCGCGTCCAGTGCCCAATCTACTGGGCAAACACATCAATTGAGTGGAGACCCCAACTCTGGTATGTATCAGATGATGCAACAGCCGCAGTGCTATCCGTTCCCGCAGTTACCTCCTTGGTTTCAGCTGCCGTATGGCCCTCAGGGAGCGATTATGCAGAGTCAGATGATGCAGAACCCGATGATGGGTCAATTCCCTACTCAGTTTGCGCCGTTACAGCCTCAGCAATCGGCGAGCAATTCCGGTAATACTGGAGGTGCTGCTACTCAGCTGCCGGTTATGGGTAAGAATAAGAAGAAAGTAGCTCCTAATGCTGCCATGTCCAACAGTAACCAGAGTCAGCAGAGCAAACCGAAGGAAAGGGTGGATAAGCCTGCAGCTGCAGAGAAGGTGAAAGCTGGCACTCCTTTGGTGTTTGATCCTAAGTATAAGGACGTCATCTGCTACAACTGTGGCGAACCTGGACATTATGTAGGTTTGTGTACGGTTCCTAAGTGCTGCTTCATGTGTGGGAAACCAGGCCATCACATGGATGGGTGCCCTGAATGGTATAAACCACTCCCGTCGGCATCCTATCTGGGCAGCTCTAGTGATGGTCTTGGTTTCTTCCATATCGATGTCGAGAAGCCAGAAGCTACTAAATGGCTGAACTATAAGAATGTAGCTGTGGTGCACATCTTGGAGGGTGAGGTGACTGAGAAAGAACTTGAGCTGAATTTCACTGAAATGTGGAAGACCAATTGGTATTGGCAGATAAGACAACTAAGTGCGAAGAAATATCTGATCAGGCTACCTCCTAGCAAGAATATAAATGAGCTGGTCGAATTCCCGTCCATCAACCTGAAGAAGAAAGGAGTTTCTGTATCCTTTTCAGTTTGGAACGGCGACCAAGACCCCTTTGGGGAACTTCAGGAAGTATGGGTCAATGTACAAGGAATCCCTACTAAGTGGTGCTCTTGGAAGGTTATCTCTCAAGTGGCTTCTTCGCTGGGTGTTCTTGTTAATGTAGATTGGCACCTTATTTTTAGAAGCTTCTATAGGAATGTGAGGATAAAAGTCTCAGTTAGAGACCCTGAAAAATACCCAAGGACAGAATCTTCGAGATGGAGCAACAGCTGTACCTGGTGTTCTTTGATGTAGAAGAAGTCCTGGTGGGTGAGGAGAGTGAGGATGATGGAGACGATCCTGATGATCCACAAGTCTCTGATGAGCTAGGTGATGATTTTGCTGATCATGCCAGTAAAGAAAATCAGAATCAAGGCGACGTTGAAATGGACAAAGGACCCAATTTCTCAACTCCGGCCCCAAGAGGCTCGAATGGCAGGTCCACACAAAGAACTGTACCTGTGGGACAGAATGTTCTGGAAACCAGTGTGCAGAAGAAAGTCTGTGGGATATCTACGTCAGTAATTCCCTCAGTTGATAGAAATGTTTACTTGGAACCTGCTGCAAATATTGATCAAGCTTTGCTTGAGGAAGTGATTGGTGGAAATGCTGAGGATACAACAAACTCGACAACTCTGGGAGCTGCTGACCCTCTGCCTGTGGTTACGGTGGAGATGCCAAAAACCAACCCTAAAGGGAAGAAACAGTGGGGTCCTGTTGTGGCCACTCGTGCAAGTGCTAGGATCTCTAAAGATGGAAGGACAACTGTGGAGAAGGCCCAAAATCGCAAGATGGTTCTTAATCTGGAGGTCCCTGCTCCGAACAGAAATACTAAAGGTATAAAAAATTCGTTTGCTGTGTTAGATGATGCTATTTTAATGCAACAAGCTAGTGCTGCTGGAATTGTCCTTGGCAGTTCTCCTGTAAATGTTAGCTCTAATATCAATGTTATTAAAAATGTTGAATTAGATAGGCTAGCACAGTTTCATGCAGATCACCCTGATATGTTCTTGCCCAGTGATGTTGATATTACTGCTGAAGATGTGTCAAGGGATGTGGAGTCCATTAGGGCTTCCCCTGCAGTTTCTCCTGAGACTCACCCTAGTGAGGACCAGGATCCTAGTTCGCCTTGGATTGAGGTGTCTAGGAGAAAATGCAGTAGTAAAAGGAAACTCCATTTTAAACATGGTAGTAGGGTTCATCTGGAATAGCCGAGGGCTAAATAGAGATGATAAGTTGAGTAGAGTTGGTGATCTGTTTAGGGATCATCGACCTGACTTTATTGGGTTATCTGAGACTAAGAAGGAGAACTTTACTCCTGAACAGTTGAAGAAACTCGACCCCTTTGAGATTTATATGTGGAAATGGCTACCAGCTAAGAAAACTGTTGGTGGCGTGCTGCTTGGGATTAACACGGATGTTTTTGATGTGTTATCTTGGGGCATCCATACCTACTGTGTCTCTTGCCTAATTAGAAAGAAAAGAGATGATGTGGTATGGAGGTTCATTACTGTTTATGGGTCCTCTTATGAGGAACATAAGCTAGATTTTATTAATGAACTGCACAACCTTCTAGCGGGTTGGTCTGGCCCCACTGTAGTTGGTGGCGATTTCAACCTGGTTAGAGATTCTTCGGAGAAGAGTACTGGAAATATTAGTCAGAAGTGGGCTAACCTTTTTAACGACTAGGTTAACAAATTCGGTTTAATCGAATTAATAAACTCAGGTAGGAAATACACTTGGGCTAATAACCAAGATAACTTGGTCATGGCTATTTTAGATAGGGTCTTTATTACTACTTGTTGGGACAAATTGTTCCCTACAAGTTTAGTGAAGGCTTTAGCTAGATTAGGTAGTGACCACACCCCACTGGTGCTTGACACTGGTGCGTTACCCATACCAAGAACCAAGCAGTATAGGTTCGAAAAATGGTGGATTCACCAGGATGGCTTTTGCCAGGGGGTGGAGAAAGTGTGGAATGCTCCTTGCAGACTGCAGAAATCCATTGATATCTGGCAGTTTAAGGTTAGAAATTTTAGAAAATTTTCTAACGGGTGGAATGCAAATATTGAATCAGCTCAGAGGAGAATGAAGCAACAATTAGTTGTGGAGTATGATTTACTTGACATTTTATTTGAAACACAGCCACTTTCTCCAGTTTCTAAAGCCAGAATGAAAACTATTTCTAATGACTTAACAGATATCTGGAAAAAAGAGGAGATGAAAGCTAAGCAAAGGTCTCGGGAAAGACAGATTCTGGAAGGTGACCAGAACACTGCCTACTTCCATTCCATTGCTAACCAGAGGAGGAGGAAGAAGCAGATTACTTCCCTCCAAGGCCCTTCTGGGGTTTCAGAGGACACATAAGGTATTTTAAAAATTGCAGTCGATTACTATAAGCACCTCTTTGGTTTCTCGGATAAATTGAATATCGATTTAGCTGATGACTTTTGGGATGCAAATGATATGGTGTCGGCTGATCAAAATGCCTTTCTAGAGGCAGATTTTACTGAAGCTGAGGTTAAAGCAGCTATTTTCGGCTCCTATGCTGAGGGGGCGCCGGGCCCCGATGGTCTTTCTTTTCTTTTCTACCAAAAGTTCTGGGAATTAATCAAGCAAGATTTACTTGCTATGTTTAATGACTGGAATAAAATGGACTTGGATCTTTTTCGTCTGAATTTTTCGCTTTTGACTCTTATTCCTAAAGAACCAGAAGCATCTATCATTCAGAAATTTAGACCTATAGCCCTTACAAACTGTAGCTTTAAGATTTTTTCGAAATGTATGACTAATAGATTGGGTGTTGTTTGTGAGAAATTAATTTCTCCAAATCAATCTGCCTTCCTTAGAGGGAGATACATCCTTGAAAGTGTTGTCTCCGCACATGAAATTATTCATGAAGTGGCGCGGAGAGATCAACCAGGTTTTATCTTTAAGCTTGATTACGAGAAGGCTTATGATATGGTTAATAGAGAGTTTATGCTCAAAATGCTTGCAGCCCGGGGTTTTAGCCCGAAATGCTTGTATCTCTTTAAGTCTTTGCTTGATAAAGGCTCGGTGGGTGTTAGGATCAATGACGTTAACAGTGATTTTTTCCTAACTGGTAGAGGTGTTCGGCAGGGAGACCCTATCTCTCCTTTGTTTTTTAATTTAGTAGCGGATGTCTTTACGAAAAGTTTGACAAAGGCTGCTAATAGGGGGCTAATTTCTGGCCTGTTGCAAGACTTTAATGCAACAGGAGTGATCAGCATGCAGTATGCTGATGACACCCTGCTCTTTCTAAACAAAGACATGGCACAGGTCATGAATCTTAAATGGCTGCTGTCCTGTTTTGAGCAAGTTTCTGGGCTACGCATTAATTTTCACAAATGCGAACTGGTGCCGATTAATGTTAGCCAGGATGAAGCTCAGGACTTTGCTCAGACGCTCTGTTGTAGATTGGGGAACTTTCCTATAAAATATTTGGGAGTTCCCTTGCATCTTTCTAAGCTTCGAAAATAAGATCTACAACCTATTGTGGATAGCCTTCTTAAAAGAGCTGCTGGCTGGAGAGGCAAACTCTTGTCTCACGCTGCAAGATTAGAGCTAGTTCGTAGTGTGCTAGCTAGTATTCCTCTCTACCTCTTGAGTGTTATAAAGTTTCCTAAATGGGCAATTAAGCTCATCAACTCGCAGATGGCTCACTGTTTGTGGGACAACTACGAGGGTCATTTTAAATATCACTTAGCTAATTGGGCCCTTGTTTCCCAGAAAAAAGAGTATGGGGGTTTAGGGATTCCAAATCTAGCTGAGATGAACCTTTGCCTTCTGGCGTCTTGGGTTAAAAGATATCATGTAGATGGTGACAAGCTGTGGAAACTGATCATTGATTTTAAATACAATGTCGAGAGCCCCAACATCTTCTCCTCTTCGGAGCTGGGTGCCTCTCCTTTTTGGAAGGGTGTACTCTGGGCTGCTAAAGCGGCTAAAATTGGATATTGGTGGAAAATTGGCAATGGCAGGAAAGTTAAGTTCTGGGAGGACCAATGGTTTGGTTCCTCCAGCCTTGCGATCCAATACTGGGACCTGTATACTATTGTAAATGAGCAAAACGCCACTGTGGCAAATCTCTGGGATGGTGACCAACTTAAGGTTACATTCCGTAGATGTTTTAATCATGCTCTCATGACCCAGTGGTATGAGGTCTTACAAATAGCTCATTCTATCAACTTTAGTGACGAGGATGATGCTATTATCTGGAAATATGAATCCAAAGGCACCTATAGCGTTAGTTCGTTATATGCAGTTATTAACTTTAGAGGTGTCCTTCCTGTTTATATTCATGCGGTGTGGAAAGTGAAAGTTCCCCCCAGGATTCATTTTTTTCTTTGGTTGTTGTCTCATAACAAACTTCTCACTAGAGACAACTTGTTAAAAAGACAACATGTAGATGATCCGTCTTGTGTGTTGTGCTCTGACCTGGAAACCTGTACCCACTTTTTCTTTGAATGTGTGGTTGCAAAAGCAATCTGGAATGAGCTGAAACGCATTTTAAAACAAGATGTTCTACATATATCTTTCCGCTATGTTGCCAGCATGTGGCTTGATGAGAAAAAAATTATAATTCATAATACAGTTCATGTTGCTGCTCTGTGGGCTCTCTGGACTACCAGAAATGATATATATTTTAACCGCTCTCCATGGATTGGTTTGCAGAAAATTTGGAGAACGATGGCGTGTACTCTTTCCCAATGGAGGGTCCTGTTCTCAGGAGCCACAAAAGAAAACTTGGACATGGTGGCGAAGGAGATGGACTTGCTAGCAAGAGCCCCGCCTCCCTTGCTATGGCCAGACCCTGGGTGAACTGGTGTGGTCTCCCTGGCGCGAATCTGCAACAAGCTCCGAGTGATCGCCTGAGCCCTTCTGCTGAAGAGGAAGCCTGGAACGCTGATCTACAAGGCCTAACGCAGCGCCTAGCAGAGAAGAATATCAAGCTAGTGGACGTTGGAGGAAGCCTGCGTGTCTGTGATGATTAGGAGTAGTGTTTTCCCCTGGCCGATGTCCAGCTGCTGTTCTGGGGTTTGTTTAGATGTTCCTGTAGTTCATACTTTGTATTTGGCTTGTGCCTGGACGTGGACGTGCCCTGAGTAAGTTGTAACCCAACTATTGATGGTTTCTTAATGGAACCGGGGGTGAAACCCTTTATTTCTAAAAAGTTTGATAGTACGCCAAATTGATTAAGTCTAGAAAAGCCTCATGCAAAAAAGTCTAGAAAAGTCCTACGTGACGGGAAGGACTCAAAGTCTCTAATTATTTAAGTTCGACACCAGCACAACTACAAGAAGTACATATATATACATGCAGCACATACTCCCGTATGTACGTATCGATCCCCGCATAGCCTTGTGCCAATATGAAGAAGATGAAACGGATGGCGGCCACGCAGCTCCCGGACGACGTCGTCCGCGAGATCCTCCTCCGTGTCTCCACCACACAGACGTAGCCACCCTGTTCCATACTAAGTTTATTGTGGCATTACTTGAATTGCTCATGACTATTAACGCTCTTGCAATATACGTGCATGTGCACGTGCTTGATTACTAATCAGTTAAAACAAACCATCAATTTTGTGGCAAAAGTAATCTATCTACACTTTTTGATCATATGTGGTTGCTAAGATTAAACTTTCGCAAGTGCTCAGCCGACTGTAAAGTAGAAAAAAGCCACCTCCGGAGCCGTCCGATTCACGTGAAGGAATCCCGCGCGTCCGATCATTGTAGCAAAAATGTTTCGCGCGTAGCATTTTTGTGTGTGTATGTAACATCCAATGTAGCAAAAACTATTGCGGTAAAATGTTCCGTCCGGTCAATGTAGCAAAAAAAAACCGAGCACGACAATTTTTTTCTACGCATGTGGCATCGTTTGTGGCATTTTTTTCCCAAATCTGAAAAAGTTGTGAAATGTATCAAAAAAGTGTTGCAGCATTTTGTACACAGGCATGTAGCACAATCAACGACTTATGCAACACATCCCAATTTGGAGTTACAAACGTTATAGTGAAGCGTGTCACTTTTGCAACAACAAAAACCAATGCATGCAAAATTTGAACCTAACTCATCCATTACAGGAACACATATGTAACATTGCAACGATCTCTCCGTAGCATACGTAAAAACTCATTATAGCACTTTGCCCATACGTACACAACAAAAACAATGCACACATGTAGCAAATCGGAACAACACATATGCAACATCGACAAAACATCCTCATAAAATTGACCTTCACCAATGACCATGGAGGCACATCCATATAGACGATTCGACCTTGCCGGCCAAGAATCCGCCACACCGGAGGTCAAAAAGAGCAAGATCGGGTGAAAATCCCTACCAATCCCCCCGTGGACGTCATCTTCTATGGATCCGGCAGCTTGTGACGAGCTCGTCATCCATGGTGAGCCTCCGAGCTCCTCTGACGATTCTCCACCTCGCCGTCCACGGAGATGGGGGCGGCGCCGCCTAGAACACATGGGCGCAACGGAGCTGCTCGCACTGGAGAGGAGGCCAGGTGTGATGGAGTTGCTCGCACTGGATAGCAAGGAGGGGCGCACCTCGCTGGCGGGTGGCGGCTTGCCGTCAGTGACTTGACTTGGCGACGCGACCTCGCGACCATGGACAGATGGACGAAGGAGGGAGTGGGGAGATGCGGCTTTGCTGGCCAGCGGAACGACCTGCCCGCGCTGGAGGATGGCGATAGCCAGAGAGGTGGAGGCGAGGAAGATAGAAGAGACATGGAGAGGCGATGGTCAACGCGGCACGCGCGTCTCAAACCGGTTGTAGCTACAGTCGGTTGAGAGATAGCTTTTTCCTTAAACTTTTCTATAGAAATTACTGTTTGTTTTATACCCCCTCCTTCCTACTTATTTTGTTTCTGAGTCATCTTTTATTAAGTTTGACCAAGCTTATAGTAAATATTGATACATGTAATACCAAGTATATGTGCTATGAAAGTACACTTCATGGTGTATATATTGGTATTTGGTTTGGTATCATAATATTGACATTCCATTTGTATACTTGGTCGACTTAAATGAAATATGACGCAGTTGCTAATATTTTCGGCAATTGGTTACATGGTGTTGAGCACAAGTTTAGAATGCTAATTAGGTGGGAATTATATGGTGGCTCTGGCTGAGTAGAGGACAAGGTTTTTTTTTGGATAAAATTGTTCTCTCGGTAATCTAATCTACCGATGCACCAGTTTGCTCTGTTGGTGTTCCATATTACAATACGCGGTAAATCGAGACATTTTTATGGAGGTGTCTGCATGACTGAAAAACACGGCGAAGTATATTTTTATCCAACATGGATGGCCCCGTGATCTTCGGCTTGGCCCCCAGCAACATAGGCGATGCGGAGCTACTAGCTTGTTACTTATTTGAAATCTGTTATGAGTGCGTTTATGTACATCACAGTTATGCAGAGGTCAAAATAATGCTTAAACCTTTTAAGTAATAAAATGCTTTTTATCAAAAAAAAAATTCAAGGCCTGGTAACTTCTCTACGACACAAAAGTACCAAAGCTAACGGCAAGACCTTAGGCTAAGCCACAATGGTAACTAAGCTAGTAACATCACACACCCCGAAACAAATTTGCATATGTGACAAGTAGTTAATGAGGACTGAGTTGTTTGTGATAACATAATACTGTAACATCACACATATCAAGATAAATTGAGTTTATAGACTAATAAATGAAGACATGCATGACACCATACATTTGTTACTATCCACTTTAGAGGTAGTAACATAGACTAGTAACATGCATATGGTAGTCTGACATGATGTTTTGGCTCATAGGTGCAGATGAACCCGATGTGTAAAATGCATTTTAACACATTTTGAAATGTCTAAAAAATTCAAACAAAAATTTCGGGTGTTCATATGAAAATGTGTATTTGTGCAAAAAAGTTTCGCATCGAAAAGATATTTTATGTGGCCGGTATAAAAAGACCAAAAAAATATTAGGTACAAAGTCATTTTGGAACACTGGGGATTTGGTTTTTTACACCGGTCACAAAAAATGTCTTTTCATCCCGATTTTTATTGTACGAACAAAGAATATTTATATGTACATCCGAATTTTTTGATATTTTAAATTTTATTTTTCAGGTAGTGAGTGTAGATGCACCTATGAGCCGAAGTGGGTTTCCCAATGCATATATTACTAGTCTAAGTTACTCTCTATTGTGACTAGACTTATAAGTACTACTAATTTAAGTTAGTGCAACACTATGAACATAGACAATAATTAGGACAAAAAGATCTCACAAGAAAAATTAGGACAAAACTACAAACCACCAAAACGTCCATGAAACTTGTGGCCAGATATTTTTCTCCGGCTGACCAAATATTTCGATCCAGAAGGCCAAGTGGTGGGCTCTGCCTGACCAGGAGATATTAGCTGGCTGGCCACGGTCCGGCCAAAAAGCGCAGCGAGATAGATCTTGTGGCTGGCTGCGCTTTGCTTCGCTGCTGGGTGAACTGTTCAGATATATAGCAAGAGGTAGGGCACCACCTGCAGTTAAATTGGACTAAGAAATATAAGATGATCAGTCAGCGTCATGTATGTGGAAACATGGCAGATGCCACAAAATGGGATTTCACTTTGGTATTGGAACAACATCGCTGTAACAATAAATAGGTGAATAAACATGGGTAGACATTGTTCTCTTGGCCACACATTCAGAGGGCTAGAGAAGTAACTTCACACCACGTGTATATCTACCTGCAAATTAATCAAACCGAAAACATGTCGGAATTTATGTGGCCAAGGCGAGAGAAACGACAAGCCGAGAAAGGGAAAGACCACTCATAGGTACTCGCAGCTGGCTTTGTCTACAAAATTTACTTGCGCTTCTGAGATTTATCCGAAAAATATCCCTACGGCGGCCGGTGTACTCATGGTCTCTCATGTTTTTGGCTCTAGGCATTCGCAAAATATTCGGGCCAATGTTTCTCTCTATTCCCGTATGTGCAAAGCGCCAAAAAATTCTCTATTTCAAAATTATGGCATGTAAATTATGATAAAATATAATCGATTAATCTACTTAGAAGACGTTCCCACGGATGATTCCCCATACGGCGGTAAAGAGTTAGCTTGCGCCTCTATAAAGGGCGGAGATACTGACGACCGCATGCGTAAAAGGAATCTTTTCAAGATTTAAAATTTTAAAATGAATTATCTCTTAAACCGTTAATCGAATTGACGATCCGCTTTCACCGTTAGCTTCGTCTTGACGAGGACTTTAAAACAAGATCCCATCTTAATATGTTTTGACGAACTTTTTTTCCATCATCAGTTGCCAGGTTATTGTACTGTAGTTGCCATGCTACTGCTTTAGCAGTTACCATCCAAAAAACACACAATTATCAGATAATATTTTACATGTTTTTCCTTGTACCGATGATCTATATATCCAGAGAATGGATATTTGATCAACTCTAAACACGAAAAAGATCACATTAACATTAGGAAAGTCTTACATTGGTGAGTACCGAAGTTCAAAAAACCTGGTAACTATTTGATTTTTACCTGGTGACCAACATGACTATGCCCGGTGACTAAGTGACTATAATCTGGCAACTAAGGTCAGACTTTTTTTTAAATCAAAACATATCAACATGGGATCTACTTTCGAAGATCTCGACACGACTAAGTTAACCATGAAACGGATCTTAGTTTTGACATACGGTTCAAGAGATAAAACATTTTAAAGTTTGGAAACCAATAAACAAGTCCACAGGGCTGGGTTGGCTAATTACGCATGCATGGCTAAATTACCATGTTTAATCCGTGCCCACGGAAGTTTCATCTAGGGCACGTGCCCTATGTAGCACAGTCCAAATATAATATATATATATATGTATAGTATATCAAATTAAGCGATTAATCTACTAAACGTCTGTGTCCTACAAAAGTCTTGTGTCCGGCGGGTGGATATAAAGAATCTTCCCTATAAGAGAGGAGGGACCAACGATATCATGCATGTAGATAATCTTTTCCAAATGCGAAGTTTTAAAATTAATTATCTCTTTAACCGTTAATCGAATTCACGATCCGTTTTCACCGTTGGGTTCGTCTCAACGAGTACTTTAAAACAAGATCTCATCTTAATATGTTTTGACGAACTTTTTTTTCCGTTGTCAGTTGCCAGGTTATTGTACTGTAGTTGCCATCTTACTAGATAACAAGTTGCCATCTAAATAACACATAGTTACCAGATAATTTTTATATATTTTATCTCGTAGCAATGATCAACATGTCTAGAGAATAACTATTCGATTCACTCTAAACACGTAAAAATCAAATTAACATCAGGAAATGTTTATATTGGTAAGTAGCAAAATAAAAAAAAAACTAACTTAATGACCAACATGACTATACCTGGTGACCAAGTGACTATAATCTGGCAACTAAGTTCAGAAAAAAGTTGTAAAAACATATCAATATAGGATCTACTTCCGAAAATTTTGACGCGACAAAGCTAACCGTGAAAACAGATCTATGTTTTGACTTACGGTTTAAGAGATAATACATTTTAAAAATTGAAACCTAAAGAGAATTTACGTGCCTGCATGCATGCAAAGCTTAGTTGCCATATTTTGAACCGTGCCTACGGAAAGATACGTGCCCTAAGTAGCACAGTCCCAAATTAAGATAGTGACCTCGTCTCAAAAAACAATTAAGATAGTGGCTGGCACCTAACGAGGCGACGGCGTGGCAGAAAGCTCTGGAAGTGGTCACACTCAGATCCACGTCACTTGAAAACCCGAACAAGTGGCCATGATACAGTACGATTATATCCGAATGGGTGATTCGCCACATCTGTCTCTCGGTCGCCAGTTTTAATATCAGCCGCAAGATATTTACACCTATCTTTTCTCTATATCCCTTTTAGGACCACCCTAATCACACTAGTGTTTTCTATAATAAGGTAGAGAAATGCGCCGAGCTATATTAAGCCATCCCTAACCAGTAGCGCGCTGGCATCCATCTAAACACAATTACGAATCCCTCCCCATGAAACATGTGGCCAGGGATTTCTGGGCAGCAGCAGCTGCTGGATTAATATTCTAACATCAAAAGAAGGCGGTAGCTAGGCGAAATCGTGTCCGACATCCTGAAAATATGGCCGTCTGGTCAACCTTATCTGTCAGTATTCAGATAGTACCAAAAGTATAGCGACAAATGCAACTAGTTAGATTAAGAAATGTAATCTAACTGGTAACCCAAGTTTACAACAACAACAAAAAATTAGGTGCAGCCTTTCGGATGACACGCCCCTCATTTTTATCGAGAATGGTTGTCGTAAGAGCATCTCCACTCGTAGCCCCAAATCATGTCTGACAGTGCGGGCTACCGAGAGTGTCCGGACGAAATATGATGTATGAGGCTACTCTTCTTAGCCGCGCCAGGCGCCACCCAATCAATTGCAAAAGAGTTAATAGCAGACTGCATGCATGCAATTTTGTAAGAGCATCTCCAACAGACGCTGTAAATGTCCCGCGCGGGAAAAAACCCGTTGATTTAGCGCGTCGCGGAGCATTTCGCGCGCTCCAGCGGACGCGCTAAAGTACAGCGTGCGGGAAAAAGGGTACCGCGCGCCAAAAAGCGGCAACGCGCGCGGGCTATATAGCGCGTGGCGCCGCGTAACCGCCAAAGCTGCCTCCCGCGCCCGCCACGACACTTCCGCTCCCCACTCCCCCCACTGTCCACGCGCTCCGCCGCCGCCATGCCTCCGCGCTCGGCACGTACGGACGGCGTACGAGGCCGCCCGCGCCGCCAGATGAACTTCGACGACGTGCGCAACACGTAGCAGGCGGAGGACCTGGCGCCGCCGCCGGGCTTCGTCGACGAGGAGGAGTGCCGCGCCCACCGCCGGGGCCAGGCCCGCCTTCTCCAATCGGACATGGGCGAGCGCACCGCGGCGGAGTGGCGCCGCGCCCACCCGGAAGAGGCCGCCGCCGAAGCCGAGTACTGGTCGACAAGGGCGGCCGAGCGAGCGGAGCGGAGGACGCAGCGCGAGGAGCTGCGCCGAGAGAAGCGGGTGCGCAAGGCCGCGTCGGAGGCCGCGTACGCCGCGCTGGAGACCGGCGGCTACTGCAGCTTCACCTCCGACGACGAGCGGTGGCTGGACATCTACACCGACACGGACGTCCCGACCTCCACCGACGGCGATGCTTAGACGGCGAGGCTTAGGCTAGATTAATAATAAAATGTAACTCGTTGTCGAACTTAATATATTTTATTTTCTTTCTATTTTATTTTGTTTTTTATCTTGTTTTCATATAAACTTTGCAAAAATCGTGTTTGCGGCGCGCTATTTTAGCGCGCCTGGAAAAGTTCCTCCATAGACGCGCTAAACTTTCCAGCGCCTGGAAAAGCAACAAGCCTCCCTCGCGCTGGAAAACGCTATTTCGGCGCTGGATAACTATTTTAGCGCGCGGCGCTACCCCGCGTTTGTTGGTGATGCTCTAAGGGAAAAGGAGGAGAGAGAAGAAAATGGCCGGCATGCACAGCGGCGGGGGCGTGAAAGGGAAAAGGAGGAGAGAGAAAAATCTTATGATAAATGTGTGATTGTGGTTGAATGCAAATTTGTCGCCTCCCGAACGGTTGCTGGATGAACTTCAGTTGAGTTTCGTTGGCGCCACACGCCTCGCGAGGGGGGGGGAGGCTTGTCACCGACAGAACAGGCTCTTCCCGAGAACGACGAGGACTCACCCGTTTGGGATCACCACGTGGTCCTGGAGTAGGAGTACCAGCTGAACACCTTCTTCCTTGTTGCCCCTCTGAAGGAGTGGTTCGCGGATGAGCCCTCTCTAATGGACTCTGAGTTCTCCAAAGTCGCGCATAAGTCTGGCAAGATATATGTGCAGCAGTCGAGCGATGTGGACGGCCCGCTCCCGGAGGAGGCCGTGGAGTTGTCTGACCTTGAGATGACACTCCAAGCATCCACACAGGGAGGTGGCACCGCCCGCTATCACCATGCATTGCAGGCTACACTGGTGATCGTCCTCGAGTCCGATGAAGATTAGGTTTAAACCCTAGTTAGTTTAATTTTAATTTTTTATTATAGATTTTTTTTAATATTTGGACTATATGTTTAAGTTAAGTTTCAATCAATGTGTATCTTTGTGTTATATTTATTTTTAAACTTAGTTTAAATAATTATTTTTATTTCAAAAGTGGAAAAAAATAGACATGTTCGTTCCATTCCAAAATGGGGACGTCCGCATACAATCTGCGCACACATGTCCAACACCCCTAAACAGACAAATTCGGATACGATTTGTGGTGTCATTGAAATTTCCTGAATTCTTCGCAACAAAAACAACAACAAAAGTAGCAAAGCTAACGGCAAGTCCAAATCAGTAGCCACTTTAAGCTAGTGTCACTATGAATCTAAGTAACGATTAGCACATGTCATCACAAAAAAGGAGCCTCCCTCCATGAAGCATGTGGCCAGGGATTTTTCAGCAAATCACATATATTGTTAACACACAAAAAAGAGGGGCTGGTGGGCCCTGCCTAATCAGAAGGTTTCGGTCCGGTCCAACGCAAAAGCGCATCGAGATAGATATATCTCAATATGTGGCTGGCTGCGGGCTGCCGTTTGCCTGGCCGCCGGGAGTTGATAGCGTAAAACTACCAGTTTTTGCAGTTCAATTGCATTTTGGTATCAGTTTTGGTTTGAATCGTGTGGAGGTACCACATTTTGTCCCAGTTGTCGCAGAAAACCCAAAACCAGCTCTAACTACGCATTGACACCGGTTCTGACTACCCGGATCCACATGTCAGATGACGTGGCAAGACCGCGTGGACGGCCGTTAACGGACGTTAACAGAAGCGTCCGGGCCCACCTGTCAGGGTTAGGGTCAACATAACCGTCCGTGGCTTCCCCCGCGCTGTTGTCCTACTCCCCTCTGCTCCCCCCTGCTCCCCCGATGGCGGCGGCGACTCTTGGCGGCGGCGATTCCGGCGGCGGCGATTCGCGTGGCCATTCCGGTGGCGGCCATCCCGGCGGCGGAGAATCCGATGGCGGGCAATCTGGTTGCGTCGAATCCGGCGGCGGCCATTCCGGTGGCGGCCATTCCGGCGGCGTCGATTCCGGTGGCGGCCATTCCGGTGGCGGCAACTCCGTCAACGGCGGCGGCGGTGGGTCGCGCACCTCCCCTCAGGCGTCGACAGCTCTCGCGGAGGCAGTGGAGTAAGTCTCCAGATTTTTTTGGTTTTTCACATTAGTTAGTTGTATTTAGTTATAATTTTAGATTGAAATTTCTCTGATTTGTAAATGTAGTGTTACATGTATGGCTCTTCAGATTGAAATTTGCATGATTTGTTAGGTTTCTTCATTTTTAGTTGTATCTTCAGATTTAGTTGGTTCTATTCAGTTATAATTTTAGAGATTTAGTTAGTTAAAATTATTTACTGATTTTTATTGCATATTCTTTGTAGCCTTGATGATGATATTTGGGAAATTAGGTTTAATTTTCCTGGGGAAGCTAATTACTTGGAAAGATTTCAGTCTGAATCTGATATAACAGTGCTCAACTTGTTAGCAATGATCGAAGGGTATGGGTATGGTATTAAAGACAGCATGTACTATGTTAAGGAAAAAGGGAAAGGACAAAATGGCATGGAGGTTATTGACAGCATGGTACAGGTGAAGGAGATGCTAGCCGTGTATGAAAAAGAGAAGATTCTGAACATTACTGTGCTGAAAAAGAATGCAACCTGGCCGATAGAACTGAACATTGATGAAGTAGAAGGCCAACTGATGAACGAGGAAGCAGTAATTTCAGTTGACAGAGATGGTGTGAACTATATCTCACATGATGAAGACCTTTTCCCAGTAGCTATGGATTTGTCAGAAGTGGTATATGTTGGCACACAGCAGAGTTGCAATTTCCAGAAGGATAGATGTTCAGAGAATATTCCTGTTGATGTTATATCAAGTGACGATGATGAGCGGAGCATGATGGTAGAAGAGGAAGTTCAATTATTAGAAAAGTTTAAGAGGCAGAAAAAAGAAAGAGAACCAGATCCAGCTGTTGTTGCAATAATGGAGAAGCTTACTGCCCAGAAAAAGCAAAGAGAGAACAAATTTCTGCACTTCGAAGGGGATACTGATGTGGAAGAATACTTTGAAGCTGAGGAAGAAGAAAGTGCATCTGATGGTGAGGAATTATCTGAACCTGATTATTTTGTAGCCAAGAAACCAGTGAGACAAGGCCCAACCACTAAATCTCATTATGAGCCAGAGGATGAAGTGCATGTAGACTTTGTACCCTCAAGTGATGAGGATAGTAGCCCTGATGAATTAGGTGATAGTGATGATGATGGTGCAAGTAATACTGCTAAGAAGAGGAAATATAAAAAGATGAAGAAGAGGGTATGGTATGATCCCAGTAGGGCTGATCCCAGTGAGCAGTTTAGTTTGAGGTTATGCTTTAAAGATGTGAAAGAGTTCAGAGTAGCTCTCAGGAATTTCCACATTGCTCAGCTGAGAGATTTTAAATACCACAGGAATGAGAGTAGCAGGATCATTGCCCATTGCACTGACAAAGGTAGGGCCAAAGGTTGTCCATTTTTCATCACAGCCTCCTTGATAGCACATGAGAGAACTTTTTGCATCAGGAAATTCAGAAATAGGCACACATGTCAACCTCTTGGAGAGAACACAAGAGTTACCATTGATTGGTTAACTTCCAAGTCTATGAAGACAGTTACAACAGATCCCACCACTTGTGTTGACACACTGATTGAAAATGTGAAGCAGGATTATGGAGTGGAAGTGCCAAGAAGCAAAGCTTACAGAGCTAGGAAGAAAGCTTTTTCTGCTGTCATTGGGGATCAGAAGGCACAATATACCAGACTTAGGGACTATTTGCAGGCTATTCTCACAACAAATCCTGGTAGTAGGTGTATAGTGACAACTAAGCAGCTGGTTGAACATCCCAGCCCAAATCCAAGATTTCATGGGTTATTCATCTGTCTAAATGCATCAAAAATGGGTTTTCTTAATGGATGCAGACCTTTCATAGGTAAATTATTATTCTCTCTCTTACAATTAATTGTTCTGTTAATAGAAGCACCTAAATGATTAGCACTATAAGGTAATCATTTCTTGTTACCCATTGTAGGGGTAGATGGTTGTTTTATCAAACTTAGCACTGGCCAACAAATACTTGCTGCAACTGGGAGGGATGGGAACAACAACATTTTCCCTATTGTTTTTAGTGTAGTTGATCAGGAAGATACTGCTAGCTGGTTATGGTTTCTCACCCAGCTGAAATTTTGCATTGGAGAGAAAGGAAAATTTGGGTATTATACAATCATATCAGACAGGCAAAAGGTTGGTGTGTAGTTTACTCATATACTACTGTATTACACAATTTGGATTTACTCATTACTTATTCATATCAAGTGCATTAAATTATGTTCATATACTTGTAAACCATATGCAGGGACTATTGAAAGCAATTTCCAAAATCTTTCCCAATTCTCCACAAAGATTCTGTCTGAGGCATATATATGCCAACTTTCAGAGAGCAGGTTTTAGAGGACCAGAGCTAAAAAAGTATATGGATGCAGCAAGCTACTCATATACCAAGAATGGGTTTGATCTTGCAATGGAAGCTCTAAAGAAGGATAGTGAGGAAGCATACAACTGGTTGGTGCAGATTCCCCATGAATCTTGGGCTAGGCATTTGTTTGATACCAACTGCAAGACTGACCTTGTTGTGAACAACATAAGTGAAGTGTTCAACAAAATGATATTGGATGTGAGGAACAAACCAATTAGGACAATGCTTGAAGGCATTAGAAACAAACTGATGGTGAAGTACAGTGGAACTAGGGAGAAGGTGGAGACTGCAAGATGGGAGATAACACCATTCTACACTGAGAAATTGGAAGAGTCAAAGAAATGGTCCAGAGAATGTAGTGTTAAGAACTGTGAGATAGGTCTTTGGCAAGTGACTAGTAGAAGTGGCAGAGTAGTTGCTGTTGATCTGAGAAAACATACATGTGGCTGTAGAAAATGGGATGTCACAGGTATTCCTTGCAACCATGCAGTTGCTGTAATCATGAAGATTCAACAGCATCCAGAGGATTATGTACATGAGTTTTTCAAAAAACCCATGTACAGAGAGACATTCAAGAACACAGTATACCCTGTGCCTGGGCCAGAGGACTGGACAAAAACAGATAGCCAGGATATAGACCCACCTGTTTTCAAAGAAGGGCCTGGAAGAAAGCAAACTAAAAGAAGGAAAGGCCAATTTGAGGGTACCAGCACCTAGAGATAATTCTAGGATGGCTAGTATCACTTGTGGCAACTGCCACCAGGTTGGCATAGGTACACTAGTTGTACATCTAAACTGAGTGCAGAGTTGGAGATAAGGAAAGCTAGTCACAAGGTACTAAATGTCATGTTCTACATTTAAATTGTGCACATACTAAGTACTTACTATTTGTGCAGGCAAACAGGCAGATTTATGGTGAGTGCTCTTCTACTACTACATCACCTCCTATGCCTACACCTGCTGGTACTCCCACTCCACCTTCAAGACCACCTGCAAGACCAGCAGCCAGTGCAGCTGCCAGTGCACCAACTCCAGCTCCTAGTGCCTCAAGACCAGCAGCCAGTGCACCAACTCCAGCTCCTAGTGCCTCAAGACCACCTCCTACTCCAGCTGCTGCTCCTGCTCCAAGACAAGTTGCTGCTCCAAGACCAGCAGCCAGTGCAGCTGCCAGTGCACCAACTCCAGCTCCTAGTGCCTCAAGACCAGCTCCTTTCCATGCTCCAAGGTCTACTACTGCTTCAGAGTCTGGTAATTTGGTGTTAGGAAAAAGACAGCCAAAATTCACCTCCAGGATGAAAGGATACCTCAATGCTGGGAAGGCTACATCCTATAAGAAGGGTCCTGAAAAGGAGAAGACTGATATGTGAGACAATATTGCTAAATGTGTCCCTCCTATGTCTCCACAAGACTATTTGTGTAAGACAATATTGCTATATGTGTATGACTATTTGTGTATGACTATGTCTCCAAGACTATTTGTGTAAGACAGTATGACTATTTGTGTATGACTATGTCTCCAAGACTATTTGTGTAAGACAATATTGCTATATGTGTATGATCATTTGTGTAAGACAATATTGCTATATGTGTATGACCATTTGTGAAAAATGATCATTTTGTTTGTGTAAGACAACCCTAAATGATCATTTTTCCAATTATTTTTGAATTTTTCAAAAAAAATGATCATTTTGGTTTGTCGATGCTCCGAGGGGTCTCGACAACCCTAAATGATCATTTTTCCAATTATTTTTGAATTTTTCAAAAAAATGATCATTTTGGTTTGTCGATGCTCCGAGTGGTCTCGACAACCCTAAATGATCATTTTCACAATTATTTTGAATTTTTCAAAAAAAATGATCATTTTGGTTTGTCGATGCTCCGAGGGGTCTCGACAACCCTAAATGATCATTTTTCCAATTATTTTTGAATTTTTCAAAAAAAATGATCATTTTGGTTTGTCGATGCTCCGAGTGGTCTCGACAACCCTAAATGATCATTTTTCCAATTATTTTTGAATTTTTCAAAAAAATGATCATTTTGGTTTGTCGATGCTCCGAGGGGTCTCGACAACCCTAAATGATCATTTTTACAATTATTTTTGAATTTTTCAAAAAAAATGATCATTTTGGTTTGTCGATGCTCCGAGTGGTCTCGACAACCCTAAATGATCATTTTTCCAATTATTTTTGATTTTTTCAAAAAATGATCATTTTGGTTTGTCGATGCTCCGAGTGGTCTCGACAACCCTAAATGATCATTTTTCCAATTATTTTTGAATTTTTCAAAAAAATGATCATTTTGGTTTGTCGATGCTCCGAGGGGTCTCGACAACCCTAAATGATCATTTTTCCAATTATTTTTGAATTTTTCAAAAAAATGATCATTTTGGTTTGTCGATGCTCCGAGTGGTCTCGACAACCCTAAATGATCATTTTTCCAATTATTTTTGATTTTTTCAAAAAAATGATCATTTTGGTTTGTCGATGCTCCGAGGGGTCTCGACAACCCTAAATGATCATTTTTCCAATTATTTTTGATTTTTTCAAAAAAATGATCATTTTGGTTTGTCGATGCTCCGAGGGGTCTCGACAACCCTAAATGATCATTTTTCCAATTATTTTTGATTTTTTCAAAAAAATGATCATTTTGGTTTGTCGATGCTCCGAGTGGTCTCGACAACCCTAAATGATCATTCTTACAATTATTTTTGATTTTTTCAAAAAAATGATCATTTTGGTTTGTCGATGCTCCGAGGGGTCTCGACAACCCTAAATGATCATTCTTCCAATTATTTTTGATTTTTTCAAAAAAATGATCATTTTGGTTTGTCGATGCTCCGAGGGGTCTCGACAACCCTAAATGATCATTCTTCCAATTATTTTTGATTTTTTCAAAAAAATGATCATTTTGGTTTGTCGATGCTCCGAGGGGTCTCGACAACCCTAAATGATCATTCTTACAATTATTTTCAAATTTTTCACAAAATTTTCCCTAAATAATGGCACTCAAACAAACATAGATACTAAATTGACATAGTTCACTCCTCACAAACATAGATACTGGTACAGAATTACAAATCATTGCTTGTACTAAATTGACATACATACTAAATTGACATAGTTCACTCCTCACAGATAGCCACAAAACATGGCTAGTTCGAATTACACATTATAGCTACTAAATTGACATACTTCACTACTACCACAGAGTTACAAATAATTGATTCTACTCAGCTGAGGAAATATCACTCCTCACATATAGCCTTAATTCTCTTCAGCTTCTCCTTATTTGCATTATTGAATTTGAACAGATCAAACAGCTGGTGCTCTAGCTTCTTCCTATCTGCCTTCAAAGCCTCCTTTTCATCATCCCAATCCTTCTGCTTGGCCTTCAAAGACTCTTTTTCATCAGATAGCTCCTTCTGCTTGGCCTTCAAAGACTCTTTTTCATCAGATAGCTCCTTCTGCTTGGCCTTCAGCACATCTGCTTGAGTTCTCTGTATCTGCTTCAGCTCACCAACTTGTGTCTCCAACAGTTTAATTGTTAGGGCCATCTGTTCCTTCAGATCACCATCCCTTCCTTCCTGCATAATTCGCTCATAGTTGGCCTCCCTACTTGATTTGCAAGTGTCATCTATGAACTTGTTCACACTCTGTACCATACTAGTGTACTTCTTCTCAACCTTGTCTTTCTCAACAGATAGCTCCTTCACCAATTTTGCATTCTCATACCTCTCATCTATTCTTGCATTCTTCTGCTCTTCATACATTCCCCAAAGTCTTGAGATTGCATTCTTGGCAGTATCTGGCCATTCTCCATCAACCCAATCCACAAACCCACAATTCTCTACTTGCTGCACAAATAGAACATGGCAGAATTTAAATATAATAGGCCCATGGCAGAATTTAAATACCTAATTCCAAATTCTCTACTTGCTGCACAAATGGGCCCATAGCAGAATTTAAATACCTAATTCCAAATTTAAATATAACAGGCCCATAGCAGTAAATACCTAAGGTAAGCAATTGACAATTTAAAAACCTAAGTCTAAATTTAAATACCTAAGTCTAAATTTGATTTCTTCACTGAATTTAAATATAATAGGCCCATAGCAGTAAATACCTAAGTAAGGTAAGCAATTGACAATTTAAAAACCTAAGTCTAAATTTAAATACCTAAGTCTAAATTTGATTTCTTCACTGAATTTAAATATGATAGGCCCATATCAGAATTTAAATACCTAAGTAAAATATAACTACAATAATTGTTTCACCACTGAACGTATCACTAAATCTAAATATAACATATGAAATTCTCATGCAAAACAATTAAACACTTACATTTTGCACTGAACATAGATAGAATCTACGCCCAGTGTTGCTTCCTTCAAATGCAACACACCTCCGGGGCTCCTTCTTGTGGTTGCGGCAAAAAACAGGAGCATCTGTCGCTAAACCGCAAAAAGTGGGATCATCAACGGCATCAGGAGCATAATCCATGTCGGTGATGTCCTAATCGACACAAATTATCGACATTAGAGGACCTAATCGACAAAAAATCAAATTTCATACCACCCCTAACCCTAGATCGAGAAGAGGAGCTTGCTTACCCCCAGCAGAGACTCGCCGGACGAGGATCCGTCCTTCCAGCTGGGCATGGTGACGGACGGCGGCGGAGATGGCGGTCGGAGGAGACAGCGGCAGCGGCGCCGACTCCCGGCGGTGGCGGCGGCGAGCGACCCTACGGGAACTGACGAACAAGTGCCGGGCTGCGGGCTCGGGACATGAACCCTAACCCTAACGCGCTGTCGGGCACGGTTATGTTGACCCTAACCCTGACAGGTGGGCCCGGACGCTTCTGTTAACGTCCGTTAACGGCCGTCCACGCGGTCTTGCCACGTCATCTGACATGTGGGTCCGGGTAGTCAGAACCCGTGTCAATGCGTGGTTAGAGCTGGTTTTGGGTTTTCTGCGACAACTCGGACAAAATGTGGTACCCTCCACGCGATTCAAACCAAAACTGGTACCAAAATGCAATTGAACTGCGAAAACTGGTAGTTTTAGGCTATCAACTCGGCCGCCGGTGAACTGTTTGGTCCGATAGCAAAAAGGTACGGCACCATCTGCAGTTAGATTATTAGAATTAAGAAACCTTTAAGGCGGGTGATCAGTCAGTGTAATTAAGCAGCTTTTGAGATAACTTGACAAGCACCAGCTACATACAAAACTATTCACATTCTAGTTAATGATTATTTCCCAGTTTCCAGCGTAAAGTCGACATCCAATATGAAATGTTATCAAAGATAGGTGTAGAATAGACAGTTAAGTAAGTACTAAATAAATTAGAATGGGTGGAGATTCTTCTCTTCACAGGTGACCACACATCTCGAGGGCTACAAATGTAAATTCAACCATGATATCTACCATGATAATAATAAAATAAAATGTCTAAATAAATTAGAATGGACGGAGATTCTTCTCTTCACAGGTGACCACACATCTTGAGGGCTACAAATGTAACTTCACGCATGATATCTACCATGTTAAATTAATAAAAGAAACACGTCGAGATTTATGTGGCCAGCATAAGTGGACCTGTATTAAGACAAGTGGAGCGAGAATCGGAAAGACTTATTCCACGCGATACCATAATTGACATTATCTAGACATTTACGCGTGCCGCCAGATTTATCCGAGAAAATATCTCCATCGGCTTGCTTCTGGCCACTCCCACATTTGTATGGCTCTAAATATCCACAACCCGTTCCATTTCCCCTCACTATTTTCCACATGTGCAACAGAAACAATAAAATGTTTAGCCAATACATGCATTGTTCATTTATTATTCTACGTGACAATGTCCCACCAAAAGTACGATGACAAAAAAAAACATGTGAAATATTTTTTTGTTAAATTTGTAACTCAGATGTACCAGGTTAACTATGTACTACTAGAAAATGTCATGATCAACCTGCAATCATGGAGTGTAAGGAAAATAAAAAAAAATAACTTATATGGAATACAACTAAATACTAAATGCGATGAGTAGCAGATAAGGCGGAAAGCGCGCAGAAGGAGCCCACAGGTCGCTGCGGGTGGGCCCGGGGCGTCCACAGCCACGAGCTCCCCGGCGCTTCTGGAAATTTCCGGCTCCGACACGTGGGGCCCACGCGTGACGTGGCCGCACTCCCGCCCCTCCTCGCAAAAATATATTTCCGTCGTCTCTTCTCTCCCCCGAGTCCCCGGCCTCTCGCTCCTCCTCCGCCTCCGCCGCTTCCTCCTCGTCTCCTCCTCCTCCCGCCTCGCACGTGCGCGCCCCGCCGGCCTCTTTAACCCGGGCCGCTCGCCGGAGCGTCTCCGTCTTTTTTTCCCGCTCTTTTCTCCTGCTCTTTTCCGGTTTCTTTGGTTCCGCCGGTCGCCGCCGACGAGAGTGTGTACGACGGTGGTTCCTGGGCGATCCCGGCGAGAAACTCTGCTTCTTTCCGTCTCCGCCGCCGACTCCGTCACCCGGTGGCGGTGGTTGTCCGCGTCCCGGCTTCGATCTCGGCGACCTGGAGGCCGAGATTCACAGCTGCCATGGCTTCTTCCACGGCGCACGCGGAGGTAAACAAAGAAAGACGCCCTCCCGCTCGCCCTGCCCATTCTCTCCCCTGTTTTCCCCATGCTCCAGAATTTGATTCGCGCGGTAAATTTTTGTTCCTCCATAGGGCGATTATAACCTTCCAGATTATTTTCAGTTACTTCTCGGTGATTTTTCGGTAGATATTGGCCACAAAAAGAAAGGAGCTTTCTTTTTTCATGGGGAATTGTACCCGTTCTGTTCTAGATACTTCTGTTTTGGGGAGGATGCATAAAGGCCACAATATCTTTAGAGGCTTCCAGAAACGGAGCGGCCATAGTATTAGTTTGTTAGAGCATCTCTAGTGGCCTGTGGATACGAGTGTCAACCAAAATATGTCGTCCAGTGGCCTGTGGAAAGGGCTGTGTAAAATATCCACAGCCTCCAAATCGGCAACCGCAATCCAGCCACAGCCTCGACAGCGAGAAAAGAGCAACTGCCGCCGTCCCCGCCCCCGCTCGGAACCGCTGGAGAGGTTGCTCCCGCCCCCGACGTCGTCGTCACGCACCTGCTCGCGCGCAGGAGGGCGTCCGCCAGATCCGGGGGCTTCGTCCCGGACGCGCCCGTCTGCTGCTGCTGCTGCTGGGGGCTTCGTGCCTCCTGCTGCTGTGGCTCGCGCGCGCGGAGGGGGCTTCGTACGAGCCGCCCGCTTGCCCTTGCTGCTGGTCAACGTGCTGCTGCTGAGCGCTCTCGCCTGCTGCTACTTGCTGTTGTACGAAAAAGCTAGCAATCGATTGATACAAAACAGATGCTAAAATATAATCACCTATTTGTTTCTACTACATTATTACTACAACACCTGATGCTACTACATTATTATTACAACACCTTACATGACTTAAATATAACTGTGAGTGTCTATATTATTAAAAAATACACCGTACACCGTATACTTGAAAATATAGCAGTTTGAAAATATAGTCGTTATAAGATATTGTTAAAATATAAGAGAGAATATAGACGCCCTATATTTCCACGCTCCACTGAAAAACGGTGAGTGTCTAAAAGAGAATCTTTTTACACGGCCATCTATATGACCATTTCCACGCTCCACTAGAGATGCTCTTAGAGCTACCAACCAGACAGAACATGAAGACCATCCTATATGCTAGGTAATTCTGTCAGTGCTGCTCTCTTACGGTGGTGACTGTAATAATAGTAGTACTAGTTACAGTCTTCATTTAATCCAATGATTACTGAAGACCAGTCAGTAATAGATCAATTTTACTATTATAATAGCAGCAGTGGTTGCTACTAAAAGATCAGTATCAACAACTCTTTTAGCAGCGTAAATCTCTTGCTCTGTACTGTAAGTTGATCTCATTTGATGAGAAACAAACATTGTAAGAGCCCAAGTTAAATTAGCTGTACGCTAGTCAGCAATGTTACCTCAAGTAGTGATGAATTGGTTTTTGGAACTGTGTGCAGCGAAATTGTCAGAATGTGCTTTAGCTGAAGTACTGATGATCTTTGATCTGTCTGTTCTTACCTCCAGGAAAGGGATGGATTTGATTCATCTGGCTTGTCAATCAACAAACGGCTTTCGGTGGATGTTGTCAAACCATCGGCGATGGAAGATGCGACCGCAATGCAGCCCAAGGAGGAGGGGATGGGTGAGCATCCTGTCAAGGTATTCACTTCTTTCCCAAGTTTGAGATCTAAAAGCAAATGCAGCATTGTGTTTATGCCCAATGTTCTCTGGCATGCTTTCATTAGGCTAGGAAGCCCTACACTATCACGAAGCAGCGGGAGAAGTGGACGGAAGAGGAGCATGAGAAGTTCCTGGAGGCGCTGAAGCTGTACGGCCGGTCCTGGCGTCAGATACAAGGTGTGTGAACCCTATATAAGTACAGCATATTTTGTGTTAGAATTCGAAGTAGCTGAAATTAGTGATTCTGATTCATCGGAACTGTTCTTTAGAACACATTGGCACAAAGACTGCTGTCCAAATTCGAAGCCATGCCCAGAAGTTTTTCTCAAAGGTGACTAAGCCCTTCTTGTAGCTATGATAAATTTGGCAGGCATGATTACTGTGTTTACAGCGGTATATATTATGTATTGTTTTTCCGAGAACATCTGTATGTTTGTATAATTGTTGTACAAGCACAAGTGGTAGCAGTTAATTTGACCATTCTTCTCATGCCCTGCGGGTTGTTCATCGTGCAGGTGGTGCGTGAACCTGCGGCTAAATTAGTGATTGAGATCCCTCCCCCAAGGCCAAAGAGGAAACCACTGCATCCATATCCTCGCAAGTATGCGAATTCCTCCAGTGGGGCAAATCATGCTGGGACTGAGCAGCCAAAGCTGGCTCCTATTTCATCTTCTTCTGGTTCTGACCAAGAGAATGGTTCTCCGGTGTCAGTGCTGTCTGCAATGCAGTCAGATGCTTTTGGATCATCGACTAGGTGCACCTCCCCAGAGTCATCGGATGATGAGAATATTGTTCCTCCGATAGCTAGTGAAGATGAAAATGTGCCTAGCCAACAAACAGGGATAGATGAATCCCAGAAGGTAAATTGCCATCATTCGAATAAGTCAGGGTTACTGCTGGACAACCTTAATGGACGAACCTCTTGAACTTACTGGGCTGTTCATACTTCTTTTAGCAGGAAATGGACCACGACAACAAAGATATGGTTATGTCTGAAGAGGACTCTTCTGACGAGGTGCAGGAGACAAGTCTGAAGCTGTTTGGGAAGACGGTCGTCATCCCTGACCCAAGGAAAAGATGTTCCTCGGACGCAGCAGGGCACGAAAACGGCGAGCAAATCTCATCACAGTCCTTTAGCAAAGGAACATCACAAGCCCCATCAGTTGGAAAGATTCTTCCGGCATATACTGCACCACCAAATGGGTGGGTTCTTCCATACAACTCATACCCGCTCCCTCTCAGCAAACAAGCGGGCCCTTTACACATGTGGTGGCCATACTACGGGTTTCCCGCTGGCCATCCAAGAGAACCACCAAGTGCAGTGACATGCGATGAAGCTACCGATGAGACCGATGTTGTGAAGAGCCCTCCGGTCGAGTCAAGCCTGGACGACTCCAACGACGGTACTCGGACAACAGGCAAGAAGTGGAAGGCACTCCAGCCGCTCGGAGCGGTTCAGGTTTCATGTTCGGATTCGACGTTTCAGCTGAAGCCAAGCACGAACTCGGCCTTCGTGAGAGTGAAGCCGAGCAGCAGCGGCGGAGATCAGCCGGTAAGAGGATTCGTGCCATACAAAAGATGTAGGGCCGAATGACCAAAGTGGGGGGAGATTCCCCCGCGTCTTCTAATCTAACTATGAACAACCAGGAGCCTGTTCTACATATTCTTGCTCAGGTGTATTTTCCTTAGCCATTTACTCGTAGAGATCGGCGGTTCTGTCTGGGTGATGCGTATTGTTTCCTGCTCGCGTGCTTGTCGTGAAAGAGGTGAGGCGCGGGCAGTTGCTATAAGTGTAGGCTGGAAGAAAATATTTTTTAGGGATATGCCATTCTCTCCTCATCTGATGTAAAAGCAAAATACTCTTATGTTGCTCTTTGCTGAAAGCGGTTGATTACTGATTGGAATCGATCTCTGAACGAGACTGAGAATTGTGGTTATACTGGATGTTGTGTTGGGAATGTTGCTGCTGTTCTTTTTCCTGAGCAAGGTTTAACATGGAACATGAAGGATACATTGTTAATCAATGGTCGCCAGCAATGACACCAGAAGGCATTTCAAGAACTGTTTTACAAATGAATTGTGGTAGATTGCAAAACAATAGTACTAGTCACTAAGACAGGGCTTGTACAAAACGACCAAATATTTCAGTTCCACAATAAGCAAAGCTTCTGATGAAGAGCGTACAGAGATATGTACAAAAGGGGGGAAAACGTAGGGAATCCAACATACGCCAACAGGAAAGCTCATCAAATTTCCAATCCTCCCGGATTTTGACAGACAACTTGTACAATACAAGGTATAAAGAATGTTTATACGCACCATCCGAACCAAACATGTGCAATTGGACGTCCGAGCCTAGGTACAAAAACAAAGGAAACACACAAGCAAACCCAGTCCGCCCACCGAGCAAAATCGTCTCGCCCTCCCTCATACGTGTATACACATATATGTATATCTCCAGTAAGGTGCACAGAACACGTCATGACCTCTTTCTTAGCCTATAATACAACATCCCCTGTCGGTCAGAACGCGCTCCAGCTGTCGGTCCCATGTCTCGTCGGGCTGGCGGTCCCCGTCGAAGAAGGCTTCGACAAGGGCTTGAAAGGCCCGGTGGTGCCGAAAGGGTCGTCATCGTCGTCGAAGGAGTAGCCCCGGTCGTGGGAGGAGTCGGTGGTGCTCTTCATGGAGTCAAACCTCGCGAAAGTGTTGCTGCTTCTGTCGTGGTCGGCGTTGCTGCTCATGGAATCGTACCTCATGAAGCCGCTGCCGCCTTGGTCAGCGTTACTGCTGCGGAAGGAGTCGAACCTCCCGAACGCGTCGTTGCCGCCGCCTTGGTCTGCGTTGCTGCGGAAGGAATCGAACCTCCCAAACGCGTCGCTGCTGCTGTTGTTGCCGCCGAGCTCGGCGCTGCTCCCGAAGGAATCGAATCTTGAGAAGCTATCGCGCTGCCCCCCGAACGAATTGCTGTCTTTCACACCACCAAAGGGGTCCATGCCACCACCGAGCTCAGCACTGCTCCCAAAGGAATCGAACCTTGAAAAGCTGTCACGCTGCCCCCCGAACGAACTGTTATCTTTCGCGCCAAAGCCACTTGACTGGGAGAAGCTGTCGTCCCCTGCTTCGCTGTACCTTGGCGAGAAGCTGGAGTTGTTGTACATGGGCGTGCTTGGGACGGAAGAATCGAAGAATCCCTTTTGCTGGCCGCCACCGTAGGTGCTGCCAGCAGTGGGAGATTCTGCCCTGCCTGGCCCAGAATCAAAGAGCGAACCCTGCATCGGGGTGCTTGGGAAAGAGTCGTAGAATGAGTTCTGCATTGGTGTGCTTGGAACAGAATCGAAGACTGATTTCTGCATCGGTGTGCTGGGGACAGAAGAATCAAAGAGCGACCTCTGCATCGGCGTGCTTGGAACAGAAGAGTCAAAGAGTGACTTCTGCATCGGTGTGCTTGGAACAGAATAGTCAAAGAGCGAATTCTGCATCGGTGTACTGGGGACAGAATAATCAAAGACGGATTTCTGCAGAGGCGTGCCTGGGACGGAATCAAAGAACGGCTTCTCCACTGGAGTACCTGGGACAGAATCAAACATCGGTTTCTGCTCCTTGCCAAAAGCACTAGCAGATGCAGAAGAACCCCCTGTCCTTATCGGGGGAAGACCCTGTGGCCCAAAGAATAGATCTGAATCACCATTAGCACCATCCTGCAAAACAGATTGCAGATTTCAGTGCTAGACAGGAAAACATTTATACAACATAGAATAATGGTGCAAAGCATGCCACGAAAAGCATGATAAAAATTTCACCTTAGAATCGAAGTTCCAGAGGGAGTCGTTATCATCACCGTGATCAAAAGATGGACCCCAAGAATGTCTGCTGTTGGCTTTATCTCCACGAACAGGGGAATCAGATGCTCCACGGTCACTGCCAAATTACCGATCAATAAGAACACAGTTTCTGAGGCATATTCTCAGCACAAAGGGGCCTAATGTACACTGATCTAAATAACATAAGTTCGCTCTCAAATTTGTGGTCTCCAGAGCATAGGCTTGTTTTCGTCATAGAAAAGGCACATTCTTATGTTTCCTTAGCAAGAGAGCAAGGTGTATAGTTCATATAAAATGGAAAGTGAGAAGAAAACTATACCTGATACTATCAGCAGCACGTGGTGAGTCATCATTCATCCCCGGTTGCTTTTTATCAGGTTCATCACCATGCCCATCCTTTGCCTTCTTTGCAGGATTATCTGCAGGAATTTTGCTGTCTGAGCCAGCCGCTTCAGGTTCTACCGTCTGCTCAGCAGCAGCCGTTTTATCACTCTTGCTGTTTTCTTCCTCTGCTGATGCCCCATTGCTAGACACTTTGCCATTTTCAACAGCAGGATGATTTTCTTGTACAGGAGGAGGCTCCACTTCGACTGTGAGTTCCTTTATTATAGAGAACCCTGGAGAAAGATAAGCAGAGTATGATGGTTCAAATTTACAAGTGTTCTAGAGTAACAAATCCAATTAAGGATATGGTAATGAAGTCAATCTAGCATACCGTCATCTGCAAATCTGTCCCATTCTTCATCCCAGACAGCAGCTGCCTCCTGTATTCCAGGTTGCCAACCTAAAATGGGATGGGAAAGCAAACCATTCGTTATTCTGTAAGGCAACCAGACAACAAAAATAGTAGGATGCCCATTAAAAATGAAGAGCAAGTCAAGTTAGCAGCAAAACTGGCTTGCAATAAATTGCGCATTCTACTTTACACAGCTGGCTAACTTGAGGAATATAAGGTTGTGTTGGTTAACATAAATATTATGATACTCGGTAAAATGAACTAGTAACATTTTCCCCGCAGAAACAAAATGAACTAACATTCATTCTATCTTATTAATACCGGAAACTGAAAATCAAGGTACAACAATAATTTAAACAAGATACTGAGAAACAAATCGGAGAAAGATCACTTTGTAACTCAGAAGCATAGGACAAAATATAATACAATATAAACACAATAATAGCACTTGCCAAAAGGAAGCTCCACCAAAGTAGTTGGTTTAGCTCTCAATCCATATGTCTTGCACTGTTCATTCAAAGATTTCACGAGCTCATTAAGCTCAGACTGTATCTGATTAGCCCGCTCCTGTAAACAAGGGAAGAAGATGGTCAGACAATAGTTTGACGACATTACGATGTCACGCGTCTGAAAGATACTGAATAACAAAAATGCCAACCTGAAGCTTCTCATCGTCCCCATCCCCTTTCTGCAGCTTAACTATAGAATTATAAATTTCCAATTTCTTCGCCTGATAGCAAAAGGAGGAACAATAAGGTCTGTCCAGATCTTAAAAATGATTATTATCATTTACTGGGATAAAATCACAAGTGTACCTGGATCTCCCGGAAAGTAGCCTCATCCATTGATAGCTTTGACGCCACATCTCCAACCTTCTTGCATCTCTCATCATATTTTGCTGCAAGGGATTGAACCTGAACATAGTATTGATCGAGAAACGTGAGATTTATGTAAACCATCATAAGAACTACATGGGGTCACCATTATTACGCTAAATCTGATGATACAATTAGGAGACATTATATGACAGTGAAACACAATTCACACTTCATGAATGCACAAAACCATCCTTCTGGCTTTTACTATAAATTCCCCCAAAACAACACGTTGGATAATGTGAGTTATTCCAGGAGAATACAATAACTGGGAGCTTGCACATATACTACATTGTGCATCACAATATACAATAGTACAAAATTCCAGTTCAGCATTTCAATTATCTTTTGCTCCAGTCCGCACAAATAGCTCGCTGAAACCAGTGAGGGTAGAAAAATGAATTGCATAACTCATTTTCTTAATCAAGGTTACAGAAAATTACCTCGCGCTTATCAGCAGACATACTTTCTGAGACTTCATTAAACCTGTTATCACACCTACTCTTGTAAAGAATCTAGGGCGGCAAAATAAAGAAATCAAGTCAGAAATGAACACATAAAACTAGCAAATATGAATAGCTGATATTAAGTGTAAGGTATTATAGCTAATGAATGAGAGATGTATATGTTCAACTGGTACATGACAGTAGGCTGGAGTTGTACTTGTGAAACATGACAGTTAATCGAAATGCTATACCAACACCTAAGCAAGTAGAATGTGAACTGCAACTAAAATCTGAATCAACAAGACTTTGCTAAGATTCCTAACGTATGAATAGTTCTGCTACTCAATATAGATGGACCTAATTCTTGCACTCAGAATATATGTTTGCATTTACATAGTAAGGGATATTGCTAGAGTACTTACTAGCTCCTGCATCTTGGTGCGAAAGAACTCAGTCTTCTCCCTAGAATCCAATATTTCCTTTTCCAACTCTTGAACCTTCATAAAGATTTAAAATATGTTCATTCTTCACATCAGAGAGCCTAAATGTGCAAACTTGTATGATGTTGCAAATGCACACTGCACTTTTGCACCAAGATAATTTATCTAAAAATCTAATGGCACCAACATTTCCATAATTATACAAAAATGTGAATTATAACCTGTGAAACAATTAAGCAAATACAACAGCGTATATATGTATATGTTATGTTTTACACGTCTCAGCTATCATCTGCAATATCATCATAACTCAAAAATTATGCGATGTTTGAACTATTCAAAAAAGTTTGACCATAGGTGTACAGAACAAAATGCTACTAATCCTGCAGGAATTTAACTTTCAAGTTTACTTACAGATGAACTAGGGAATGGAAAATATTGAAGAAGAAGAAGAACCCAGTTGTGGAGAACCAAATTACAATAAATTTTGGGTTTTCTTTTGTTTTTCTAGAACTATGAATGCAAAAAATCCAAAAATATTTCAGTTAATTAAGTGTGGCGAGTAAATACTTTTTTATCAGCATCTGAAGCTTCCTTAAACTTCGCTTCCAGTGCATTTTGTTCCTCCTTGCTAAGCTGGCCAACCAGATGTTTCTCCAATGCTGGGACCTTAGGTTTTTGTTGTTCAGTCTGCTTCATATCATCATCATCAAAATGAAGAGGCCTTCGAGGTGGTGGCTTCATAGATGAAGGAGGCATTCCAGGATGCGGTCCTTGCATTGCTCTACTTGCAAACCCTACAACAAGTATGCAATGAGAACAATATCACAGGGACTTCTCAATAATTGGTCCTCAAAAGAATGAACAGAATAGTTCCTTTAGATGAATACCTGCACTCGGATGGGGAACCGGGCCACTAGGATTTTCTGCAAATTGGCCAGTAGAGGGTAGTGAAATTCCCTCTGCCCAAATACCATCTGGTAATACATCAGGAAGTGGGCGCTGCTCCCGGAACCTCTCCATTAAATACACAGCGAAGCAAAATTCCTTGAAAGACAGCATCCCATCCTTATCCTGGTCGGACAAATCCCACACCTTCCTTAAGATCTCTATAATTTGAGAGGGGGAGAATTTTAGAAATTTATAGAAAATAAATAGATAAAGAAGTAATGAACCAATGTGCAGAGAGATGTTGAGCATCAGAGGTAACTTTCAGTGGAAAAAAGAAGCAACAATATACAGATAGTCTATTATCTGATGCAGTTTGTCCATCAACAATACCAAATTGCAGACCGAAATAAGTAGCGTTATAAGATCGTGCTGGCGCTCTGAGGCATCAAACTCCAGTAATATAATGTCAGCGAAATATATCTTTGACTATCGAAAAACAGTACAATATGGATGACAGGATAAAATATGATCAAATATGCCAATTCAATTTGCTTATAACTAGAGTGAATAACTAGTAAGTTAACAAAATAAATTCATATTTACAGGCATAAGTACACATGCACAAAGGGATCTAATGACAACAAGCAGTAGCCTGGCACCAACAGCCGATGAATTTGGAATGCAGAAAAACTAAAGAAAATTGCAATTAAATAATTGGTCACCTAGAAGGTGATTTGTATGCCCAAAAAAGTCAGGGAACAACGGGAGCAGTAGGGATCCTTCTTTCAAACTAATATTTGCACTTACACAAACAGATTGATGTTTTGCAGTTTTACACGCTGCACTACACAACGGATGTACCAAGTTCGCATGCACAACGAAAAAAAAACATGCAGGCAGTCACGGTATCTGGAGCTGTAGTAAATAAACACGGAAGAAAGAACACTACCTCTTGGCAACCTCCAACTTAAAAACAAATTCCTTGCCTCTTCACCAGTGATCTTCCCATCTCGATCCCTGTCTACCTTAATAAATACAATCATATATTTCCTGACATCTGCTTGAGTGATCTTGGGCCATGGGGCCTGAAACTGCTTTTGATTTGTAGGAATTTGTCCACCAGGGATGTTAGTGCTCAATGGTCCTGAAGTGCTTGGTATACTATTGAACTGGTTTTGCTTAGGAGTTGGCTGGCTTGGTGGCACCTGGCCAGTATGAGAAGGAAGTGATGATATACCCTGCACAGGCCCAGGCTGCACCGGCTTAGGGGGCTGATGAGGTGCTGGGCCAAGGGCTGTAGAACTGGGCAATCCATTTGAAACAACATGGGGGAAAGATGAATTTTGGGTTGGTTGCGGAGTTGCAGAAAAAGGATCCACCCCAATACTTGAGTTAGACGACGTTCCATTCCCTAAGGGAACCAATGCCTTGGAGTCATTAACAGCAGGTTGTGGAGACAGAATGTTTAGCTCAGTTGGGTTTGCCTTTACAGATGTCGTAATAGCCGGTGTCTGAGCTGCAGGAGTCAAGCTCTGCGTTGGTATTCCTACAGTGCCAAGGTTTACCTGTGGAGAAGCACCTCTAACTGGAGCTTGCGAAGTCATGCCTAATGGACTTACACTTTTCTTGCCACTGAACCAATCTGTTGATAGATTTGCCGAACCAGTCTGGTTTAGCCCACTTAGACCACCTACTACGGGTGGCCTTGGCGCAATTCCCTGAGCAGGGGGAGTGTTTGCATTTGGAGGTTGTGGCGGCCTAACAAGACTACCCGGTTGGGGAACTTGTGGGTTCAATGATGCTCCAGGAGGGCCCTGTGATCCATTTACAATTGGATTCTGTTGACGAGGACCTGGTGCCTGAGTGGCCTGCGGGGGAGCAGCGACGCTGTTTGTCTGAGGAGCTGCGGTGGGGATATTCATACGGGGAGCAGGAATTTTTGCAGCAGCAGGACCGAATAGTGCTGACTTAACAATGTCCGGTGTTAACTGTCGGCCACTCTGTGCAACCGTGACTAATTTAAGCGAATTGTAGAAATCTTCACGCCCAAGAAACCCAGTTCGATTTTTATCAGCATATGTCCAGATCTGCACCAGCAAGAGAAATAAATAGCAATTAGTACCAGTAGGCAAAAGGCTACAACGATCTGTGGAGGTAAAAGGCAAGTAGCATTAGCATCAGTTCACGTGTCATTTGTTCCAATCAAACTCATCACTTTAGACCAGTCTATTCACCAAATGTTGAGATGTAAGTCTTGCAAGTAGAGTAGTATTTGAGCTGCTATAACAACAACCATGCTCAAATAGATATGCTTTGCAACGTACGGCTCAAATTTATACCGATCAAACCATAATGCTTACAGCCATAAAGCTCCTAAGATTTGGCACCATGAAGCAGCAGTCACCCCACATCTTCCACTTAAAACCGCAATTCCTCACATCTAGATTCCAAATGCAGGACGAACAAAAACAACTAAGCTGAACACTATGCTAGGATCTCAGCAACGATCACAGCATCATGACAGCTCATCCAATTCCCCCTAGCTGAAAATGTGTATCCAAAAACCTTAGTTGTTTGTCCACATTTCCTAAAGTTGATTGCTAGTCACCAAGCTGCTGAGCAAGCAAAATTAGTAGAAAAAGTACCTAGTTACACGGCCAGATCAGAGCACGAGCACGCGACATGTAGCAACCCCATGAAGCACAGCAAAGTGCACCGGCTCAAACCCACACATCCGGAATGAACAGAAGCTACGTCATCCAAATCTCAGGGGCTCCAGCCGACTGGGAGCTGCGAATTGCTCGATTCGACTCGTCGCGTCGCGCGGTAACCGAAACAGCTCGCGATGCGGCCCGCGGGGGTGGCTGTGCTGAGATAACCGAAACGAGCAGCGTCGAATTGGGGGAGGTGGGTGGAGGCGGGGGAGATCTAGGGGGTACCTGGGCTAGGACGGGCTGCGGGAGCCCCGAGCCCTTGAAGAAGGCGACGGCCTCCTGGCCGCTGATCCGGCCGTCGCGGTCCAGATCCGCCGCCCGGAAGTAGGCGTCGAACGCCGCCTCCATCGCTTGCGCGCCCAGCGGAGGTCGGGCGCGCCGGGTCCGTGGGGCCGGTCACCGACGCCGGCGGGGAGGGCGGGCGGCGACGAGATCGCCCGTGCTGCGTGTGTGTGTGTGTGTGGAGGGTGGTGGATATCGACACCGGGACGGCGGTGTTCGGAAAATGTCAGATGCGCGATGGAGATTAGAGGGTAGAGGGAGATTGATTATTGATTGGGAGTTGTTGTTGGTGTGGGCTCCGTTGGATTTAGCCGGAGTCTCTCTTTGAGGGCCCTTTTGTCAACCAAAAAAATACATAAAACGTCCTAATTTCAAATCTCAAAATTTTAAATGGATTTTCGGAGTTTTTAGTATCTTCAATTTTAAAAATTTAAGGGGCCTAAAGGATCCAGAAGCTTCCAGAAAATGTGATGGGCATGCAATTACAAGGAGGACCCTCAAAGAAATTGAAATTGCTGTCAAGCCCTCACAAAGTCAAAAAGTACCTTTCGAGAAAACTTGGAAACGCAATTTGGTCCCTCCTCACCGCCGCTGCAATTGGACCTCGAAGCTCGGCCATCATCCACCATTTCGGGACAAAACCACTTGGAGCGAGGATGCCGATGAACGTCGCGCTAAGATTTGAGAAGATCCTCCGTCTTGGCTCTCCTCTCCCACCACCTCCCCACCCCGCCAACGGCATGGATTCCTACCCTTCTATTGCGCCTTTAATCTCCTGAATTTCAACAACTAGCTCCTTGATCAAGCCATGGCACTTGAGCTTTGAGGCTGGACAGTGGGGTACACAAATATCTATGGATCAGTATAATTCTAGTAACGCAATAGAAAGTCACTTTCACGACTTAGCAAACAGATTGTAATGCAGAACATGACTCACGACAAGTCTAGTTGGTACGGTTTTAGATAAAATTCGGTCTGAAATCAGTTTCATGAGTTCCCACATATGTTTAGTTGAGGATGCATTTAAGAAAAATCCAAGTTGTTAATGGCGTTCTGGGTGTAAAAGGTAGGTTGAAACATTTACAATAGAAATGCATAACCACTGGGTTTCAAAATTTGATATTCGCCTCCAAAACCATTAAATTATCTATCATGGTGTGTACATTACTAATAAAAATCCTTTTAAGAGTTCTAATCTCCCTAAAATCGTGAGCTCTCAGGCATGTCGGTCTCATACATGTTTTTGATCGCTCTGGTTATAATGGCTACAACTATGGTCAATGGTATGTGATTGTAAGGCGGTTTGTTGGGTCGACTCTAGGGCGCTTTGTTGGTTACCAACACCAAAATCTAGTGGGTATGGGTGATATTTTTTCCTTACTTGTCTCTTCGGAGCTTCTCGTCATTCCACTGGCTCTCGATGTTGGCTAGGCTTTGAAAGAGGCCACATATGCTCCCTACCCACCTTCAATGGACTAGAAGCTCCCATCGGTGTTCTCTGGCACCCATGTCTCCCTCCATTCTTGAGTTTGCTCCCCATCTACCGACCGGCCGACATATGTGTTGCACCTGTCGTCGTACTATCTTGGTAAACTGTCGTGCGTCCGCCCCCGAGCTGATCTCTGACGATCCCACTGACCATTTGTGAAACAAGATTGCTTTCTCTTTCCGTCAGCCTAGCCTTCTGTCGTTCCCTTCCCTCATTTCTTTCCCTCCATAAATCCTCTCTACAGAACGACTAAGGATGGTAATTTTACCTATACGAGTATGGGTACCCTTCCCATATGGGCAGGATATGGGCACAATTGTGTACTTTTCTAATGGATTTGAGACAAAAAAATTGTCAAATGTGTTAGCACCCGTTTTTGGCAGGTCATAGGTTCAAGCTCATCCAAAGGAGAAATGGTGACCTGAAGAAGGCCTAAAGTTATGACCCGGTAAAAGCCAACACGGCTTAGCCTAAACCTGGTGAAGGCAAGACCCAAGTTTCCTGAAAATTCCAAAAGCCGCACTAGGGAAGCCAGACGCGAGGTTGTTTAACGCTTTGGGGCCAAAAGCAGAAGTCGGATGCCGTATGATGGAGCGAGTTCAAGGCCTACACAGAAGGACAAAAGGCGACTTTCCAAAAGAAGCCGGAGATGGACGCTTGAAGTCCGGGTCCAGTACGAAGCCGGCCGAGGCTTTTTACCTAAATTGGAGATAGAAACCGACTTAAAGTTGCGAGTTGTAATCCTTGTAGAAGTCCAATACTTGTATGGGAAGTCCAGCCCCCTCATTATATATGTAAGAGGTGACAGCCGATTGAAAAGAAGCAAACAATCGACAATCAATACAAACCCTACTTTTTACACCTAAACCCTTGTTCATGCTTTCGTTATTCGGTGACTTCGCGTGAGTTCATCGAATATCGACAACCGAGCTAAGAGCGGTCAAATCCGGCTTAGTTCAGCCAATCGTTGTCGGCTTCCTCCGACGGGGTCCCTCCCGAGGAACTGGGACGTCTGGTTCTAAAAGCGCCGGCTTGCTGTCTTGCGTATCGCGCTGTAAGCCAGCCTCCCGCGGGGCGAGTTGCGGAGTATCTCCCCCGGCACCGCGGGTACACAAGGATGTGTTCATGTGACGCGTTTCAGGCGCAACAAAATATGATTATTAAATTGTGATGTGTACTCATGTACTTCATGTACCGTGTTGAGACAAACAAGTTGAGACAAATAAACTTCGAACGCGCTACCATAAATGTAAATTTGCGAAATACTGTTTACTATGTAGTGGGCATGTGATGGTTAAATGTACCCATCGGGTATGGGTAAAATGTTATACCCATGGGTGAGAGTATGAGAGTGACATTTGTGCTTATTGACGTACTACAATGTGTCTTTATGCTTTTGTATTTTAGTATATAGAAATATATCGTTAGTGACTTCTATTATGCACGAGTCTAAAAAATATTTTGAAATGGTTCATCTTATCTAGATTTAATTAATAGAAAATTCTAGAGTATATGAGTTGTTCTTTTACCTCTTGACTAAATGAGGTGTCGAAGAGTGGTTTACCTTCAACCTCTCCCTCCTAAATAACCTATCACGACTCAAATAGGGAGAGGCGTAACAAAAACCGACATACAAAGTTTTTTCTCCCTGACTCACAAATGTATATTCTGTGTTTTTCTTTTGTCCATCGATGTCGCTTTATTTGAATTACAAAACTCAAAGTGAGATGCAGAGTCACATCATTTGGACCCCACTGGTCAGCCTTAAAGCTAGAGTGTCACAACTTGATCGAGAAGCTAGTTGCCGAAATCAGAGGGATTCAACGGGTTCTTTTTCAAAAGTCTGCACCCACCACACTGATACGTCTCCGACGTATCTATAATTTTTGATGTTCCATGCTTAATTTTATATCAGTGCCACATGTTTTTATAATGTTTTTATATCATTTTGGCAGAAAAGTTGTTCTGGGAAGTTTCTCGGATTGAGCTCAAAATTTACGGTAATTATTTCCAATATGAAACGAAGACGGAGCCCGAAGGACAGCCGGAGGGAATGCACAGGGGAACTAGACACCACCTGGCCGCGGCCCCCCTTGGCCGCACCTGGGACCCACCTGGTGGCCCTGGCCATCGCCTCGCGTCGCCCCTTCGCCTATAAATTCCCCTCTGACCTAAAAACAGAGGAGGGCCGATCCTATTTTCCAGAATACGTCCGAGGCCGCCGCCATCTCAAACCCTAGTTCGGGAGGGTTCAGAAGCTCTTCCCGACACCCTGCCGGAGAGGGGAATCGACGCCGGAGGCATCTACATCACCATGCCTGCCTCTAGAGTGATGCGTGAGTAGTCCACCACGGGACTACGGGTCCATAGCAGTAGCTAGATGGTTGTCTCTTCTCCTTGTACTCCATTGTTTAGATCTTGTGAGCTGCCTATCATGATCCAGATCATCTATTTGTAACTGCTACATGATTGTGTTTGCATAGATCCGATGAATTGTGGAAGTCATTACTTTTGTTCAGTTATGTGTTTTATCTATGATCTTGCACGCTCTCCAATGCTAGTGATTTCTTTGACCGAGTAATTGTTAGTATTGTATGAGGGAGTATTTATGCTAGATAGTGGGTTCATGCCTCTCTTTGTCTGAGTTCGGTGACAGGAACAGTCAAGTCTAGAGATGTGTTGTTGCCACTAGGGAGAAAACTGCGGTGTGATTTCTTCGTGTTATCTACATTGCTTACATTATGCACTTTGCTTATTGCAATAATCTGTTGCTTGCAACTTAATACTTTTGGGTGACATGCTGGATAGCGATCCCAGAGTGGATTATTAGTCATAGATGCAGTTGGATGGCGGTCTATGTATTTTGACGTAATGCCCATATTAGATGAAGCGGTGAACTATATTGTTTTATGATAGCCTTGTTGTGCGCCTACAATTCTGTCAATTGCCATGTTGTAATTTGTTTACCCATTATGTATATCTTTTGGAGAGACACCTCTAGTGAACTGTGGATCCCGGTCCTATTTTACTACATTGCTTACAACCGTTTTCATAGCTTCTCATCATCATTTTCTCGCTGGTCATATTTCATCATCGTCATATTTTACATCCACACATTTAATTCTTTGTGTTTGGCAAGCGGGAGAGATTGACAACCTCTCTGTTTTGTTGGGGCAAAGTAGTTTGTTGGTGATTGTGTGCAGGTCCACGTCAATAATCGTTAAACGACGCCGTTGACACCTTGATAAGCCTTCTCCAAGTCCTACTGGATTCGATAACCTTGGTTTTGTAATCAAAGGAAAACTTCTTCTGTGCTACATCATACCTTCCTCTTGGGGTCTCCCAACATAAGCCAACACACACCACCAAAGTATGCCTACATCTTGGTTTTGGCGCCTACGTAACCTTGTCCAAAGATAGGGGAGGTTTGCCTAGTATTTTATTTAATTTTACTTTTGTTTCACTTTTGTAAGTTATATTTTGTGTCTATTTAATTTTGCATCGATCGATGTTTTGAAATTTATTTTATGGATCCTTCACTGAGTCATGTTCTATCATTCATCTTGTTGCTAGGCAAAACAAATCCATACTAAGCATGGATTATGTATTTGTCTTTCCTTAGCAAAAGGCCAAATCTTCTTTATCATTTATGTCCACCTATCTACCTATGGCCAAAAAGTCATTTGGCTAAATGTTGCCCCCTCTCCAAAGTTTCTGGAAAAATAAAAGTGTTGTGAAGGCGTTCAATGTTTTCCAACATGGGGGGAAACATCACGATTTTGTCTTTAAGTTGCGTCAATAATTTTCGAATCTAAAAACACTCGGCAAGGATGTGAATGAGCTAAATTCAGTTGACACAAGAACGAGATGTCCCAAAGATGAAGTTGCAATCCAAAATGGTGAAGCGTTCGCAGGCTACTAAGGTACCATGGGTACTAGGTATCCAGACGAAGGAAGAAATTCGGACCACTACAACGAGATGGTTTGGGCTGACTGAAGATGGAGTCAGACTACTAAACAAGGATATGGGTACCATTGACCTTCAATACAATGTTGTAGGAATAGTTCCTCCCAACCTCGGCATACCCAAGTATAGTTTGTATCCAACTAGGATTCTTGTAGTATGATACAAGGGCTTATATATGACAGGGAGGGAGCCCTTCTATTGATAGATGAGATTATAGCCTCAATATTCAACTAGTAATAACCTACACGATCCACACATGTTATCATGCACACCTCAACCCCACAAAACCAGAACCACTGAATATAAAGGGAGCCCCAAACATGAGTAAGGTGGAATGACCAAACATATTGAAATATTTTGTCCCCGTCTATTATTCATCTTGATTTGTGGTGTGTACCTAGCCCCACTTTAGTATTGGCGGATAAAAACCGGACACTCTCATGGAAAGAAAGAAAAAAAGATGATGTTAGGTAATCACAAAGGAGATATGTGCCTATTTTAGATAGAGAAAATAAAAAGGCTCGCCCCATTATCATAATCAATCACCTAGGCCCGGATTTGCATGACTAGACGTTATACATGTAGCTTCGACGCACTCCCGAGAAGTGCATGTCCGTGGCCAAAACAATACTCGATACATATGACATGAATAAGAAAGAGATATCATTCTCCTCAATCACCCGACGACACATGTCCCATGGGGTCCATCCAGCTCCTCCTCTTTCTTCCCCAAAGTATCCCCGCGTCTCCTCCACCGCCTTCTCTCCTCCCTCTTCCACTGCCGCATCTCCTTCCTCCTCTATAGAACATTGACATTGTCGGTCACATCTTGTTATGTCCTGCCTTTTCATCAGACACCGCGTCTGAATGGCTCTACAACGGGATGTCAGATTAACTTGATGAAGATAAGATGGTGTATACAGAATAGGAATAACTAGACCATTATGTGTACATACTTTACATTCATGGTCCTGATTTCGTGAGTGCGGTTGAGAGTTATTATCAATTTTGTTACTACATGGGATGGATCATGAGAAGCTTGCTACTATTCTTTTCTTTGTATAACAAGCGTGTTTTTCATAAGTATTCTGCTTTTCTTGTTCATGAGTTCTGAGCAGAATCATTTGACAAACGACAACCCCGTTTATGTTTTTGTGCGCAGTCACAACTTACTCAGTCCACAATAGTGATGAATTCTCCCCTCAAGATACAAACATCTCTCTGTAAAATTTTGTCTTTATATATAACTTCAAGCGTGGGCTACTCATCAGCGAAATTGCACAATCCTATTGATACTCCACAATGGATTCTTCAACAACATGGTAGCACGAGACTCATTCAACATCGCGAGTACCAGTTATTATGCCTCTATGGTAACCATACAATGAGATATAAATAACGGAATCAAAAATTACAATGGGAAAGCAAATCAACAATCACAATGGGTGATAGAATAATTACACCATTCTAGCCAGAGACTTGAATTGCTGGTGTGTCGCCCTGCTTCTTTACGGCTGCCCTCCATACGAGTGGCTCTCCTGTTTTCATGCAAACGATACAAGTTAGCAGATTGGAAGGCCCAATGGATGGCTATAAAACATACTAGTATATTCATATTTATATTGAACACTATATCACCAGTTCAATGCTCCTAGTGCGCAGTTGCTATTGCCTATTGACTGGAATGCAACTAAAAACATATATAGTTTCTGTCTGTTTCATCAATGAATCAAGTTTACTGAAAACAAAACAATTAATAATACCAAAATCTAAGGCTGAACCATAGAAATAACAAGATATGTTTTCTCTGAAAGTTCGAACAATCCCATGGAAAAGTTGGTACGGAAAGAAGAGCATGTCCAATCTATTGTTACTACAAGGAGGGAGGAAACAACATAGCACTATTTACTGATGAGTGTAGGCGAGGTACTGTAAAATCCATACATTGAATCAGTTTGACATCCAAAACAGACGGGGTGAAGTCATACGTAATTCAAAACAACATAGCACTATTTACTTATGAGAGTGAAGACCTTTGTCTTGCTTGGCCCTTAATTCGTTGAAGTGCTCGCGCAACACTTGGTTGTGCTCTATACCACCGGGACCGGCGCACATCCTCCGGCGCTCCTGACGTGTAAAGTCCGCGAAGTAGTTCATCTCCGGAAATACCCTGTTATGCACGGAGAGGTTGTGCGCGTCCATGAACTCGGCGCTGGCCTTGAACACCTGGAACCGCCTAGCCTTCTCTTCCTCGTCTGGGTACGTCTTGTTGTACTTCTTCACCCAGTCCTCGAACCTCGCCTTCATGTCCTCCTCCTCTTTCTTGCGAGCAGCTGCACAAAAAGGCAGACATGTATGAGGTGGTCTCTGAGAAGAAACGTGAACTAACTAGGAGGAGGAATCTACCAGCTGATTCATCATCATCTGTGCGTTTGTTGAAATACTGAGCTGCCAAGGTTCCACCACCAGCAGCAGCCAATGCAGCATCTACGGCCACAGCAGCAGCACCTCGTCGGGAGTAGAGAATAGCTGACCCTTGGACCGCCGCCGCGCGTGGTGTGAGGAGGGAACCGATGGCCCGGAGGGACATGATTTCGACTTTCCTTTTCGCGAGGCGATTCAGGGCTTAGATCGGGAGCACAACGCGGGCGGTGGGTAGGAGTTTCTTGCAGATCGAGGGGGAGAAGTTTTGATGTTGCATCGAGCGTGGCTCGTTCCAGCCGGTGGATACGAAGCCGTATTCGGGCCCTCTATATCGATCGTGTTTTCTTCGTTGGCAGGCAGGTCTCCGCCCCGAGGCTAGTTAACAGCGCTCGCCGCCGCCGGCCAGTTATTTGTCATTCTTGCTTTGTGAGGTTCACTGTCCAAATCAGTTGAAATTGCAGCCATAGGAAAAGTATGCTCAGTTATTTTGTGGTTGTGTATCTTGGATAGAACTGGAAGTAAATGTTGGAATAGGCTTGTGTTCTGGGAAGACTCGGAGGAGTTGACGGTTTGTCGGGTCCGAGGGACCCGGGCAAGTGTGCCGACTCGTGGAGTGTCCCGGGTCGAGTTGTCGAGTCGGAACCTATTCTGACTCGACCGGGACTCGAATTGTCTTCGGATCCGCTAGGTGCACTGTACAGATGGTACAGAGTATGTAGATAGGACGTGCTAGACGTTACCTATAGTGTAGACGAGTCTGTGGCGTCATCCTCAGTGAACTCGTGTCATGACGTAGTTAACAGTGGTGGTAGATGTGACGGGATAGTTGACTCTGCCGGCTATTTAAAGAGAGGAATAGAGAAGAGAAAATTAAGGCAAACATTGTAGTCCACACAAACACACCTCCCCTTCACTCTCTCTCCCGGTGCTCTTCTCTCTCGCTCTTTCTCACTCTTGCGATTTGCATTAGGAACAACAATTGGTATCAGAGCCTTGTGAGTTTGACAGCTCGCCGGAGATGGCACCAGAGACGGGCGCGCTCATCCCCGGGGCGGACAAGCTCGCGGCGGAGGAGCAGAAGGCTGGCGGAAGCTCGTTGGTGCTCCAACGAGTTGTCCGTGATTCCGGTGGTTCATGGCCTATGCTTACACGGTCGAACTACGCGGACCGGGCCCTCCTTATGCAGGTCATGCTGGAGGCGCGCCAGTTCTGGGTCACCATCAGCGACAGGACGCTGGAGCGCGAGACGGACCGCGCAGCGATGGAGTATCTGCTGCGCTCCGTCCCGCCGAAGATGATCACCACCCTCGCCGCCAAGAAGACGGCGAAGGAAGCATGGGAGACGGTGAAGATGATGCGGCTCGGGGTGACCCGGGTGCGTGACGCGAAGGCAACGGCGCTGAAGAAGCAGCTCCAGTGCATCAAGTTCACGGACGGCGAGGACATCGACGACTTCGGCATGCGCCTGTCGTCCCTCGTGTCGAAACTCGACGTACTCGGGGTCACCGTCGGTGAGCCGGAGGTCGTTTGTAAGTTTCTCTCCGTTGTGCCCAAGAAGTTCTTGCAGATGGCATGCTCCATCGAGACCCTGCTCGACCTCGACACGCTCTCCATCGAAGAGCTCATCGGCTGGCTCAAGGCAGCTGAGGAGCGCTACGAGCTGGAAGAGCCGGCGGTCAAGCAAGCCGGCAAGCTGCTCCTCTCTGAAGAGGAGTGGTTTGCGCGGATGAAGCTGCGAGATGGAGGCTCATCGTCTAGCCAAGACGAACGCGGCGGCGGCAAGCCGCGCGGTCGCGGCAAGGGCAACCCAGATGCGAGAGGCACCGGGAACTGTGACATGAAGGACTCGTGTCGGTATTGCGGAGTCGTCGGCCACTGGGCGCGAGACTGCCGCAAGAAGAAGCGCGAGCAGGGTGAGGCCCACCTCGTGCGCGGCGGAGGCGACAACGATGACGCGCTGCTCATGATGCAGGCGTGCACCGTGGCGTCTGCCCCGCAACTCCCAGCGTCGACTCAGGCGGAGTCGGGCGCATCGGAGGCGGCACCCTCGTCTCGACCGGTGGCAGAGTCAGAGACTCTACCGGTGGCGGAGTCGGAGGGAGTGTCGACTCCTCCGAAGGAGCACTCGCGGATCCATTGGGTCGCGAAGTGGGATAAGCCGGCTCAGGAGGATCCGAAGAAGGCGATGTTGGGAATATGCCCAAGAGGCAATAATAAAGATTGTTAATTATCATATTTCCCGTTCATGATATATGTTTATATGCATGCTAGAATTGTATTAAGTGGAAACAAATACATGTGTGGAATATAAACGGTAATGTGTCCCTAGTCTTTCCTCTTATGACTAGTTCGTTTGATCAAGTGATGGTTAGATGTTTCCTAACCATGGATTTATGAATTACTTAATAAACGAAGTTTGTATCATGGGAGATGATATAATGGACAAGACTCAAATTAAATAGATGTCAAATATAGTTTCCTTAGACCATGAGATTATGTTACTCCCGCTTATCGGTGGAGTGCTTTGTGGACATCAAACGTCACTTCGTAACTGGGTGATTATAAAGGTGGCTTTCAGGTTCTCCGATGATAGGTTGTTGGGTGGCATGAATCGAGACTGGGCTTTGTTCGTCCAACAGTTGGATAGATATCTCTGAGCCCTCTCGGTAGTATAGTATCCAAATGCTTGCAAGCATATGACTAAGTATCTAGTCATAAGGGATCCTATTCTATGGTAACGAGTAAAGAGAACTTGTCGGGAACGAGATTAATCAGATATGGAGATATCGGTGGATTGAATCTCGGGCAAGTAATATATCGTGATAAAAAAGTAATCGTATATGGATTAATTGAATCCCAGACATTGTGGTTCGACTAGTAAAGTACTTCGTCGAATATGTAGGAATTAATATGGGCACCCCGGTCCCGCTATTAATATGATATATTCACGAACCCGCAGAGTCACACACTTAACGTTCGATGTAGTTGGGGCTCGAGATAAATGATGGTGAGAAAGAATATTGATTCGGAGTCTCGGATGGGAACCCGGACGTCACGAGGAGTTCCGGAGTGGTCCGGAGAATAAGATTCATATAAAGGAAAGTGGTTTCCGGAGGTATCGAAAAGGTTCGGGAATTTTCCGGCAGGGTACCGGAAAGTTCTAGAAGGTTCTAGAGGAGTCTAGAAGTGGGGGCCATAGGAGTATGGGGCCCACATGAGACAAAGGGGTGGTGGACTGGCCTCATGGGCCAGCCGCACCACCAGGGCATCAAAGGCCCATGCGGGCCAAAGGGGCCCAAAGGGGGGCCGGCCAAACCCTAACCCTAGGGGCTGGCTTGGGGGCCAAGGCACCCCAGCCGCCGGCCCTAGGGAGGCCTTGGGGCGCACCCCCCTGCCGCCTATATAAGGAGGGCCTAGGGGAGGGGTGCCGCACCCCTTGGTGCCCTAGCCGCCGCCCCCTCCTCTCCCCTAGCCGCACCACCTCCTCCTCCTCTCCCTCCGATAGCCGCTTGGCGAAGCCCTGTCGGATCTCCACCATAACCACCACACCACCATTGTTGTGATGCTGATCTCGCGAGCCTCTCCACCACCTCTTGCGGGATCAAGAACGTGGAGTCTTCATCGAGTCGTACGTGTGGATCTCTCGGAGGCGTTGCCCGTGCGACGCTTGGATAATACATCTCCTCACGACTAGATGAGTCTAGTTGCGGGGATCGACTAGCCAACCCCTGCCTCGACGAAACACTCACGGTTTTCTTTGAGGGTGAGATTCGATCTCCTTCTTGCTACCAACCTCTCGTAGATCAGATCTTATTTTGGGTTTATTCCGCCATCTTTGCGTAGGAAATTTTTTTGTTTTCCATGCTGCGACCCTTCAGTGGTATCAGAGTCTAGATCTATTCGTAGATGTTGCTGCGATTAGACACCAGTGTTGTGGGCGTTGATATTTTATGTTGCTACCTTCTAGCATGCACTTTGCATCTTTGCGGTATTGTGAGATTGAATCGGCCCGGACCAACCTTACTCGTCCACGCACGAGACACCGGTTTCACGACTAACATGCAACTTGTATTGCATAAGTGGCCGGCGGGTGTCTGTTTCTCTTGCTCTGGTGAAATTGCAATTTTCAATGGAAGGCCTTTCAAAAGGATGAGTAAATATGCAACTATTTTGTCAACGTTGTGGCTTTGCGTAGATTAGAACGGTTCTATCTAATGACCCATTAGAAGC